>JACAXG010000407.1:74138-154498 GCA_018881555.1 Amblyornis subalaris
CAGACATTCTAATCAGGGGAGACCCTGCACATGGACCTTCTGAACTGTTTATCCTTCCTGAAATTCAGACTGTAAATTTAAATGGTACAATTAATGTCACTGTTTTTTGTAATAACCCTCCATGGTTTTTAAACAAAGGTACCCCTATAGCACAAGCAAATGTAATTCCAAAAGAATTCCCACGGTGTCACAGAATCCCTTCCATATGTTGGGCAGAAATTGTGGGCAGAGAGAAACCAATGCTAGATTGTAAACTGCGCAATGGCAAAGCTGTGGTGTACCTAAAGGGAATGGTGGACACAGGAGCAGATGTGACCATCATTTCTTGAGCTGAATGGCCACAGAATTGGAAAATTAAACCAGTGATTGGGACACTCAAGGGTATAGGGGGAACATCAACCTCCATGAAAAGTACCAATAACATAATCATAGAAGGCCCTGACAATTCTATTGCTACAATCAGACCCTTTGTTTTTGACTCAGGTTTCACATTGTGGGGAAGGGACCTCCTATCGCAGTGGGGAACCCGGCTGGAAATCCCAACTCCACAGGATTTTTAGCAGGGGCTGCTGAAAAGCACAGTACTCCGCCTCTCACCTGGAAAACTAACACCCCTGTCTGGATCAGTCAGTGGCCCCTGTCATCTGAAAAACTGTGCTCTCTTGAATCCTTAGTAGAAGAACAACTTTCCAAAGGACACATTGTTCCCACCGATAGCCCTTGGAACTCCCCTGTCTTTGTTGTAAAAAAGCCAGGAAAAGACAAGTGGAGACTCCTCCAAGATCTCAGGCAAATTAATGAAGCCATTGAAGATATTAGTCCCCTTCAGCCAGGGCTGCCTTCCCCTTGCATGCTCCCCCGAGAATGGAAGCTGGCCATCCTGGACATAAAAGACTGCTTTTTCAATATACCCCTAAACCCCAAGGATGCTCCCAGATTTGCTTTTTCTGTTCCATCCCTCAACCACCAGGCTCCATTGCGCAGGTATCATTGGCTAGTCCTGCCTCAGGGAATGAAAAATTCACCCACAATTTGTCAATGGTATGTTGCCCGTGTTCTCTCCCCCATCCGCAAAGAATGCCCTAAATCTATAATTCTTCACTACATGGACGATATATTAATCTGTGCTCCGAACGATGTTTACCTGGACTTAACTCTAGAAAAAACTGTACAAGCTATTCAAAAAGCAGGTTTCGAGATACAGGAGGAGAAAATTCAACGCACCTGTCCGTGGACTTACCTGGGACTCCGCATAAGTGAAAGAACTGTCGTGCAACAAAAACTCACCATCAAGGATAACCCAAAAACCCTCTGGGACTTGCATCAGCTGTGTGGTTCTATCAACTGGCTGCGTCCTCTGCTGGGACTCACCACAGAAACCCTGGCTCCGCTGTTCAACCTTCTGAAAGGCTGTGAGGACCTGGCCTCTCCTTGAACCATCACGGAAGAAGCCAGAAAATCCATAGAAGAGGTACAGCTTGCCCTGTCATCTCGCCAGGCCCACAGAACTAGTCCTGAACTACCCTTTAATCTCATCATTCTGGGTAAGTCACCCAAATTACATGTACTCATTTTTCAATGGGACACTACATTAAAGGACCCTCTTCTCATCATAGAGTGGGTCTTCCTTCCACATCAGCCACTCAAAACTATTACCACACCACAGGAACTCATAGCACAACTAATCATGAAGGCAAGAGCACGCCTTCGTGCATTAGCAGGGTACGATTTCGCTTGCATTTATTTACCACTGAAAACTGATATCCTAGAAAACTTACTACAAACAAACGAACACCTTCAATTTGCTCTAGACAGTTTTTCAAGCAAAATTTCAGTTCATAATCCAAAACATAAACTATTGAATTCAACCTTTCATTTAGTAAAAAAAGAGTTACAAAGCAAAACTCCTCTCAAAGCTCTAACAGTTTTTACAGACGGCTCAGGGGGATCACACAAGTCAGTCATGACTTGCAAAGACCCTAAAACACAGACGTGGGAATCTGAAGTCCAAGTAGTGGAAGGCTCCCCACAGATTGCAGAACTAGCAGCCGTTAGAGTTTTTGAGAAATTCTCAGAACCTATAAATTTGGTAACAGATTCAGCTTATGTTGCTGGAGTAATCACAAGAGCAGAACACTCTCTATTAAAAGAAGTATCTAACCCAAAACTATACAGCTTGCTTTCAAAGCTTGTTTTTCTCATCTCCCACAGAAAACATTCGTTTCATGTAATGCATGTAAGATCACACACTGATCTCCCTGGACCAATTGCTGAAGGGAATCGGAGGGCAGACACTCTAGCAATGCCTGTAAATGCTCCCACACTACCTGACACATTTGCACAAGCAAAATTAAGCCATCATTTTACCATCAAAATGCTCCAGCCCTCGTGAGAATGTTCAAACTGCCTAGAGACCAAGCAAGAGCAATTGTAGCAACTTGTCCGAATTGCCAAAGCTACCAAATGCCATCATTAAATTCTGGAGTTAACCCCAGAGGCCTAAGTAGTTGTGAAATTTGGCAAACAGATGTAACCCATATTCCCCAATTTGGCAGATTGAAATATGTACATGTCTCAGTTGACACATTCTCAGGAGCTGTGTTTGCATCAGCCCATGCAGGAGAAAAGGCAAAGGATGTTATGAAA
This sequence comes from Amblyornis subalaris, assembly GCA_018881555.1. Classification (NCBI taxonomy): domain Eukaryota; kingdom Metazoa; phylum Chordata; class Aves; order Passeriformes; family Ptilonorhynchidae; genus Amblyornis; species Amblyornis subalaris. Next base: position 76,785 of record JACAXG010000407.1, read on the forward strand.
CATTTTCTCCTTGCTTTTTCTACTCTGGGTGTTCCTTCACAAATAAAGACTGATAATGCCCCGGCATACATCTCAAACAAACTGAAAGAATTCTTCAGTTTGTGGGGTATCCAACACACCACAGGAATCCCACATTCCCCCACTGGTCAGTCAATAGTAGAAAGAACACATCAAACTATCAAAAGAGTCCTGGACCAGCAGCGAGGAGGGACAAAAGTCAACTCTCCCGTTGTGAGACTCTGTAAAGCCCTCTTTACAATAAATTTCTTGAACAATTCATTCTCAGAGCCAACCTCTCCTGTATTCAGACATTTCTCCAATACAACTCAGGCCCAATTGAAAGAACAACCCCCAGTGTTAGTAAAAGACCCAGAGAGCCATCAAATCTTAGGTCCTTTTCCACTAATTGTATGGGGGAGGGGATATGCCTGTGTTTCAACCCCCTCAGGTCCTAAATGGATACCAGGAAAAAATGTAAAGCCCTACCTTAAATCATCGATATCGGATGCCGAGGAGAAAAAAGATAACACCCCAGATGGTGATAAGGACACCCCAGACAAAGAAACAAGTGCTGCATGGAGAAGACGCCGTCGCAAGACACTGGACACGTGAACATCCACCTATGCTGTCTCCAGACTGTTCCCCAAAAGCTGTAACCCCAAAACCCCTTATCTGTTACCCTCATGTACTCCCTTACCCCAATACCCCTTAACCTGTATCTTACCTACCTCATCAATATAAAAGGGGGGAGGTGAATGGGAAAAAGAAAGAAATAATGAATCACCTTTTAATATTTTTTTTGCTTAAAAATCCCACAGAAAGAGAACTATCCACACCTCACTTGCCACCATGCCTGTAACTACCAACCCCCACTTCCTCCTGGTCTCCTGCATCCTGTTAATACCAGAAGTCACTGCATGGATAGTGCCACAATCCAAAACCAACGTATGGATCACACTAGCAAAAGCACTCCAACAAGATCATATGTGCCTATCAATGAGTGGTGTAAATGACCCCCTTTCATCATGCCTGGTGGGAATTCCCCTCGCTGAGGAAGATTTACCCTTCTCAGGTCAAGTACCCTTTCTAGTAGATGCTTGGGATAAATGGATCAAAGCGCTGGAAATAATACCAGAAGAACCACAAGAATTGGAAATATTAGGGTCCTCTCAAGCTGCCCAATGCCTCAAATTGTCCCTTAATCAGAATGTAGAAAAGCTGTCCCGGTCAGAACATCAAAAATTTAGTCTGATAAAACATATAACACCTCTAAAAAAAATCTATTCTGTTAATAATTGGTGCCAGAACAAACATCTGGTCCCAGCTGAGTCACCCATACATCCCAGAGCTCTCCCTAAGGGTAACTTCCTGATTTGTGGCAATAGAGCCTGGTCCGGAATCCCATCCCGAGCCTGGGGAGGACCATGCTCTCTTGGCAAACTTTCTGTGCTAGCACCGAACAAAACCCAAATTTTATATTGGAAAAATCATACACAATTGGCCCGCCAAAAGAGKAGTATACAACAATTAGATHCAAATWGTAAYAGCGAAATTACTGATTGGTCAAAATMRAAAAAAATTGCTGTATCAATTTTCCTGCCTTGTGTAGTTGGCTGCTAAGGCCCTAGGAGAAATCTCTCATATTGAGTGCTGGCTTGGGAAGCATGCTAACCTAACATCAAGAGCCCTCTCTCAGCTACTGGAAGATGAAGAAACCATCAGGCATGCAACACTGCAAAATAGAGCAGCAATTGACTTTCTTTTATTAGCCCATGGACACGACTGTGAAGAATTTGAAGGAATGTGCTGTTTTAACCTGTCTTCTCACAGCCAGAGCATCCACGCGATGATATAGAAGATGAAAAACCAGATTAAAGAACTGAAAGCAGAAAAAGATGCAGATTGGCTTGGGAAACTTTTTGGACAATGGGGACTTGGGGGATGGCTGAAATCTGTAATCCAAACTGGGCTGTGGGTGATCTTAATGATTTTTATAGTTTTAAGTATACTTGGTTGACTTAAGAAGTACCTCACTAAGTCTATAGGAGAAGCATTTCTTTTAAACAAAGAAGGGGGAGATGTAGTGTCCCCTGAAATAAAAGCTAGGAGGATTGAGGAGCTGAAAGACCCTGATAAGGGAAAAATATACTGGTGGAAAAAAGGTATGGTGAAACGAAGTTCCTCCTATCTGCTTTCTGAGATACTATGAGAAGTTGGCTTGTCTGATTGGTCCATAGTTCTCTCTGCCCTCCCTCCTCAGTAATTGGTTGTGGTAGTTTCTCCCCGCCTTCTTCCCTCCCCTAAGCCGTGGTGATTGGTTACGGGTCCCCCGAGCGCACGGTTTTAAAAAAACCCAGTACCTTCCTTGTTTTCGCTCTCTTCGCCTCCTACTCCCTTCATAGCTGGATGGAATAAACTCCCTGGACTGTGGAACGTAGTGCGTTAAGAGCCTTCCTGTCTCTTTATTTCTGGACTTGTGGCTGGGCTACGCCGGGTGTGAGCATTTCTCAGTGCTAATAACTGCACGGGCAAATCCCTCATTGGTTTGGTGAATCTGCACCCCCAGAACTGCTTCTTCTCAAAGGAGGTTTTGGGAATAAACCACGAAGGGAATTTGCCTCAGGAGAAACCACCTCCAAAGCCATTAAAGCGGGGATAGGTTATGAATATGTATAGGCATAGCGGGAGTACTTAATACATATGTAATACTTTAAGGAATAAATGTAGAGACAAGAGTCTCTACTGGTGCATATGCCTTAGAGGAGCTATCCTCCATGTGCCTCAGCACTGAATAAACATACCTGCTTTACAACTCTCGGGTTGTAAAGCCTTTCTCTGTGCATCATTTTGGTGACCGCGGCAGGACGAACTCTGTTCGGCTGTAGGGTCGGCTGAGGGGTGGATGTCCTAGGCGCGCACCCCAGGCTTTCCCCTGGAGGAACTCCACCTCTCGGTTCTCTCACTGTGGGAACAGACAACAGCCTGCGGCAACTGCGGATAAACAGTATCTTTGGAATTTAGGCTACTGCGCTGTCAGGGCCGCTGATAAGTCGCACAGAGACGTCTAGAGCACAGCATTGTCCCTATTTTGGGTAGGTGAGGGGCTTGCAAGCAACCGGCTAGGGGAGCCGGTGGCGGAATTCGCTGGCTAGGGGAGCCGGCGGAGGAATTCGCTGGCTAAGGGAGCTGGCGGAGGAATCCACTGGCCGGCAGACAGCTGCCAGCAATCCTAGGAGAGGACTGGGCGAACCCAGGGGGTTTCTGCTGAATTCCAACCTTTGGAAGTCAGGACGGACTGCTAATGATTGTATAAGAAGCAGGAGAAGGGAAAGCAGGAAGAGGGTAAGTGGAACCCCTGAAATACTACCTCAATGCACATTGCAATGTGTTAAGATTTGTCATTTGTGTGTATGAGTGTGAATGGTGAGTGTAAGAATGTTTTATGTTTTAATTGCAAGGACACTTGTAAAGTTTAGACTCTGCGAGTGTGTGTGTTGTAGGAAGAGGTGGTATTGTATAAATTTTAGAAGGAGGAAGTGGTGTTTAGCATGTGAAAGATGTGAAATTAGACACCGGTGTGAGATAGCTGAGTTAAAAAGTGGAGAACTTAGCGACAAGGACTGGCTAACCCTCAGAACAGAGCGCTTGGAGGCGACTGTTGTAACCTTAGTGTGTGGAAAACAACATTTAGTCCCAAAAATTTGGGACGTGTGGGAGGAGGATTGGGAAAGAACAATAAAGAAGTGTGAGAAAAGGTTTGCGTGGAAAAGAGACAAGAAAAAGAGAAAAGAATAGTACAGTGGCTAGACGAACTGAAAGTCTTCCTGTCCCTCAGTGGTTTGGTCTTGATCCTTGGGAATTTATCAATCCATTAGAACACACGATTGAAAGAGAGGGAAATCGTGTTACCCTAACAGGATTGTACCAAACTTCGGCAGGGAATTTTGTAGTCCTAGATTGGGAACAACCCAAGGCTGAAGAACTAGAAATCCCCGCTCGCTTGCGGGGTTTACCCTGCTTTTGTGAGAATGCTAGACAGTTTTGGACACTAAGGCATTGGCATTATTTATGGGTTTTAATAAAGTGCAAATTTTGTCAGAAGAATTGGTATTGTTACTCTTCTAAACGGCAGATAGGGTGCCCCCGGTGTGCACCCCAAAGTGTAGATCTTGAGCCAAATATAATTAGATATTTGTGTATAGGGGAATACATAATCCCCGAGGTTTGGAGAGTAAGAGAAGAGGATTGGAATAGGACCTTAAGGAAATGTTTGGAAAGATTTGGAAGTAGGCAACAAAAGTACAATGGTTAACCCCTCCCTTACCCAGTGGTTATATCAGAGGAGCATAGCTCCTGGGACTGTTACCTTGTGTGGATGTAGACAACAGCATTTAGAGTATAATTTGTGGGTTTTAACACAGTGTAAGACTTGCAGAGTTAGAAGATATTACGCTTCTTCTTGGTTGTGGGAAGGGTGTGTTAAGTGTAAAGGAAATAGCTGTTTTGAAGTTATAAGGTTTGTGTGTGGACAAAAGCATTGTATCCCTGAAATTGTGAAAGAGAGTTTGGAGAAAGAAAGATAAAGTAACAAGGTGTAAAGAAAGGGAGATAAGAAGAGCACATAAAAGGTGGTTAATACACTATACGAGTGACCCAGGGTGGGTAACACAATATTTATTAAGTGAAGTAAACCTTGAGGGAGATGGGGACTGGTCAGAGTAAGGAAATTTCACCAAAAAGTCTGCTTGGTTGTATATTAGTACATTGGAAGAAGATTACTGGAACTGGGGGCAACGAGAGTAAAAGAACCCTCGTAAAGTATTGTAACCAGAGGTGGCCACTGTATAAGTTAGAGGATGGAATAAAATGGCCAGTTAATGGAACCTTGGACTATAATACTATGTTGCAGTTAATGTTATTTTTAAGGAGAAAAGGGAAGTGGGACTAAGCGTCCTATGCAGATATGTTCTTTTCCCTTCGAAACCACCCCGAATGGCAGAGAAGTTGTGGAATTAGACCACCTACAGATCCCATGGTATTAGCCCTAGAGAGAGACAATAAAATTAGTGAAGGTAAACTTAAGCGATGCTGTTCAGCGTGTAATATAGGCCAGAGGTGCACAAGGTCAGACGAAGTTTATCAGACCTCAGAACAAGAACAAGAATTAACTGATTTGTTTAAGCCTCCCCCTAGGAGACAGGAGGAAGATGCTGACTCGGAAGGATCCCCTACTCCTACTCCTACTCCTACTCCTACTCCTACTCCTACTCCTACTCCTACTCCTACTCCTACTCCTACTCCTGCTCCTACTCCCCCAGGAAGCCCCATCGCCTCCCGAACAAGAAAACAAGTATTACAAGCTCCTCTTTGAGAGGCGGTGGGACCTGAGGGGCATAGGATGCTAATAAAAGTACCTTTCTCCATGGTGGACCTGGAGGCATGGAAAAAGGTTGCTAAAGATTACCGAAATGATCCGGTAAGTGTAACAAAACATTTACAATTCATTATGAAACAACCCAGATTGGAGTGACATACAACTATTATTGGAAGCAGTGACAGAAACAGAAAAACAACTAATTTTGCAAACAGCAGGAGATTTGGCAGAGGACTATTATAAGTCAATGCAGGAAGATGTAAAGGAGTATTTTCCACTCCAGGATCCAAATTGGGACCCAGATAAGTCAGCAGAAATAGCAAAATTATGAGCCTATCAAGAATGGATCGTAAAAGGAATGGAGAGAGCCATTCCTAAAACTATAAATTGGTCAGCATTATATGCAGTTAAGCAAGATCCTTCCAAGTCACCATCCGAGTTCCTGGATCAATTAAGGGATACGATGCGCCATAACACACCGCTGGATCCTGGGTCAGAGGTAGGAGTGCAGCAATTAGTGTCCCTATTTTTAGGCCAATCCACAGGGGATATTAGACACAAACTTCAAAAGCTGCGATCAACGGATGGGAAAAATTTGGAAATTTTACTGGATGAGGCATGGAGGGTTTTCAGTAATCGGGAGGAAGGCTATAAGCAGGGAATGAGAAGGTTAGTGGCAGCGGTAGAGGAGGAAGGAAGACGAAAGCAGGGACCACCAAGGCAAGGACCTCGACTGGGTAAAGACCAATGTGCAATATGCAAGAAGGTCGGCCACTGGAAAAATGAATGCCCACAATGAAAACAAAACAACCGCCAAGAAAAGGGGGGTCGAGAAAGGGTGGTCACATATGAAAAAAGACTGAAGGGGACCGGGGAAATCTACCCTGGTGGATCCACTGGTTATAATAAAGCTGGGGGAAAAGGAAAAGGAAGAGGAATTTTTGGTAGACACGAGAGCAACATATTCAGTTTTAAATAAAGCCTTAATGCCAGTGGGAGATGAATACATTACGGTAAAGGGGGCAACTGGTCAATCTGAAAAAGCATATTTTTGCAAACCTTTGAAGTATAAACATGGGAAACAGTGGGGTATTCACAAGTTTCTATATATGCCCAACTCTCCAAAGGCACTTTTGGGTAGAGATTTATTGGGACAATTACAGGCAACCATCAAGTTTAAAAATGGGGAAATTACACTGGAGGTAAATGATCACCAGTATATAGGGATATTAAGCTTAATATTAAAAACCACAGAGACTGAGGAAGAAATTAGTGAAGAAATCACAAACTAAGTATTCCCTGAAGTATGGGCTACAAATGTACCTGGGAGAGCCAAAAATGCACCCCCAATACAAATCAAGCTCAAGGAAGGAAAGCAACCAGTTAGGGTCAAACAATACCCTCTTAAGGAAGAGGACAGGGAGGGAATTAGCCCAGTAATCAAAAGCTTTTTGCAGTTAGGACTATTAAAAGAGTGCCAATCCAATTTTAACACTCCTGTTTTACCTGTCCGCAAGCCTAATGGGTCATACTGGGTAGTACAGGATTTACAGGCTGTTAACAAAATAACTGAGGATCTTTATCCTGTGGTGGCAAATCTCTACACTTTATTAACATGTCTAACCCCAGAGCTAACTTGGTTTACTGTTTTAAATTTGAAGGATGCCTTCTTTTGCCTCCCTCTCCATGCAACCAGCCAGAAAATTTTTGCATTTGAATGGGAAAGCCCTAAGAGTGGGCGTAAAACTCAGCGCGCATGGACAGTGTTACCTCAGGGATTCAAAAACAGCCCCACCCTATTTGGGGAACAACTTGCAAAAGACTTGGAATCCTGGGAAGCTCCACCAGAAGAAGTGAGACACGAAATTTTAAGAATTAGGGTTTTTACCTTAAGGCTGACTTTACTGAAATCAGTTAAAGCAAGGGTAATGAGTAAATTCAGCTGGAGTTAATTAAGAAGTTAATAATTGTCTAAGGAGTTAAGCTTAGAATGGAGTTCTTGATGTATTACTTGTCATCTTGTATTTGCTCAGCTGTGCTGAATTAATAGATCTAAAGAAAATGTAGACAAGTACTAATCTTTCCATTTGAAAATCTATTCAGAGATAATGAAAAGAAGGACTGGAAGTCCCCCAAGGTTAAAGGCTATTATAAAAATTCAAAAGGCAAAAAGGGCAAAGCGAGGAAGACAAGTTTAACTTCATCTTTATGAAGACCCCTCCCCAAATGCAAGACCACTGACTCATTTGAAGAACAAACCACACATGCTTAATGACTTTTCAGCTAATTACCATACAAAGCGGAGAATTGGGAGGTGTTTATGTTATAAATATGCATTTATATTTTGAATATGTAGAACTTTTGTAGATAGACTCTATATTGTCTTGTGATTTGGCACTGCGTCTTAGGGAATTATCCCACGCAGCTGCCCGCGCGCTGAAAATAAACATACACTTTCTAACAGTCTTGTTAGAGAGTCTTTGTCCGTCATAGTTGGATATTGATATTAGATCAATATCCATATTTTGGTAAATCAGAAGGAAAGCTACTGCAGTATGTAGATAACCTTCTAATAGCCACCTGGACAGAAGAGGCTTGTGTGGCTTGGACGGTAAGCCTCTTAAACTTTCTGGGACTCCAAGGGTACAGGGTATCTAAGAAAAAGGCTCAGGTGGTGAAACAGAAAGTGATTTACCTGGGCTATGAGGTCAGTGCTGGACAGAGAACCTTGGGGCAAGACCGCAAAGAAGCAATATGCGAAATCCCGAAACCCTAGACAGTAAGGGAATTACGGACTTTTCTGGGAATGACAGGATGGTGCAGATTATGGATCTACAACTATGGATTGCTCGTGAAACCTCTATATGAGCTCATTGCAAAGGACAGAGACCTCCAGTGGACGAAGGAGGCCACGTGGGCATTCAACCAGCTGAGGAATGCCCTCATGTCAGCCCCAGCTCTAGGACTTCCGGATGTGAGTAAACCATTCTTTCTGTTTTCCCATGAGAAACAGGGGATTGCCCTGGGAATACTAGCACAGGACCTGGGTCCATATCAACAGGCAGTTGCTTACTTCTCTAAGCAGCTAGACGCAGCAGCCAAAGGATGGCCTGGATGCCTCAGAGCTGTCGCAGCAGTCATACTAAACATCCAAGAAGCATGCAAATCCACCTTGGGCCAGAAAATGACTGTGCTAGTGTCCCACACGGTGTCTGCAGTGTTAGAAGTGAAAAGCGGGCACTGGCTCTCCCCACAAAGGTTTCTGAAATACCAAGCCATCATGGTGGAACAGGATGATGTAGAAATAGTGGTAACTAACATTGTCAACCCAGCTTCTTTTCTCAGCAGAAACAAAGGGGAGCCGGTGCACCACGATTGCCTAGAGACTATTGAGGCCACGTACTCCAGTCGGCCTGATCTGAAGGATACCCCTTTAGACGACGCAAAAATCTGGTTTACCAACGGAAGCAGCTACGTCATCAGCGAAAAACGACATGCTGGGTATGCTGTTACCACCTGCCGAGAGGTGATAGAGTCAGGRCCTTTACCAACAAATACCTCTACACAAAATGCTGAAATAATTACCCTAACTCGTGCCCTAGAAATGGCAAAAGGCAAGAAGATTAACATCTATACAGACTCAAGGTACGCATTCGGAGTTGTACATGCACATGGGACTATATGGAAGGAACAGGGACTGTTGAATTCACAAGGGAAGAATATCAAACATGCACAAAAAATACTATGGCTACTGGAAGCAGTCCAACTATCCGAGAAGGTGGCGATTATGCACATTAAAGCCCATCAAAAGGTGAGCTCAGAATTGGAAGAAGGGAATGAGCTGGCAGACAGAGAGGCAAAAGAGGCAGCGAAAAGTAAGGTGACAACTGAAGGGGCTTTAATTCCAGATGGGCAGATTTCCTTAGAAGGTAAGCCAGTCTATAATAAGGAAGACAGAAAATTGATCACAGATCAAGAAGGAACATATAATGAGGAAGGGTGGGCCACTACTGCACAAGGGAGGTTGATCATTCCCTCTCATCTAGTATGATCACTGGTGAGGGAGGAACATCAGAAAACACACTGGGGAGTCGATGCTCTACATAATTATTTAATTGAAAGAATTATTGCCAGGAATCTATATGCTACCATCAAGCAGGTAACTCAGCAATGTGACCTTTGACTCCAGACTAACCCCAAAAACACCCCCAAGCCAAAATTGGGTCAAATTGGGAGAGGAAATGGACCTGGGCAACAATGGCAAATTGATTTTTCGGAACTTCCAAGAAAAGGGGGGTATCGATACTTGTTGGTACTAACAGATACCTTTTCAGGCTGGCCAGAAGCCTTCCCCACCAGAACAGCAAAAGCCCGAGAAGTAACTAGAATATTGCTGCAAGAAATAATACCACGCTTTGGAGTTCCAGCCACGATGTCCTCAGATAGGGGACCACACTTTATCTCAAAAGTGTACAACAAAAGTACAACAAATTAGCCATCAATTTGGCATAGATTGGCAGCTCCACACCCCCTACCATCCTCAGTCAAGTGGTCAAGTGGAGAAAATGAATCACTTGATCAAACAACGAATTGTGAAGCTAGGACAAGAAACCAACCTAGCTTGGCCCCAATCTCTCCCACTTGCTTTATTACGCATCAGAACTAAACCAAGAGCCATAGAGGGACTAAGTCCTTTTGAAATGCTCTATGGGAGACCATATGGGGTTCAGAAGGGAATGTCCACTCAAATTGGGGAAGAAATGATGACCACCTACATGATAGCATTRAGCAAACAACTCAGGAAAATCGAAAAACATGTGGCTGGAACCCGAAGTCGGGGGCTAGGTGGACCTGTACATAATATACAGCCTGGGGATTACATATATGTAAAGTCTCTTGCAGAAAAAACTCTGGAACCACAGTGGGAAGGGCCGTTCCAAGTACTTCTCACCTCTTTCACTGCAATCAAAATAAAGAAGCAGAATGCCTGGATCCATCATACTCGAGTGAAGAAGACTCCAGAGGCCCCTTGGAAAGTGACTCCTGGTGGTAACGAACTGAACTTGAAGTTTACCAGGGCAAAATGAAATTTATTTTCTTCATAGATATAGTTGTAACTCTGGGTTGAGAGGTTGCCTATGGACAAGGAGACATCTGGTCCCAAGGAGGGATAACATTTAGGATCCCAAATAAAGCAAAAAGACTGTTCCCACATTGGAATATAACCCTCCAAGTTATAGTTTTGCAGAATCAAAAATTATATAGAAAAGATAAATGGGGAATTGATAATTCTAAAAATGAATCACACTATTACATGACCACAGAAGGAATCACAAGAGTATTCGATAACCCATATTATTATTATCTCAATGGCACAAGAGGACTGACTAATGTAGGATGCTGAGCTTTCGCAACTCAAATAAAACGAGAAGGAGATGTAAATAAACAAGATGCAATTCGACGTGGTAAGCCCAAAGGGGTAGTTACGGCAATTTACCAAGGAAGGTTATGGAGAAACCCGCCCTGCATAAACACCACTGCACCCAATCAGTACGGTTCAGTATGCTGGTGTTATGGGTTAGAAAAAAAGAAATGAAAATTTGTTTCCTTTCCCTCGGGTACCAGGGAGGCTGTGTAGGTGGGGAAAGGCTGGCCGGGAATTGATGGGCGATACTTAAGAACAAAAGGGAGTTATCTGTCTAGCTGCATTCCACACTAATGACAAAGAATGGATGATACTTAAGGACATAAAAGACCACTTGCCCAGCCCAGAAGCCAGGACAATTCCCTCATTTAAAGAAAAACAAAGATTTGGAAGTACTGACAAGGGGGATGTTTCCCCAGAGGCTGAAGCATCTCGAGACAACTGCCAGAGACTTGGGCGAGAGGTGGGTGGAGACCGGGCTTGCCTCACTGTCCGCTCTGCATTCGGTGAGGGCGGTCCTGCCTGCAGCGAGTGCCGATTTCACTCCAGGAACACCGCTACACTGCAACGCCTCCGCCAGCTGGCTCCAGAGCACGAATACACTGTGACATCTCCGAGGGTCCCGCGGCGGCACAGGGTACAGAGTTATGCTGTAACCAATCGTTGCCCGGAGCTGCTCGTCTCTGCTGTTCCTGCCTTCTGCTGGTCTGTCAGTGAGTGATACCGAGATCCATCACTCCCCAGTCAACCCAGCCTGCCTGCACTGCTTGCTGCCCACTGCCGAGGTTGGTGGAGCCGGGCTGCTGCCCCGTGGGTTTGCACCGGGGGCGACCCCCCCCTTTCCCATCCGCCGGAGCCGCCATTTGCCACGTGAGGGTCGTCGCGCTCGCACCACAGCGCCCCCTGCAGCCGCGGGGGAGTCACCGCAGCCTCTCTGCTCCAGCGGAGGCTCTCCCAACAACACACAAGGAACTAATAAGGGGTTTGTCTATTCACTTATGGTTGCCGTTTAACTGTCTTGTTTTATATATATATGTATATATAGTTATATAACCCTAGTAAAGAACTGTTATTCTTTTTACCACATCTTTGCCTGAGAGCCCTGTAATTTCAAAAGTACAGTAGTTCGGAGGAGGGAGGGAGGTCATCCTGTATTCCAGGGAGGTTTCCCACCGTCCTTGAGACACCTGTCCTTCAAACCAGGACAGCTGGTTAAATTTTACAGCAAACCATACAACGTTAGTGAGATGTGGCGTGAAGTTCGGGAATATTGGTGCAGACTGGGGATTTAATTTTGAACTCCGGATTCCATCAAAGCCTCCTATAAGCACTACCATCCAGGCCCAAATAACCCATGCCAACACTCAAGCACAAACCACACCACCTAAACTTGAACTCAAAATTTATGAAATTGGTCCATATGTAATAAGGAATACTGGCCAACAACAATTGTTGTTTAACCCAGAATGGTCTCTTTACTGTGTTGAATTATTAATGCAAACCAATATCTCCGAAATTCAGCCAGCATATTCTCCTCTCCTACAAAAATCCTTTAAGAGATGGACAACTTGGCTGCGAAAACAGGTATCCTTCTGAGGCAGAACACGAAAAGACTTAACCAGAGTACTAGGAACAGGATTGGGAGTGCTAAATGAAATTAATTCGGAAATATTAATGAACAAGCTGGCTACAGCCACCAGTGACTTGAAGAAACTAAAACAACCCTTACAATCCTCTTTATTAGCATTAGGAACTGGCCAGTGGCAAATTTCAAAGGTGTTACCAAAATGGGAAAAGACTGAGGGACAGAATCATAAATTAATAATAGATGCACTTGGTAAGGTCCAGAATAATGTGTCCTTAGCTCTTAGTTGTATACAAGTACAACTGTGGATGTAGTCAGTAGCTGCCTTAGTAATAAGAGAGAGAAGTGAAGGTGCTTTCCCCATTGAAATTCGAATGGCTATCTGGGACAATGCCACTGACCTAGAAAGGAAGCTCCAATCCTGGTGGACCCCAGTAAATTTTAGCTATGACCCTATTGTTAACACAGCTACAGGCTTTGTGCTTACTATACGAAATGCCACAACCTATGTCATTCATCCCATTATTGCATTAGGATTGAATCATGAGGGAACAGTGCTTTATCCCTCTGAACATAGAGCATGGGCCCGGATGGTAGATAAGAGACGGCAGACTGTAAATTTGGAATCCTGTATTATGCGAAAACAGCAAGGATTTATTTGTGAGACTAATACAATTGATGCCAAGGACATATGTCTTGACGTCGAGCAAGGCATTTGTCACTTCGAAGTTCATCCAGACACTAGTCAAAAGACTGTATTTATATATATTGGCCAAGGTTGTGTGTGTTTAAGGACAGCTTGTGCTTTTGTGAAAACAGATGATGATAATGTAACCATGGCTGTTAAGCATTATTCGAATTTTTGTATTTGTAATTTTGTTAAGATTATTGGGTGTGACTTTTTGTATTTAGCACCAGTTGTATCCCACCAACTGATAAAGTCTAAATACACAATGTATCACAAATTATCACCCACACCTATTGGGATGAACCTCACGTTAGTGAGGCAGTTAGTGAAACATCCAGACTTAATTAAAATTTTGGAAAAAATCCAAGAAAACGGGAAAAAACTCTAATTACCATTCATCATGATACTGAAGAAATAAGCAGAGTCTTGCAAAGAGTAAGACAAGATGCAAGTCATCACTGGTGGGATGTACTTTTCGGATGGTCACCTACTGCAACTGGCATTCTAAATACGTTGTGTCACCCCATTATTGTTCTTTTAATATTGGTTAGTGTTAGTCTTGCCTTGTCTATTATTTTAATAGTTTGGAATTGGAGGATGTTGCAACGAGTAGCAATTTTATCAAATGTACACGACAAAGCACTGAGATAGCTTTCATAGAAACTTGCTAGAAGAAGAATCTGTATACTAGAAGAATTTATATATTAGTAAAGGAATTTAGTTTTTAGAAAAGGGGGGACTGATGTAGGGAAAGTTAAGGGTTAAGGGCCCACCTGTGGAAGCTGTTTGCTAAACAATGTATCCACCTGCAAGAGCTGATTGCTAAACAATGTATATCGCTCACTTAATCTAATTGTGCTTGCTGAAACAGAACACAGGAGGATGCCAGACTATTGATAGAATGAAGGAACTGTGACTTGGTTCCTGCCCTCTGGACCCCTAAACTGGTTGGAACTAGCTTTGAAGTTTGGACTGAGACCAAGGGACCAGAGAGCATGTGCAAGGAGGCAAGGTGAAAAGTTTAACTCTGAGGAAGACTCATTTACTTCATCTTGGGACCCCTGCCCACGACCACCAGGAGGCACTGCGCAAGCGCAAGCACATGGAAATGACTTTAGAACTCATTATCATATGAAGCGGGGATAGGTTATGAATATGTATAGGCATATCGGGAGAACTTAATACATATGTAATACTTTAAGGAATAAATGTAGAGACAAGTCTCTAACGGTGCACATGCCTTAGAGGAGCTATCCTCCATGTGCCTCAGTGCTGAATAAACATACCTACTTTACAACTCTCAGGTTGTAAAGTCTTTCTCCACACATCACAGGGAACAAGAATTTAAAATCCAACCCCAAAGACTCATGCAGCTACTCATATGGGTCAGACAATTTTGTCCTTGGTACCTGTCTGATGGTTCTTATGAACTTAGTCACCGGCAAAAAGTGGGTGAGTGTTTACAAACTCGCCAAACTACTCATCACGATGTCCACCCTGACAATATTATTACTTGGCGTGTGATATATTCTTCTTTACAACAATTTAAGGATGCGGACCATATCTTAGCAGATGCCCTGCCTGCATCATCGTCAGATTCTGTTATTTTTATTAATGAAATATCACCTAAAGAGAATAATGCGGAGGGGAAGAATCTGTTTGATCCCGGTCCAATTAACTCTGGACAAGGACCAGATTTATATCCTCCTCTCACTCCAGCACGTGCTATGGCAGCAACTACTCCTAGCGCAGAAGAAATACTGCAAGCTGCATACAAAAAGGCTGCAGCAGATATTTCGCAAATTAGACCACCGTTCTATTCCTCTAGCGACTGTGATGAGGAACCACTAACACCTATGGGACCTGAGCCAGAAAGCTTTATACAAAAATGCCACAGATGTACTTTGAAGAGGGTGATATTGAGTTTTTCCAAGCAATGCCTGTTGTATATCGCAATCAAAACCCACATCACGAACAATTAAACAATGACTGCAAAAAGACTATGGATCCAATACATAACCATTCTGATGTTACACACTCTGGTTATATCAAGGAGTGTAATAACATTGGCTCAGAGCAGTTCAAAGCAGAGCTAATTGCCACTGCAATAGCCCAGCAACTGCGAGTGATCAGAGCCTGACAAGATGTGATTTGACAACAATACATCTTCCTATTACTGCAACAAAATTAGAAAATCTTTTCAAGGACTCACTATCATTTCAAACTGCTCTCACGGACTATAATGGACAATTCATTCACTCAATACCTAAACATCCACTGTTACAATCCTTCAAAGAACTTTCAACCGCGGTGATTACAGTCAAAACCACCCATCCCTGAGGCAAAAACTGTTTTCACTGATGGATCAGGAAAGACACACAAAGCTGTCACCCTGTGAAAAGATGATACGGGACAGTGGAAACATTCGATAACATTTCAACCTGGATCTCCCCAGCTAGTTGAATTAGCAGCCGTGGTAGAAACATTTCGCCTTTTCTCACAGGAACCTATAACATTTTATGTGATTATGTTACAGGAATCGCTGAGAGAATTGAGCATTCGTTCCTGAAAGAGGTCTCTAACAAGAATCTTTTTGTGTTATTAACCACCTTGTATAACTTTTTACTTCACAGGTCTCATAAATACTACATTCTGCACCTTAGGTCACACACCACTCTGCCTAGACCTATAGTAGAAGGTAATGCGAGAGTGGACGCCCTCACTATGACAGTAACTGTACCACAAAAATTAGGGCAGGCAAAACTCTCTCATGATTTCTTTCATCAAAATGCCCGATCTCTAGCCAAACAATTCGGTTTAACTTTGCCACAAGCTAGGGATGTAGTGAATACCTGCTCACAATGYCAACARACCTTTTCATTRCCACAAACATTAGGGACAAATCCACGAGGATTAAAACCTAATGACATTTGGCAAACAGATGTAACACACATATCAAGCTTTGGGACCTTTAAATATGTCCATGTGTCCATTGATATCTTTTCAGGATTCATAGTAGCAACAGCACACAAAGGTGAGAAATCAAGGGATGCCACCCGACACTGGATGCGTGCCTTTGCAACTATGGGTGTGCCTCAGCAGATAAAAACAGATAACGGACCTGCATATACATCTCACAAAACACAAGAATTTTTCCACACCTGGGGTATCAAACATGTTACAGGTATACCACACTCTCCCAAGGGTCAAGCCATAGTGGAAAGGGCACATTACACATTGAAAAACATGCTGCAAAAACAAAAAAGGGGGAACCCAGTAGGTATGCTCCCTCAAGAGCAGCTTGACAAAGCAACCTATGTTTTAAATTTTTTAAATCTCTCCACAAGAGATGACTTAACAGCTTATCAAAGATGCCTAGGTCAGACCACTGACAGAGAAGGCGTTCACCCAGAAGTTACATACAAAGATGTATACAGAGGTCAGTGGAAAGGTCCAGTTCCACTGTTAGCTTGGGGGAGAGGTTATGGATGTGTTTCTTTATCTACAGATCCATATTGGCTACCAGCGAAATACATCAAACCCAGCCAAGGGCGGCAATGAGTCCTGTCATCTTTCTACTGCTGTACTGTCATCAAGCGGCGGAAGGAAGAATCTACTGGGCTCATGTAATCCAGCCTCCAGTATTTTGCCCGTTAAATTGGTAGGATCCAGAACCTCCCCTCAGCAACAATGGAACAGAATGGGTAGGAGGAACTTGGCTTCCTCCCCTAGATCAGGATATTGTAAATACATATATTATTAATACTACCTTTGTTACTGATTTACCGCCTATATGCTTAACGTGGAATCAGACAAGTACCTCTACCTTTACCTTGTGCTAACTTTTCTAGGCAATTACATTTAATCTATGTGCGCTCAGAGACTGCAAAAAAATTGACTGCTGTTACATTGCCAGCCATTCTGTCTACCTCCAACAAATCCGTGAATGCCACTCCACGGCATTTTCCAAAATGCTGTTTCACACCCATTTCCAACTTGAAACGTTTGGAATGGGCAGCCTGTATAGGACAACGGCCACAACAACAACTTTTACAGCATGGGAGGGTGATTGATTGGGGACCACATGGTATCTTTAGAGAAAAGGGGACCAATTTGAACATTTTCCCATCCCATAGGGCAAATCGCAGCATTGTTTGGCATGACGGTGGAATGGCTGGATCATTAATTCAGTATTACTTAGGCAATAATCAGTCAGGTGTGCATAAAAATTTGTGGAAAATGTTGCTACCTGCCTTTGGCAATAGAATATACCAAATAAAATTAGTTAAGAATGCTACAATTGTTAACTTGAAGCTGCTAGAAGATCAAACACTAATAACTTGTACTTCGCACCCGTATGTTTTTGCTTTAGCTAATAATTTTTCGATAGACTATAGAGATAGTTTGTATTTTTTATCTGCTGATTCTTTTGTTTTCAAAGCCTGTGTAACCTATGAAGATATGCATAACTACTCTGTGCTTCTTCCATTTAAAAGAAGATCTGAAATCTGGGTACCTGTAAATCTAACTCGAGATTGGGAAGGACAAAACAGCCTCTCACAGCTAGCTCGACTGCTCCATAAGGAAATCCAAACAAGTAAGAAATGAAATCGCAGATTTCTGGGCTGGCTAATCTTTGCCATTGTCTCTGCTGTGATAGTATTAACTACAGCTTCTGTGGCCGTCACTGCCTTAACTCACTCCATCCAAACTGCCCACACTGTGAGGCAAGCTTTAACTAATGTCACAGAAGAATTACAAACACAAGAAAACATTAATAGAGAGATAATGGCCAGATTAGACGCCCTGGAAAGTGCTCTTTTATGGATAGGCGAGAGAGTTGAAGCCCAAAAAACTCATCTGTCCCTGCACTGTGACTGGGAACATATCCATAATTCTTTATGTGTCACTCCCCTTCCTTGGAATGACACAAAACGGAATTGGGAATCAGTTAAGAACCACCTCCAAGGAACCTTTGATAAAAGCTTGCAACAGAATATCCAGTCGCTTCACACTCAATTGAAGGATCAACTTAAAACCTTACAAAGTCTGCAGGAACAAAAAATACTGACAAATCTGAAAAATTATCTCTCTTGGCTGAATCCGAAAAATTGGTTTTCAGGAATAAACTTAAGGGTTTGGGTTTTCATTGGACTAGGCTGTTTAGCAGTGATATCCCTTTTAATCTTCTGTCTTGTCCTTTTCAACATAATCAAAGCCATAAAAGGAACACAAAAAGAAGTGACGGTCAATTTAGCCTTGAACTCAATAAAAACAAAGGGGGGAGATGTAGATGTGAATTTGCAAAAGAAACGGAGCCAGCCCCTGCAGATAAAATCATCATCCATTGTGAAGTTATCACCTGTGATAAGACCCTGAAGACACCACCCGTTGTGAAGACATCTGCTGTTATCAGGGGTGCTTATCACACAAAGGCCTGAGGGCAAGAAAAACATTTGGCTAACCTAGGCTCTGATAAGAAAGCTAACAAGGTTTACAGGAACTGGCTTTTGAAGTTTTGCTGAACATAGCAGGTTTTACTGTATAAGTATCATGTTAGTTCTGAAAAATACAGATTCACAGATTCACTCTCAGCCTGTGTCTCGCATTTCATATGCCACACCCAATTACTGTTAAATAAAATCTGTACTATTGACTTTGGCATACGGTCTCGTTTGCACCTTAATTCAGACAGAGGCATCTTTTAGTAATCGGATCCTAACAACATGGTACTTAGTTGCTGACTGGGGCCAAACCATGAAAGTTTCTTCCTGTTTGTGTTTAATATCACTTCATGTTGGTAAACAGATTTTTTGACAAAATACTGAAAGCAGAGTAATTTCATTTCCCAAAAGAAATTGTACTGTCAGTGCTTGCCGGCACTGGCTAGCAATGTAATTATCACTAATTTTTACAACCTTCAATATCACTAAATAAATTTGTCAATTTTTTCTTTGAGCTACATGCCCAGTTCTTTGGCTCTACTCTAGCAAGTTAATGAGGAATTGACAGAACTCTTCTGGGGTACTCTGAAGAGTCCATTGATCACATCATGTGGTTTTTGAAGGACAGATCACATAGATCAACCTAGAGTCACCACAATGGAGATGGTCATTCTCGATGACCTAAATTTATCTCAGGGAACCTGGTTTCTTTTCAGGCACTTTTTCATATGTAAAAAAGGCAGCCAGAGCTACCAAACAATGGAGGAACAGAAGAAAACCAGATGCAGTTTCACTACAGGTGCTTACACTTCATCAAGAAAAGAATTTGGCATTTTATGAGGAAATGACTGCTGGCTATGTGGCATCTTTCTGTCCTAGGTCTTGGAAGCTTTATCAGAAGTCCAGGAAAACAGGAAAAAAATCAAGGGGTTTTTGGATGTTTTTGATGATATTTGCTTCTAACATGTTTTTTTGTCCGCAGTTAGGAGCTTCTCTCAACCTGTCCACTTAATGGAGCTTATCTGACACATCCAGTGAAGTATTTGACTGACTTACCTCAGTACTAACTGCTTCATCTGAGGGATTGATTAGGACTACAGTTTCTAAGACATCACTTCTGTGGTGAAGAATCTTCTGACCTGCAAGAACAGAGAGGAAAAAGAAGACATTAAATTCAACCAGCATGGTTTAAACCACTGCTCCAGTGCTTTCCCAGAGCTACTTATACATTCCACTGTGTGACAGCCCTCAGGTTACACAGGACAGTGCACACTGGC
This sequence comes from Amblyornis subalaris, assembly GCA_018881555.1. Classification (NCBI taxonomy): domain Eukaryota; kingdom Metazoa; phylum Chordata; class Aves; order Passeriformes; family Ptilonorhynchidae; genus Amblyornis; species Amblyornis subalaris. The sequence goes on from JACAXG010000407.1 coordinate 96,578, forward strand.
CATAGCAACTACTGTGCTGGCTCATGTCTTCAGGAATACTTATGTGTTGTGGGTTGACACTGGCTGGATGCCAGGCACCCACCAAAGCCGCTCACTCACTCCCCTCTGCAGCTGGACAGAGGAGAGAAAATTTAATGCAGGGTTCATGAGTTAAGTGTTATGGATCGAGTAGGAGCTTCAGACAAGGCCTGCCTTAGGCTCAGATTTTTGGCAGCAGCTTTACTTAGGTGACCCACACCTAAATTGCTCTGGCTCGAAAGTTCTTAATGGCCAATTAAGTCTATTATAAAATGAGTTATTTATTGAATAGACAGGAGATAAAGGCCTTAAACAGAGTTACTGCACAGTATAAAACAAAAGAACTACTAGTAGATTACATAAAACAATACACAACATGAAGGTACCTATATTAAAGCTAGCAAAGAAATAGTATATCTTAGGAGTCAATGTAACACCACCAAAATGATGATAGTGTACACAGAGTCCTTTCACTCAACCCTAGAGAGAGTAACCACAAAGCAGCGTCCCGGCTTTGGGGAGAAGACCACACATTTCCAGGGAATGCGCAGAAGACGTCTGCTTTGTAAAAGTTTGGTGTAGCTTTTATAGTTTGTAAAGTGAAGTGTCTGTCAGTCAGAAATTACAGCTTATCTTTCCACAACATCTTGCTTTCACGGCAAGATGTTTATTGTCAGCTGGGAGTGTCACTTTCATGGTGCCAAAATAACTCATTAGGAGACAGGTTGTCTTGAGTGAGTTATTCCACCAATTAGGAAGCTCTTGTGAAGGGTGAGATGCCCTAAATTATTACACCAACTAACAAGCAACAGATAAGCGCTTGTGGCAGGGGAGATGCCCTGCTAAAATAAGGATGGGGAAAGATCACTCATTGAATACCATCACGGGCAAAACAGGCTCAAAATCAGAGATATGCATTAAATTTATTACTAACAAAATCAGAGCAGGATAATGAGAAGTAAAATAAGCCCTTAAAAACACTTTACTCCCCACCCCTCCCTCCTTCTCAGCTCTACCTCCTCCCACCAATGGTGCAAGGAGACAGGGAATGGGGGTTATGGTCAGTTCATCACCCATGGTTTCTCCCTCTGCTCAGGGAGAAGAGTTGTTCCCCCACTGCACCATGGGGTCCCTCCAAGAAGAGACAGTTCTCCGCAAACTTCTCCAACGTGAGTCCATCTCATGAGCAACAGCTCTCTATGAACTGCTGCAACATGAGTCCATCCCATGGGCAACAGTCCTCCTCAAATTGCTGCAGTGTGGGTCACACTTCCACAGGGTGCAGTCCTTCAAGGACAGGCTGCTCCAGCAGGGGAGCAGGGTCCCTCTCTCCACAGGTCTCCCACAGGGTCACAGCCTCCTCTCAGGCATCCACCTGCTGCAGCATGGGGCTCCTCCATGGGCTGCGGGTGGATCTCTGCATCCCCTTGGATCTCCATGGGCTGCAGGGGGACAGCCTGCTTCACCATGGTCTTCACCATGGGGTGCAGAGGAATCTCAGCTCCGGTGCCTGGAGCACCTCCTCCCTCTCCTTCTTCACTGACCTTGGTGTCTGCAGATTTGTTCATCTCACATGTTCTCACTCCGCTCTTCTCTGGTCACAATTACAACTGCACAGCAACTTTTTTTTCCTTTCTTCCTAAATATTTTATCACAGAGGCCTTACCACCATTTCTAATTGGCCCAGCCTTGGCCAGCAGCACGTCCATCCTTGGAGCCACCAGGGATTGGCTCTGCCAGACACTAAGGAAGCTTCTAGCAGCTTCTCATAGAAGCCACCCCTGTAGCCCCCCCCACTTTCAAAACCAGGGCATGCAAACCCAATACACCATGGCATGTGGTCTTATGGGCCAGAAACACCACTAGAAAATTCATAGAATCATAAAATGGTTTAGCTTGGAAGGGACCTTAAAGATGATCTCATTCCAACCCCCCTGCCATGGACAGGGACACCGTCCACTAGACCAGTTGGCTCAGGGCCCCATCCAACCTGGCCTTAAACAATTCCAGGAATGGGGCATCCACAACTTCTTTGGGCAACCTGTTCCAGTGCCTCACCATTCTCACAGTAACAAATGTCTTCCTAATATCTAATCTAATCCTACTCTCAGTTTGAAACCATTCGCATCTTGTCCTATCACTACATGCCCTTGTAAATAGTCCCTCTCCAGTCTTCTTGTAGACTCCCTTCAGGAACTGAAAGGCCACATGAAGGTCACCCCAGAGCCTTCTCTTCTCCAGACTGAACAGTCCCAATTCTCTCAGCCTTTCCTAAAAGGAGAGGTGCTCCATCCTCCTAATCATCTTTGTGGCCTTCCTCTGGACTTGCTCCAACAGGTCAATGTCCTTACTATGCTGAGGACTCCAGAGCAGGATGCAGTACTCCAGGTGGGGTCTCACCAGAGCAGAGTAGAGGGGCAAAATCACCTCCCTCAACCTGCTGGTCACACTTCTTTTGATGCAGTCCAGAACACGGTTGGCTTTGTGGGCTGCAAGCACACATTAATGGGTCGTGTCAAGCTTCTCATCCACTAACACCCCCAAGTCCTTCTCCTCAGGGCTGCTCTCAATCTGTTTGCCCAGGCTGTATTTGTGCTTGGAATTGCCCTGACCCAGGTGCAGGACCTTGCTCTTTTCCTTGTTGAATTTCATGAGGTTTGCACGGGCCCACCTTTCAAGCCTGTCAAGGTCCCTCTGGATGGCATCCCTTCCCTCCAGCGTGTTGACTGCACCACACAGATTGGTGTCATTGGCAAACTTACTGAGGGTGCATTCAATTCCACTACTGTCCATGTTACTGACAAAGATGTTAAACAGCACCAGTTATGATACCGAACCCTGAGGTTCACCACTCATCCTCGTTCTCCACACAGCCATGGAACTGTTGACCACAACTCTTTGAGTGCGACCATACTACAAATTCCTTGTCCTCTGCAAGAGAGGTCCATCTGTCAAATCCGTGTCTCTCCAGTTTAGAGACAAGGATGATGTGTGTGACAGTGTCAAATGCTTAGCGGTCTTCACCACGTAAATGTGCCTATTTAGAGCTTCATGTGTGACTGCCTCCCTCTTCTACTCCTTGGCATCAATAACTGATTACATTACAGGGTGGGGCACTGGTAGCTGATTTTTGTAAGAGTAACGCCGACTTACTGCTCAGGTTGATACTCAGATGCTCAGCTGGAATGAAGGAAAGTCTCCCCCGGAAAGACTTTTATCAGACAGAAATGAAGTATCATAGTGTGGGAGCAGAAAGCAGCAACAACCTTTTACAAATTGGCAAGAGACCGAGACTTATTAAACTACAGATGAAGTGGGAGAATCTAAGACTTGTGCAGAAGATCTGGGGTTGCTTTAAAGCAACTCTACCAAGTTTTTACAGCATATCTCTACACATTGGACAAAACATTTTTGTGACATGTCAAAGGAAGAAACAAAGACATTTCCAGGTTGCAGAGAAGTGGTTGAGTAGCTAGATTGTACTCACCTCTAGTTTCTGTAAAGTAGGTCAAAATCCTATCTAGAGACTTCTGGGAAAAAATATTTATCTGTTTGTAAGTATTTCCTCATCCCTGATTTTATTAAGTAAAGCTTCAAATTAAAAGCAGATATGAATAGTCTTGGCTGCTGCTTGATTCAGAATCAGTCCAATAGAGAGAAGTAAATACCACGTGACAGTTGCTTAAAGGGTGATTTCCATGTGCATCATCCTAGTTCCCACAGCCATGAAATCCCATTGCTCACCTACTCAGCCAAATATTGATGACATTTATGGTAGAATTATTGAGATTGGGATGGCGTCTGTAACATTTTCTAGAGAAGTGACTGAAAAGGTTCCTAACTTGCACAGTTGATCTTTTCAGGCTGATCAAGCATCATGATCATGGGGCCCACTTTTTATGGTGATTGTGTTGCAGTCAATTTTGTGCAAAACCAAAATGCAAATGAATAGCAAGGGAAAGAAAGCAAGCCCTGCTTCAAGTCTTGTTTAACCAAGGATCGCTACTGACACACCTCTTACTGGCTATGCTGATGCAACAGCAGCCCACGGGGATGTATGCTGTAGGCAAAAGGCTACTCAACAGAGGGCTTCCCATCAGCCCTTCCTGCCATCCCAGATGGACACCAGTGCTAACTCGATCCCCATCAATGCCATTCCCACACAAATTAAATTCAGAATAACCTATTTGCAGAAGAAGCAGATGATGTGGTGTGATGTGACGATTCTGGCAGAAAGGGAAAAGGGACAATATGTTCTCTCTGAAGACTGAAGGGGAAATTAAAGCAACCTGCACGGTTTTCTAATGGAAAACTAGCATTTGCCCTAATAACACAGCTGAGCTCTGGGGATGAATTTTCCACCTAAACATGCAGTTTACACATTTCAGAAATCCTGTCTGCTTCTGAGATCCCAATCCTTCTTTGCCAATGGGCCAGTCTAGGTGACTTGTCTAGGTCTCTCTCTACCAGACTGCCCTTCTTCCTCTAGGCTGCATCTCAGGATCTGAGAGGTAAGAATACGTGTCCCTTTAAAGCAGATTAGATCATAATTGTCTATTGTGAGGCTTTTTTGGTGGTGTTTGTTTGAGATCAGACCATTGTCTGAGATAACCTGTTGAGGCAAATGAGAACTCACATAAACAGCAGAGGGCTCCATACATTTTTGAGTTCAATAGTTTTGTTTCAATATGGTGCCATATTGAAGCCATAAAAATAAATCACAGAATCACAGATGCCTACAAATCACTAGGTGCCTACAATCCCACTCAGGCCACAAGAGGATAGCATGCGTGACTTCAGTTCAGTTTTTATTACATGTTGTAAACTTTTGACTGTTCTGTGTTGTCATTGATGTGTCAAGACTGGGCTCTGACAGAGTATCTGACCTGATTGAGATCAACAATGCTCTGTTAAAGCTGAAAAAAAGAAGTAAAATAACAACAGTTGATAAGGACAGTAGAAAAGAACAGCCTTGGAGAAATAGATAAAGGATGTAACGTAGGCAAACAGAAGTCATGCAAAATGCAAGCAGGATGCCAGCTCAGCCCTGCAAGGCTGACAAAGTAGAAATTATGCTAAACGACGATATTGTGCTTACTCAAAAGTGGGGGTCAAGGAACAGCTACCTAAAAAGGACACCGGACTTGAGGACGGACCCCAAAGAACCATATAAGGGCTTCCGATAAGGGGTGCGACTATGTAAAATAAAGTCAAGTAAGGGGGGATAGCTAATGAATATGTAATCAGCGTGTATGATAAAAACTGTTCACCTGATGCTCGGGGCACTCGATTAGAGGAAGGATCTTCCCAGTGACCAGCATGCTGTAATTAAGAATGCCTGCTTTCTAATACTCAAAACTGTGTTAGAAAGTTTCTATCTGGCCAATTTCGGTATCACAGTACTGTGGGATTTCATTTAATCAACCACAGTCAATAGCTCTGCCATATGGAAGCAAAACACGATGGTTGCATTAGCATGTAGCGGTGCTCCAAGGCAAGATGAGTGGGTATAGGAACATATTGCCTAAGTGTCCTGTGATATATGAGCCATACACTGTGATGTTCCCTTTGTTGTTAGAGAAGCCTTTGTCCTGATGTACTTCCAGCTACTCAGCACTTCACTATTTTGGACTAAAAGAGAAATCACCAAAAGGCTTGGCTGAATGTTGAGGATGTTCCATTGGTACTGTTTTAAAATCTTTTATAGGAGGATCGGTATGCTATGTCTTAGGACTAAACTTCTCTAACATTATCAATACTAGCGATCAGCTTGTCCTCTTAAGTGAGAATTTGGTATCAAGTAACTGGGATTTTTTTTTTCCCTCCACTTTAAAAAATCACCATTTTGTCCTGTACTAGCTAGAGGAGGTAACAACAATGGTGTTTTCACAGCCCTTTGTAATTCTAAACAAAGAAAAAGAGGACCAATGAAGCCATATTGACCCAAAGCCTGCTTCAGACTTTATTTACAGAGCTTTAGGTATAGGATGCCCATTCGTAAATGGAAGGATGAGACCCCTTAGGATAACATCACCATATCCTTTGAACAACATCTGAAAACAATACTGTTCCCTAGTTATGTGCCAAAGTTCTGCCAAGTCAAATGAAATATTACAGTGCAGCTAACATCTGAACCGAATGACCACATCTAGAAGATGCTTCTGCATGGAGAGTGACAGAGCCATTTTAGTGTAGACATCTGAATCTGCAGAATGTAAACCGGCATGAATTTAAGAACTCATTTTCCTCTGAATATTTAAAGTCAAAGTATATATTTTCTGAGATCACCAAACTATTCGAAAAGTTATGGGCTTTTTTTTTTTTTTTGAGATAGCACTGATATAAAATAATTCTCAAAGGTTCTATCACTACCATTAACCTGTAGGACCATTTAGAAGGAAACTTTCAGATATTATTTCTCCTACTGGGATCTATAAATCTTTGAAACTACTTAAAATTGAACCAGTATTTATAGCTCTCTTGTTGAACACAGACAAATAGCTCATTCTAATACGTAGAAAGAAAAGCAATAATTCATAGACATAACATAATGCCCCCTGAAACAACTGAAGTGTCATGTGAACCAGTTATTTATGTTTCTATAAACTGGAGAAGTTATAAAGTGTTGAGATGAAATTATTTCCTAACACCGGCTCTGTGTTTTGTTAAACAAAATGTGACAAACTCAACTATACTTTAGCACTGTGGCATTATAGGCATAGGTTTTCAGTGCCAAAAATTTCCAGTAGTGTCTGTTTAATAGATAGACAAAAATTTCCTGACCTCATCTAGACAAACCTTCCCAAAACCATATTTTTGATACGGTGTAATACCCAGCATGTTCCAAAACCACTCAAGTGAATGACCTACCACTTAATTCTTTGGGTCAGCACAATCTAAAAAATCAAACATTTGAGAACTTTTCTGTAATATTTAGCCTGCATTTCCTTTAGTTAAATGTTCCTAGTTCTGCCTTTTTGTCGTTTACAATAGCATAGCTCCACCTGCTTTGGTAATTACACTGCTTCAGTACTTGTATACAGGCAAAGTAACATACCTTTGCCATAGATAATTAAGGATAATAGATCAAATTAAAATAAAAAATTGTGAAACAAGAAAAAATTACATTGATAAGAAAAGGACCATGCTACAATTTTTCAATTGATTTGCCATGGCCTCTTAATTCCTTCAAGCAATTAGACAGTCAAAATGTATAAAAGTTCCAGGACTAGAACCAAAGTAACAGAATAAATCAGCATGTAAGCTTTCCCCCAAATTAGGTAACAATAAAATCAGGCAGCTATCTAAATAATACAAAATGAATATTAATAAGCAAAAACCTGACATGTCTGTGAAAAGATACAGAATTTTTTACTTCACAGGAAGCAGGACAGTGCATAGTGTGAGGTGAAATGGAACATAACCCACCCAATTTGTACTGCAGCATTTGAATTTGTTTACAGTTGCAGAATCACAGGATGGTTGAGGTAAGCAGGGTGGGCTAGAGCGGATTGCTCAGGACCATATCCAGTTGGTTTTTCAATATCTTTGAGGATGGAGACTCCACAATCTCTCTGGGAACCCTGTTTTAGTGCTTGGCCACCCTCACAGTAAAAAAGCGTTTCCTTAAGTCTAAGTTGCATATCCCATACTTCAGTTTGTTCCTTCTCGTCCTGTCAGTGAGCACCACTGAGAAGAGTCTGACTTCTTTACTCCCACCAATCAGGTATTTATGCACTGCAGTGGGGGAATACTCCAGTATAGGAATTGTGATTACATATGGTAGCCCTCCATGCTATCTCATACCAGATGGAGTTGCCTGAACAATGGTGTGAGCAGTGTTCTCTTCCAATTTTCAATTTTTTTCCTCTTCCTTTCATAGTATCCAAATTTTGTATCTCTCTTATCAAGGGCATGGAATCAAGCCACACTCCTCCACCTCCCCACCCCACTGCTCCTCCCTCTCCCCATCCCATCTTAACCTTGATGAAATGGTATTGCTCTGAGCCTCCAATAAACTCTGATAAGCGTGAATTGCATGTTTTACTAGGATGTAACCTTAATTCTCAGTTGTATGGACCACACATAAACGCCACTGTCAACTTCTTCACTGTGGTTGTTGATTATGTTTTGTTGGGGGGGTTATGTTTTGAAAATCATGTTCCAAACATACCTATCCAAAAATCTCAAAGCCCTCCAACTCCAAGCCTTCAGGTTCAGTAGAGATGCTGTTGTTTTTCTGACTGGTGCCAAGGCTGTTAGAACTTGTATGAGTTGTCAGTAGCTAGCAGGAGAGCATAAGCACCAGAGCTCAGTAGCCAGGCAAATAAGCCTGTTCCACTGACCTCATTGCTCTTTTTTTGTGTTTCAGCCCTTTGCCACTCTGAAGACTGTGGCCATTTCAGGGAAGCTGCCACAGGGTTTCTGTTCTGCTGCACTCAGAGGAGCAAAGATATCCAGCAGGGGCCCCCCATGCAAGCAACTGCACATGGCCTTGCCACTGCACACTTCCAGAGCATTACCAGTGGGGTGGGGGACAGCAGGCAGAAGATTGGCTTTACCTGTGGTTGCCCTCCACAGATTACTTAATCCAGTGTCAGCTTCCACCTAAACCCCTGGGAAACTGCCCAGTCTCCTAAAAGGCACTTTCAGGTAGGGCTTGCTTAGCTCCAAGTCTGGGTATGAAGAGACTTTTGTTATGGTGTCTCAGTTTTGAGAAAAATTTAAGAGAGGACTCTCTGGACTGAGTCCTCCTCTCCAAAAGAGTTCCAAGAATCCCTTTCCACCAATAGGAAATTAATATTAAGAGATGAAAGTGAAAAAAAACACTTTATTAACAAACAAAATGCCCACCCATAAGGCAAGGAGAAAAAAAGTAAATAACTGTTAAACACTAAACCGTCAGAACCTGCTTCCCCCCCCACACACACAGGAACAAAGACCCAGAAAATGTCTGGAGAAATGGGGCCAGTGTTGGAGGAATACCCCTTTCCCGACACGTGGTCCAAGATGGTGCCGGCTCTTGCGCTGAGGGGAGTAGAACTTCCACGACGCAGTTCCAACGGGGGGGTGGAGGGGTGGGGGAACCCAGCGGCTACCTGGTGTTGACCTCTTCCCCACGGCAGTCATGGCAGATGAAACAGCTGGGCTGGAGCCTTTCGGTGTGCTCTCTTTCCCCGGCTTGGCTCCCTGAGGCTTGGGCTGGTATGGAGCAGCTCCACTTCCCGCTGGGTCCCGCTCCCATCAATCTCGCAGCAGCAGCCCATTCAGTTCAGCTCAAAGCAGCCAAAAAATTTTCTAGTCCAGTTTCTCCAAGCCAGGAAAGGGAAAAGTTTTTTGCCTGGGCCGAAAACCAAGTCAGCCAAGCAGAGAAACCACGTTGCACAGTGCCGCGGAAAGCCTGAGCAGTGAGCCTTCAAAACGCCTGCGCAACCGGGGCAAAAAAGCCTCCCCCCCTCCTCTGGTCTCCGGATTTAAAGGTACAGGAACTATTTTTGGGCATAAGCAGAGGATCATGGAATAGACTATCGTAATAAATCACTCCAAGACGTGGGCATACCTGCAGCAGCAGCATACATAGACAAGCAGCCTCAGACCTGTCCCATCCTCCTCCTGGCAAGCATACTAAACCCTTCCCCTTGTCAGGGGCACTGGTGCAGAGCTCACCCTGCTCTGCTCTGAACAAAAGATGCATGCTGAATATGCATTTCTTAAACTGAGAGCATCCTTTAAGTTGCTGAGAAACAATGCAGACATCATAGGAACATGAGTGGTTAGGTTTTAGTGGATTGTTGAAATAAAAGCAAAGTGGATTTTTGCCTCTGTTTTGTAACGTGCAATGTCCCTGCGCTGCTGTCGGGTTCCCACTGCCAAACTTTGCTGAGTTCTGGAATTCGCCCAGTCCCCTTTTGGCTTCTGAAGCACTTTGTGCAAGCACCTAGGATCCATTAAGGACTGTGAGTTGCGTGAGCAGTAAAGGTATGAAGAAAAGGACAGAAATGCTTTTTAAAGACTGAAAAGTCAATAATGAAATGCATTAGAGAAACATCAAAATGTTCATTCCTGACAGGCCTTTGTTTTTATTTTGGTGAGGGCTTGAAATGTGCTTGGCCTTTCTAAGGAAAGTTGGGGTCCTCCAGAATAAACTTCTAATCTCAGGCGGTTTATGGTTTTCCTCCACTGCTTTCCTGATACAGCTGCAGTGAATTGCAAAGCGTTTCAGATGCCAAGCCCCTGTGATTTAACTGTTTTGCCTGACAGTCTACAGACAAATGGGTTAATTTTCAATAAAGGTCATAAGTTAAAGACAAGCAGGAGAGCTATAAAATAAAAATGTATACCATCTGAAACACTGCGAAAGAAACAATATAGAGCAGATATTGGTAATGCAATGTAAACATTGGATGCAAGCCCAGTAACAAAGCTAGAAAAGCAGCATTTTGGTTAGCACAGCTCTGGAAATGGGCTTGCAGGCCACTCTGTGCAGAGCCAACCTGCTTTTCTTATTCAGCTTTCCCAGGAGTAGCTCACAGATGACAGCTGAAAGCCCCTGGTAGGCATCCTGGTTAACAGCCCAAATTTTGATTGGGGATGCTCACTTGCAAAGTTTAGGGTTTATTTAATGTTTGTTCTAGAAGTTCTTTGCTGCTTATTAAGAGTTAGGCACTATGATGTGAGTATTTGGACTCAGTTGCAAAAGTTCCGTGTAGAATTATTAACTGTCCTTGGTTTGTAGAAAAATATTGGTACATTTTAAATTTTATCTCTCAAAATGAATGGTATTTGTGTCTGCTGCGTTTCAGTTGGGATTAGTGACACTTTGTGCTTTCTGAAGTAGCTTCAGTCCCTGGGTGCTTAAATGATTGCCCAATTTCAGTAGTATCACTTATTGTTCATATTTTGGATGAAAACAGAGCCTCTCCCTTGGAAGGGAAATTCAAATTGTAACTGCTTGGCAGTGGTAGTTTGTGACCAAGAAATGATCTGGCAGGAACGGAGGGCAAGAAGGCCCAACCGCAGAAGGGGTTAAACTGGTTGGAAGCAGGGATGCCAGAGACAGGAGGACTCCCTGAAAGGGAGTGGAGTTTCCCTTGGTGATGAGAGAAGGAAGAGCCAAAGCATTGCTTGTAGTCATCCTGGAATGGGAGCACTCAGGGACCAAACTCAGGTCCCACCTTTGGGCAGCAGAGCTGGGCCACAGGATGCACCCACTGGTTGGGCTGAAGTGCCCTATGCAACTGATCACTTGGCGGATAAGGAATTGGCTGAATGGTCACACTCAAAGAGTTGCAGTCAATGGCTCAACATCCAAGTGGAGACCAGTGACAAGTGGTGTCCCTCTGGGGTCAGTATTGGGACTGGTGCTGCTTAACATCTTTGTTGGCAACTGTGATCGAGTGCACCCTCAGCAAGTTTGCAGATGATACCAAGCTGTGTGGTGCAGTCGACACGCTGGAGGGAAGGGATGGCATCCAGAGGGACCTCGACAGGCTTGAGAGGTGGGCCCATGCAGACCTCATGAGGTTCAATAAGGCCAAGTGCAAGGTCCTGCACCTGGGTCAGGGCAATCTCAAGCACAAATACAGCCTGGGAGGAGAATGGATTGAGGAGAAGGACTTGGACTTGGGGGTGTTGTGTACGCTCGCAGCCCAGAAAGCCAACTATATCCTGGGCTGCATCAAAAGAAAGGGAGAATAGACAAAGGAAGGAGCAGGACCTAGAGAAGGAAATAGAGGGTAGGAAGGCAACTGAGTTATTGCCGTCTTTAAAAATCAAACAGCTGCAAAAACAATTACAGGAAGAAAAGTAGAAAACACAAAAGACATGAGAACAGGTCAAAATGATGCTTATACAGGCTACTTGTTCCCCTAAAATCGTACAGATTAGGAAACTAGTGGTATCCCCTGAAGATCGGGATGGAGATATCTGGGGTGATTCTGATGACAGCAAACCAGATGATCCTTTGTTCCCCACAAATCCTCCTTAATATCAAGCCAGACCCATCATTATGATGCCGAATTAAGTTTTTACCTTTTTTCTCTTGTATATTCTCTGTAATTTTTACACATATAGTTGTAGCTTTGCACCCTATTTTCCCAGTACTTTTCCCTGCCCTGATAGGCAGGAAGACAAAACACATTCCAAGGCCCTATCCTGTCTTGGTTCTCTGGTCTTGAGACCAGCTCTTCGAGACATATTTTTATAAACAAAGTTAGTTCTCATCTGGGGGGAGGGGGCTTAGAAGGGATTAGAACAAGGGGGAAATTACCTCACAAATTACAATTGTAATTGATGATTCTTGTCAGATATGCTAATTTGCAAAATCTATAAAAATTGTATACACGTCATGTGGGGTGTGCATTTTTCGGTGTTTTCCATCTGACGAATTGTGCACCTAAGGATCCTTATAATGGTAACCCCTTTTTATCACCCTAACTGTGTCTGGCTCGTGATTTAGGGTCTGCGAGAGAAAGGCATCAGTTAAAACAGAAAAAACTGTGGAATCCCGGGGTGTTCATCTGCGACATGCTACGTGAATCATCTCCTGGGATCTGTTGCAATTGACAAATTTGCAAAAGAAATATAGCAGAAACCCAGGTGAAACTGAAATTGAATACCTGTGGTGAGTGTGCCTAAGCGGCAGCAAACAGATAACATTGAGTGAGGACAAAGCAAACGGCTATTGAGGTCCAGGAGTTTTCTTAAATTTAGGACCTGACCCAACAAATAAACTCCATTCTATCACCAGCCAAGTAGCTTATTGGGCTGGAGGGACAAACACCATGGGTCAAGGTGAACCCTCCATAATCCCCATTAAATCTCTAAGTGAGCTCTCTACAGCCCTCACAAAATTCACTTGCATACAAGCCATGCACAAACGAGGTCCCCGTGATGTCCCACTATATGCTACAGTAGAGTTTTCAATGTTAAAACCACTGATTACAGGAGCCCTGGCAATTCTCAAACCCTATCTAGTTGCAAAATGGGATGAGATCAAAACAGACACTGAATATAATAAAAACCAGGGCAATCATGCTCCTAAACAACTCCCTACATGGACAGAATTGATGCATGGCATTGTTAACTACAGTCGTGAAATGGCAAAAACTAAAAAACAAAACCTGAGGCCCAGGCAAAGAGAGCACTAAGTAAGACCCCTGAAACAGGGAACAGAAACTAGATCAAAAAACCCCAAATTTAAAACCCCACAAACAGAATCTCAAGAAAGGAGGAATGYCAAGGAGAGGATATAATGATTCTTTCTGTGCTAGTTACAACAATCTAAATAAAGCCATTCAGACTAAAAGCATGTGTGAGCTACAAACATTAAAAAAAAAAATAAAGACTTTAAAATTTGCTTTAATCTTGTAATATTTAGTATTTCCTCAAAATTTCAGATAACTTACTGGCTTTTAGGATTTCTGCATTGCTCTGAATGTGGTATTTCTGTTCTCACACTTACTGGTGACCTTACCCTTAAAGTTACACTTGCCTCTATTTTGTCAACTTGAACACTGCTACATTCAGGAGTAACTGGTGTTACTCCACTTGTCCACTCTCAGATCGCTTCAACACTCTGGTGGAAGTGATAAAATTTACCACTGTTGCAGCACTTCTCAGATTTTTTTTTAGCGATGGTGAATTAAACTAACAGCACTATAAATTATGACATCTGAAAAAAATAAAGGGCTGAAGAAATTTGTTCTTGCAGGAAAAAATCCTGTAAGTCAGGGAAAGTCTTTTTCATTCAAAGTAGAGGATATTGGGAATTTAATTATCATCCAGGATTCACATAAATCTTAAAAGCTCATTTCACTGGAGCAGATATGTGATTTTTGTATGTAGGTAGATTTTAGATTGGTTCCTGCATGATAAATATAGTACAGATAAAGGGGCTAGGACACAGTGGCAATCTGTAGTTTATCAACTGTATTTTTCAAGACAACAAAAACAGTGACTCATTCTGTTGTACCCCAGAGAAAGGCTGAAGCTTGACTTCTTGTTTCACCTTTCAGGCCATAAATGGATGCTGGCATTAATTAGTAGATGGTAGGTGGTTTCTGAGCATGCCTAGTGGGGAGGCTTGCTTTTGCCAAAACATGGTTTCTGTCTTGCAGAAAGAAGGAAGGAACTGAGTTGTGCTGCATCACTCTCCTTGAAATCTCTTCTGGCACAACTCCCTGGGCTGTGCAAGGTTGTTCAGCCATCCTCCAGAATTGCCTTCAGATAGGTGTTTGGACTAATGAAGACTGAGAACTAAAAGCACTAGAGCAGAAAGAGGTGAAAATATCGTAATGTTTTTAGGAGGTGAAGGATATATTGTGATATATAGCCCCTTCTTTTGTATGAGAGTGATGCTGGAATGAAATACTAACCTCTTTTCATAGCAAGATACATGTGAGAAGCCTTGAGGTCCCCCATTTCACTGGTCAAGATGAAATGTGAGAAAAGCAAACAATACAGTCTTAAGTGCTACTGTTTGAGACAAGCAACCTTTCTTACCTACGTTGAAGAGCTCCATGTATCTTAGCTGATTGTAACCTTTGCTTTATCATCACTGCTGAGCATCCAGTTGGAAGGGATCCTAGAGATAAAAGTCTGAAACTTCCAGAGAAGGAGCACATTTGGCATCAGTTGCTGATGGTATAGCACCTTTCAGGACAGCTTGCTTCTGGACAATTAAACTGGAAATTTCTACGGAGCCTGGTGGTACAGATTGTGCTTGTCTTCTGCTGCTATCTGTAGAGTTTTGGTTTTAAACCAGCTTTTGAGCCCATGATGCCACCAAGGAGACTAGCACGGTGGAAAAATCCTCATTTGTTTTCTCTTTTTCATTCTTTCCCCCCTTTTATACTTTATGGAAAACTAAATCAAAATTTAAAGCAGGGTTTGCTGTGTTTGTCTGTGCTGTCCAGCGTTACACTGTATGCTGAACATTTTGATAATGAGAAGCAGAAGCCATGTTTGGCTGGCAGCAGTATAATCACAGGCCACGTTTCAACAACTCTGCCGACACCAAGGTCAGTGAAGAAGGAGGGGGAGGAGGTGGTCCAGGGACCAGAGCTGAGATTCTCCTGCAGCCTGTGGTGCAGACCATAGTGAAGCAGTTATGCCCCTGCAGGGATGCAGAGATCCACTGCAGCCCATTGAGGAGCCCCACAACAGAGCAGGTGGATGCCCAAAAGAAGGCTGTGACCCCATGAGAAGCCTGTGCTGGAGCAGGCTCCTGGCAGGGACCTGCAGACCCATGGAGAGAAGAGCCCACACTGGAGCAGGTTTCCTGGTAGGACTTGTGAACATGTGGGTAAATACTGTACTCCCCCACGTGCCACATGCTCTGGAGAAGGGGGCTTCTCCGCTATATTGTCTTTTTCACTTCAGCACTCTGTGCAGATGCTTCCTTGCATATCACCACAACTCCCACCTTCATATGGAAAATGGAGCACAGTAGCATCAGGGAAAAGCATGTCAATGCAAAATGTGCAGCAAAGGAATAAATACTGAAATTAATATTTCAGAAATATTTAAGAAGTCTGCCTTTCCTGTTCTCAGACATCTCTACCTGAATACATTTTTAGACTTTTACTCTCTTCCTAAGGGAAAAGTCTCTGAATTTTGATAATTTCAGAAAATCTCTGTTAACGTTTCCAAATTGCCACCATCTGCTTACTAATGGGCTCTCATCAATAAGGCAGCTGAAGCTGCCAATTAAAATCCTCTGGGGAAAATGTCTGGTCTTGGGGTCATTACTGCAAATGCAACTTAGTTTTAAGTTCATCTACCATCTCTGTTCAGTCAGACAAGACAATACAACCTATAGGGGTTTCACACACAGGGAATCCATTCTTCCCCTCAAGCAGATTTTCTTTGACATGTATTTATTACAAAATTACAGTTTCTCAGTTTATATGTAATTTCTTTCCTCCTAATTCAATTCAGAGAATTTCATTGACTTGGTAGCCCATGAATAATGAATGATGGATCTGTTCACAAGCACTAAGGGTTGTTGCAGCAAGCCTTGCACTCCAGATTAGACACTGAACTTTGTAGCCTATAAAATTATTTATGGTCGAATCTTCCTACAGTCTGGCAATCAGTATGTTTTTCAGTGGTGGAAACTAGTACCAAAAAGAAATGTATGAACAACAAATAGTGGTAGCTCATATCCACTGATACACTACTAGAAAAAAATACCTGCTATCAGAAGTCAAAGGGCTTGGAAATCAGAAATCAATGAACCAGCACATGTGAAGGCAAAAGATGTCCATCTATATGATAAAAGTGGGCAGAGTCCAGAAGCCATCAAGAGTCTAGCTTGGATTTACTTTTTTTTTCCTGACCCTATACACTCTCCCCGCACCTACTTCAGTATGGAAAAAAGTGAGGAACAGATCTAGTTCTGAAAACACCTACTTTCAAGTGTTTGAGTTATCATTTCTCATATCCTCTCTTACTTCACCCTAGGAAGAAGCAGATGCCTCCCAAAAGAGTTCAGACAGCCTCTGAGTTGAGGCAGAGGACTACTCTTGCTGCCCCATAAAGGGAGGATACTTCCTGCCTGCATGGCCACAGCAAGCTTTTACAGGAGGGCACAGAATTTGCACCTGGTGAAATAGTTTCATCCTATACATATAAGAACTGCTGTGGAGAACTATGTCATCTCTAATTAGAAAAATGTTCACCAGACTCCCAGGAATTCCACTGCAATGCTCAGTGCATGTCAAAACTAATTACACCCAAAATCTGTCTGCATGCTAATGAATTCCACCAGATCATAATCCATACAGATGGAATTTAAATTCTCTTCCACAACTTCATCCTTAAAGTCTTCTAATTAACCCTCTGACATGAGATAAGCAGTCGCACAGAGGCAGAGATGGCATAGCAGAGGTGCCAAAGGGAAAAGACTATTCATTGCCATTTCTCTTCCCCCAGGATTTGAAGGTTGTGTCAGTCACTAAGTCAGTCTCTGAGGGGTAATAAAAATGTCATTTATTTCATCTCTCCATGGCATTTTAACTTTTACCCTGCAAGCATTTCTGAATTTAGGACTGGCAAAAAGGTTTTAGTAATCATAAACCACACATTTCCACAGACATGCAGCAGTGCTTAGAAGCATTTCAGTCCCACCTGACATGAAGCTTTGTATAGAGATGGCAGACAATATTTCCCCACCTTGTGCTGTGCACAAACGCTGAGCTTCCTACAGGGGTTTAAGTCTAATGGAAATCAGCTGACTTATAGACAACTCCAGCACTAAACTGGCAAGGAAACCATCTGAGAGAATTGCTCAGATTTATTTCATGTGGTGCCACAGCAACTCAGCAGTGCTGCATTTCATTTTATGTGGAACCCTGTTACAAACTAAAACCAGTTCCCTCAAACTATCTATAGATGGGATCTAGAAAATTGCAATTCTTCCACAGCACTCCCATGTTTGCCTAATATATAATAGTGTATATCAAAAACTTTTGCACATACAGATGTATGTAGGTGTTCAGTTTCATAAAATGGTCCTCACTTTTTTTTTACCTTTTTTTAAACTTTTTTTTTAAACACAACTCAGAAATCTGAAGGAGTTCCACAAATGGCTAATGACTAATATCAGCTTTTCGACTTTTCTGTTATTTTCAAATCATAGAATCATAGAATGCCTTGGGTTGTAAGGGACCTTTAAAGGTCATCTAGTTCCAACCCCCTGCCATGGGCAGGGACACCTTCCACTAGGTAAGGTAGCTCAAAGCCCTGTCCACCCTGGCCTGAACACTTCCAGGGATGGAGCAACCAAACTACTCTGGGCAACCTGTTCCAGTGCCCCACTGCTCTCTGAGTAAAGAATTTCTTTCTAACATCTAATCTAATAATCTAATCAAATTGATTGATCCCTGTAGCGATTACTTTGTGACATCTGACTGGTGATTTATTTGAAGAGGGTTGGTGGCCTCATTCTAAATTCTAATGAAGACTACACCACATAAATCACTGACATTAGATTCCCTATTGGCACATTTGGCAGAGTAGTCCTTGATGGGAAGCTGAAGCAAGAAAAAAAAAATGTCATTAGGTCTCTGCAACTGAGTAATCCAGATCAAGGCTTGTCCACAACATCTGAGTTTGACAGTCACAGACCATCTTTATGCAGTTGAGGGGCAAAGTTAAGGACTAAATTTCAGGTGTCTTGATTTAGGACTTATCATGTGTTCTACAGTCACTTAGGAAGCCATGAAATTTTTTCCATGCCTAAGAAAGGCAACAGGCCACACTGGGATTTGACTTGTATGAACCAGTATTTTTAGGTAGACAACACTGAAATGCTTTGTCAAACTACATGCTACTGTATTTCTATATTCCCAACAGTCATACCACAGACTGAGATGGGAAAAAACTGAGATATACTAAACTTGACAAGTAAGTCAGTCTACTTGCTTAGGTGTCAGGTCTTTTATTTCATGCTGTGCTCTAAATTCAGCAATGGAGAGAAGGCACTACTATATGTCTTGGTGTGGTTATATTGCAACTTTAAAACAAGGAAAACTCATGTCTGTTAGAGGCATTCTGACAACACAGAGAATACATGATCCGTAAGGCTGATTTAATAACTATTTCCTCAGATAGATCTACAGCATGCATTCATTTATGCACAAATATAGCCATATGTATAATGGTCTTGCTTTTTTCCCCACTGGCTCTGCATAATTAATTATAGAATCATAGAATGTCTTGGGTTGGAAGGAACCTTTAAAGGTCATCTAGTCAAACACCACTGCAATGAGCAGAGACACCTTCCACTAGGAGAGGTGTTCCAGCCCTCTGATCCTCTTTGTGGCCCTCCTCTGGACTTGCTCCAACAGACCCACATCTTTCTTAGGTTGGGGGTCCCAGAGATGGATGCAGTACTCCAGGTGGGCTCATGAGAGTGGAGTAGAGGGGAAGAATCACCTCCCTAGACCTGCTGGTTGTCGCTGTTGTATCAGGGACGGAGCAAAGCAGGACACAAAATACAATCCAAGGAGTAGGTGAAAAGTGCCATTTATTTATTAATATACTGACCTCT
Source organism: Amblyornis subalaris (assembly GCA_018881555.1). NCBI lineage: Eukaryota > Metazoa > Chordata > Aves > Passeriformes > Ptilonorhynchidae > Amblyornis > Amblyornis subalaris. The sequence continues at coordinate 115,650 of JACAXG010000407.1, forward strand.
TTTATACCTTAGTACACCTGAATGCCATAAGGCCATTGGTCCCCTGGCCATCCACCTCTCAGGGTGATTGGTTAGGTCCAACAATGCCTTATTCCAAATATTTTTCTAGACATATCATAACAATACTACATAACAACTCACAGGTGCACGATAAGATGTTTTTCTAAAAGAAAGCAACTCGCTGTTTTTCATAGCTTCTATGGGAAAGGACAGACTCTCACAGAATACTGTGAGAGCTGGAAGATTTCTCTGCTGAAAGCTTTTCAGTATCCATAGCTGGTCACACTTCTTTTGATGCAATCCTGGATACAGTTGGCCTTCTGGGCTGCAAGCGCACAAATAGTGGGGCCAGCAGGACTAGGGAACTGACTGTCGCTCTGTACTCAGCACCGAGTACTGTGTCCAGTTCTGGGCCCCTAACTTCAGGAGACATTGAGGTGATGGAGCATGTGCAGAGAAGGGCAACTAAGCTGGTGAAGGGTCTAGAGGGTAAGTCCTATGAGGAGTGGCTGAGAGAAATGGGGTTGTTTAGCCTGGAGAAGAGGAGGCTCAGGGGAGACCTTCTCGCTCTCTACAACTACCGGAAAGGAGGTTGTAGCAAGGTGGGAGTGGGCCTCTTCTCACAGGCAACTAGTGACAGGACAAGAGGACATAGCCTCAAGCTGTGCCAGGGGAGGTTCAGGTTCGACATCAGGAAGAATTTCTTCACTGAAAGGGTAGTTAAGCATTGGAGCAGGCTGCCCAGGGAGGTGGTGGAGTCACCATCCCTGTAAGTGTTCAAGAAATGACTGGACATGGCACTTAGTGCTATGATATAGTTGGCATGGTGGTGTTCAGTCAAAGGTTGGACTTGATGATCTTGGAGGTCTTTTTCAACCTTAATGATTCTATGTGTCACAGTCTGGACAAACTTAGGAGGAAGACTCGAAGAGCTTCCTCTGCAAAAGATAGGGTTTGAAACTCTCTTCCCCTCCCCTTAAGAATTTCTTGGAGGAAAGTGAAAAAAACTTGTTTATTTAGCAAAACCCAGATGCTGGGGGGGGTGCACGCAGGCACCAGGGGAAGGGAAAAGAAATAAAAATAAAAATAAAAATGAATAATGTTAGCTAATAAACCTCTCGTGAGGAGGATAACCTGAATGAATCAAAGTCCTGAGTCCTTGGCAGGTGTGGTCTTCTGCTCTGTCTCTAGCTAGCTGCTTGAGTACGGAGTAGGCCCTCTCCAGGCCCGGGGGGCATAGGCCCCAGAGAGATGGTATGTAGAACAGAGCCCAGTTGTCTGTTGTACAGTTCCAAAGGAAGAAGAAAAAGAAAATACAGTCCCAGGAAAAGAAACTGTCCTCTTCCCTTGCCTCAAGCAGAGGAGGGAAAAAACCAAAAGCAAGTTTTAACTCCATCCGAATATCCCTCAGCTGAGTAAAAACCAGGCGAAAGCTCACAAGAAAAAAAGGTAAAGGTAAAAAAGTGTCCCTTCGCCTCCAACTATAGAAAGCGACTGCCTAGATGTTCTCTCCTCAGAACCATAACATTGAGCTGATAAAGGTGAAAGAATGTAAATATCCTTCGAAGAAAACCAAAACATAGCTCCTGGCTTCTCGAACCAGCTTAAAGACAAAGAGTTAATACTTTTCATTAAGCAGGCAATTGGGATATATAGCATCATAAAGTCACTCCAGGACACTATGATTCTATGATTTCCAGGTCATGTCAAGCTTCTCATCCACTGGTACCTCCAAGTCCTTCTCCTCAGGACTGCTCTCAATCCATTCTCCCTCCATCTTAAATTTGTGCTTGGGATTGCCCCGAGTCAGGTGCAAGACCTTGCACTTCACCTTGTTGAACCTCATGAGGTTCCCATGGACCCACTCCTCAAGCTTTTCCAGATCCCTCTGGATAACATCCCCTCCTTCAGGCATGTCAACCGCACCACACAGTTTGGTGTCATCAACGTAATGTTAAGTATTTTCATAAATGATCACTATCTGTGGTCTTCAAACTGTGAGAGCTCTCGCCCTGGCTGAGCTACATTTTGCTTCTATGAGAGATCTGAAGTTTGCTGAGCTCATTTCACATTGAGGGATTTGTCCTTTAAAGTCAACAGATCTGAATTGTCTGTAATTTAAACTCCCAAGCAAGATCATAGCAAAACAGAAACATATGTATCACATTAAGTACCATGACCTAAAAACAGCAGAGAAGTATTCATACTGATTTTAATATGTACTCATTTACCGCACGGGAATGAATATAGGCATTGACACTGCCATTTCCTGGCAAAAAAAGCATGAGTAAGCCTAATTCCATGGCAGGCTATTTCCAAAAAAAGGGAAAGGGTAAGAAAATTATGTGGGTTGATGTGGGTTATTAGTTTGTTGGATTTTGGTGTTTGAAGTTACTCATTTCACTTTTTTTTTTAATAAGCAGTTATAACTCCATGATATAATGCTAAATTTTATGTAGAAATTTTGCTGGGAATGAGTTTTGAAAATTATTAAAATTTTTGAGAATTAATTTTGTACCAGAAAAGGTTAATGGTTGAAAATAGTAACAATTTAAAAGACAGCAGAGATAATGAGAAAATATTAATAGAGCTGCAAGACTGAGATTCCTTTTACTTTCCTATGGTGCCTCTTATTTCACAGAACCTTGAAAAATAGCTCTTAAGGCTTCTTTAAATATTTGGTGAGGATATTCAGTGTCTAAGCCTTTCACACTGTCCTGGTTACAGGAGTAGGGTGCCAGTTTAGCACTATGTGGGTGTAACCAACTCTGTATTCTACACCCCTCTACATAATTTCTGATGAACTGTTAATGATGGATCATTTGCAGTAGCTGCCCAGTGCACACCTGACATCTCAGGCTACAAACTGGGTGTTAAATGAGATAAAGAAGGAGAGGCAAACCCTGCGAGGCAGAGTAGTGTTTCTTTTCCTTCACACAAATGACTCAGCTGTGATAACTCCCTATGAGGAAGCACCAGCATAGTCACACCCAGCCTGAGGATGGGTAATGGACTCAATGGCACTAGCAGAATAGGCAGCTGCAATGACTTACACCATCAAAGACACCCAAAATATCCCATGACTCACAGTATTACATGATCCATTGTGAAACCCCCCCACCCTGGGGGAGGTACTGAGCATTCTCCACCTGAACCTGAGCATATAAAATCTTTGGGCTTGGGGACTTTGACTACCACCACTCGACAGATCTGGAGGAGGACCAGAATTTCAACAGGACTGTCCTGGGTTATCCATAAAAGGATATATTCTATTACCACACACATATTTCCTCGATAAACTGGATCGTTCACAGTTACACACCTGGTCCCTGAGGCTATGCTCATGTGAGGTAGGGTGGTACTCCTTATCTCAACTGAGATAACCATTCCAGCTAACAGCAAGCACCACCCATCCTGAGTAGATCATCTCAGTTAATGGCCCATTACCGAACTTGATAAGCATGGACGAATAGAACTTCAGAACCACCTTGAGTGAATTATCTCGGTTAATGGCCCATTACCGAACAAGATAAAACACCAACCAATAGAATGTCAGAAACCGTTTGCTCCCTGGAGAAGCCTCATGTGAGCTCATTGCCGAAGCAACCAATAGAATGTCGGGAAAATCCTTTTCCATTGTGGAAGTCCCTGCCCCTGGGGAAGGGACCAGCCAAGAAACACGACATAAAAGCAGGCTTTGAGATGGGAGAAATCACTCCACTCCACTGGATTTGACTCGACTGGTCTACCAGGACTACTCTACTCGACTGGACTGGACTCCACTCCACTCCACTGGACTCAACTGGTCTACTGGGCTGGACTACCAGGACGGGACTACCAGGACTGGACTACCAGACGACTGGAAACCCGGAGGACTCCGGACCATCACGACTGGACCCTTCACCACTGGATACTCAGCAGATCAGGCCTTTCTGCAGGACCAGTGCCTAACTGGACTACACAGCTACCACCCTGGTCAACAGGGTGCCAGGTTGTACCGTGACTCTGTTGGTTTGTTTAGGCCAGTGTTTCTGTATTCCTGCATTTATTTTAACCTTTTTATTAAAATTGTAATTCTGACCTAAAATCTCTCGAGGTATTTTGTGTGGGGTTAATTTCCCCTGCTGGTTCACATTCAAACCAGTACAAGGACTATGATCACCACTCTGACCAACACGGTGCCAGGTTGTACTCTTTGTGGGTTAAAATCAGTTTTTCCTGTATTATTGTATTTGTTGTAATCTCTTTAGTAAATTGTAACTTTGACATGTAATCTCTCTTGAGGTAGTTGAGTGGGGTTCATTTCTCCTGCCAGTTTACTTTTAAACCAGCACACACACTAAGAATCTGAAAAAGCATCAGTCAGCAATGAAACTGTTACTGTGCTGTCAGTTATAGCAACCCTGATTTCAAACTTTACACAGCCAATTCATGATTTTATCACAAATGGTCACCTTGATGGAGAATATATGTCCTATTAACTCTGCTTACAAAGCAATAACTGTTGTCATAGCACTATGGCAAGGAAGAAAGGCAGACATTTTATTTTTTTTTTTTGCAGTTACTGATGAGATTTTTTTACTGTGTCCAGTCCATGCCTAGCCAACAACCAGGTTACTTAGACTATCTAATGAAAATCAGTTGGCCTTATATTGAATCAATATTCTCTGAGAGTGTCTTATCTTTGCAAGTAAGATATATGGAGTAATATTTGTTGGGGAGTACATTACTAATATTTGGTGGGAGAATATTACAGGGAGTAATATTTGGTGGGTTTCAGAAAGAACTTTGGTCTAAATCTAAAACAATCACTGATAGAGAGACAGCAGTTTGCTCAAAAAGAAGAAAAAAAGGTGGAAGTGCCAGCAGTAGCCTCCAATGTATTTAATAGCAGAGGGAAGTCAGGAGTAGTAGTAGAAGACTACAAAGCATCACTTGTCAGCAAAGATATCCTTGACCACAGCTTTTTCTAAACTCATTTCTTAAAGTTAAAATTCCTTGGTTGTTAGCTGCAGCATGGTTCCATGAAAGGGAGAAAGCCTGGAAGTGCCAGTACTGACAAGGTACCATTCACATTTTACCACTGAATCACCTTGACTTACTGTGACATATAGGAAGACCGCAGGAGGAACAGCAATAGGGAAAGGAAGAAGTGTCATCTAGGATGAACACAAGCTTCTCTAAGTCTTGAAAACATCTGCTACTATTAGAATTCAGCATTTCACACACTTTAGGAAAGTAGAAGGAAATAGGATGGAAATAGGATGCAACTTCTATAATAACCTGAAGAAATAACAAATCAGGAAAATGGGAAAAATAGTTTCAGGTGTCAGTGTCACAGAATAAAGTCTTTGTTCTATGCTTTGTTCATGCAAAAACTGCCCTTGAAAGAGACACCAAAGCTGTCTCTGAAACATGGCAGTAGAGCCCTGCCAACACAGTGCTGTGGCAAAGTTAAATACTGATGTGATGAGGAATGTAAGATAATCCCTCATGATGGTCTTCTGAGAGACTCCATCACTTGTGATCATTCTGCTCCCAGGGACTGAAGTCTGAAGCTGCACTGTCCCAGGCAAATGTACCAGCTCATCTGGTGCTGATAGGATAGATCTACATAGGGCTGCCTTGCACCATTTATTTCTTTCTTTTCTTTCTTTCACTTCTGATAGCAAAAAAAAAGCTTTTAGAGTGGCTCCTTCTTTTAAAGTCATCCGTGCTTTTTTTTGTGACTACAAGTCAAGACAAGAAGGGAGAAAGTGTTACCATACCAGGACTAAACATTGCCCTGGGCTGAACACACCACACTAACTACCATGTCCCTGGAAAGCAGAAGACACTGTGTTAAAATCTCATTTGACTCTCAGAGTACTTAGGAAGGCCTGAAAAGCACAGGAGGACACAGGTCATTTCATAGATGCTCAGCTGTGTCCAACATCATCAGGGAAAAAGAATCAAGTTCAGAATGGACTGAAAGTTAGAACAACAACTCTGCAAATCTATAGCACGCTGCACGAAACTGAAAAAAGTGGAGACCTGTAAAACAAAGTAAATATCTAAGTTTCTTCCATATTCTCTGCAAGAAACTGTTTCCTTGGTCTGGAATTTCCTTTTAATTTAAATTAATTTAATTAAAGAGGGAGCACACAGGCCATGAAACAATCCAGAGTTCAAAACTACACTTTGTTGGGTAAGTATGGCTCTAAAGCATGATTATATTATATTGTTCAATGAACTGGAGAGTAAGTCTACACTGTTTAAGGAAATTGAAATGCTTTGCATGTCCTTTTTCCTGTGATTACTCTTTGTGCCTGGCCTTGGAGGCTGCTTAGTGCAAGCTCTGACCTTGTGTTTTGCCCTCTTCTCTAAGCTGGTGTGCTGGTTTTAGCTGGGGTAAGGTGAAGTTTCTTCCCAGTGGCTGGTATGGGGCTATATTTTGGATTTGTACCGAACACAGGGTTGATAATATGGATATGTTTTTATTATTGATCAGCAGGGCTTGCACAGAGCCAAGGCCTTTTCTGCTTTTCATACTGCCATGCTGGCAAGGGGGCTGGGGGTGCATGGGAAGTTGGGAGGAGATGCAGCTGGGACATCTCACCCCAAGTGACCAAAGGGATGTTCCAGACCATATGACATCATGCTCAGTATATAAAGTGGGGGGAAGAAGGAGGAAGGGAGGACAGATGCTTGGAGTGATGGCGTTTGTCTTCCCAAGTCACCGTTACATGTGATGGGGCCCTGCTCTCCTGGAGATGGCTGAACATCTGCCTGCCCATGGGAAGCAGTGAATTAATTCCTTGTTTTGTTTTGCTTGCATGTGCGGCTTTTGCTTTCCCTGTTAAACTGTCTTTATTTCAACCCATGAGTTTTCTAGCTTTTGTTCTTCCAATTCTCTCCCCGATCCCACTGGTGGGGGGGGCAAGCAAGTGGCTGTGTGGTACTTGGTGGCTGGCTGGGGTTAAACCATGACAAAAACTTAGAAAACCTTATTTGTGACTCAAGACATGGAAGCTGAAGGTGGGATCAGTCTTTTCACCAGAAGAGCTACAGAACTGACATAAAATTGGAAGAGCTTCCAAAGGCTGCCTAGCTTGGCAAAGGGGAGTTGACTTCCATGTAAAAGTCTCCATGGCTCATTAGAGTCATTCAGAGATTATACAGTCTAATATTAAACTACTAAGAACTTGATTTACCTCCTTGGAAGGGTCTGTTGGTTTATTTATTTGTTAAATAAAACCCTAAGCGTTCCACAGTTCTGATAGGCAGAATCTCCCACATACAGCTATGCAGGAGATGGGGACATAGGGACACAGGAGAGTGACTCATGTCACCATTATAGAAAAGCCCTCAAGTACCAAAGTCCATAAAGCTGCAACATCAAAATAATACTGAAATTCATACATTCATTTCTGAATACAATGTTTAGTTATTATTTTTATATAATTTTAACTTGATTTTGTCTTGTATCACCAACTGGTTTTGAATCATAAACAGACTAATTCCAACCAGTAGAACATCCAGGAACCAGAAAAATAATGTCTTTACATTTATGAGTCTATGCTGCACACACAGATCCCACATAGACAATGTAAACCCAAATCAACAGGAGCACTGGCTTCTCTTAACTCTAGGAACAGATTGCAACCAGCAACTACAAGTCAAAAGTACCTATCGTCTTTTTGGTGGGACCATCTGGGGGTTTCATGCAAAAGCATGGGTCTCTTACAGAACTATCCAGCTTTCTATTTGTAACTATTACTGACAAAAGTGCATATCTTTCTTACATATTGTCCTGGTTTCAGCTAGGGTAGATGTCGGGTCCCCTGAAATAAAAGCTAGGAGGATTGAGGAGCTGAAAGACCCCGATAGAGGAAAAATATACTGGTGGGAAAAAATATGGTGAAACAAATCTTTCCTGCCTGCTTTCTGAGAAGTTGGCTTGTGTGATTGGTCCATGGTTCTCTCCGCCCTCCCTCCTTAGTAATTGGTTGTAGTAGTTTCTCCCCGCCTTCTTCCCCTCCCTTAAGCCGTGGTGATTGGTTGATGGCCCCCCCCGAGCGCGCGGGTTTAAAAACCCAGTACCTTCACTGTTTGCTCTCTCTTCGCCTCCTACTCCCTTTGCATCTGGATTGGAATAAACTCCCTGGACTGTGGAATGTAGTGCGTTAAGAGCCTTTCTGCCTCGTTATTTCTGGACTCGTGGCTAGGCTACGCCGGGTGTGAGTATTTCTCAGTGCTAATAACTGCACGGGCGATATCCCTCATTGGTTTGGTGAATCTGCACCCCCAGACCGGCTCCTTCTCAAAGGAGGTTTTGGGAAAAAACTACGAAGGGAATTCGCCTCAGGAGAAACAGCACCTTAAAGCCATTAGGTAGAGTTAATTTCTTCTCAGTAGCCATTAGTGCTGTGTTTTGGATTCGGAATGAGAATGGTGTTGATAACACACTGATGTTTTGATTTTTGCTAAGTCATGTTTATCCTAAGTCAAGGACTTTTTTCTTATCTTATGCTCTGCCAGTGAGGAGGTTTGCGAAAGAAACTGGGAGGGACCATAGCTGGGACAGGTGACTGGAACTGGCCAAAGGGATATTCCACACCACAGAACATCATGCCCAGTATATAAACCAGGGGGAAGTTACCCAGAAGGGAAGGCAATCTGGGTTCAGGAAGGGGGGGGTCTGGCATTGGTCAGCAGGTGGCGAGCAATTGCATTGTGCATCACTTGGTTTTTTTTCCTTTTTATTATCATTATTATTATTTTCCATTATTATTGTATTTTACTTTATTTTCAGTTATTAAACTGTTCTTATCTCAATCTACAAGTTTTACTTCAATTCTCCTCCCCATTCCACTGGGGTGGAAGGGAAGAGAGGGGCATTTGAGCGAGCAGCTGCATGGTGTTTTATCTCCAGCTGGGCTTAAAACCAGACAGTCCTTCTGGCACCCAACGTAGGGCCTGAAGGGTTGAGATAAGGACAGATCCGCCCAGAGTGTGTTAAAAGAAAACACCTACTCATACAGACTATGAGGTACTAAGGGATATTCCCCCAGCAGTCTATAGACAGGAGCACCTGGATCTGCAGCCAGCACTAATGTATCTCTTGCAATGATCTCTGCATTTGTCTCTACAAGGTAGATGATGGCTGGAGCTCCCCATGCTACTGTGAGGCTGATGGCAGCAGTTACAGTGGCACCTCTCACGCTACATTTGGTAACAGGGATGAAAATGTACTCCCCATAATGCTCAGTCTCTAGACAAGGAGCATCTAAACTCTTCCCAGTGAAGGCTGGGCATGGTCCTATTACTGAATACAATGGTAGGCAAATCACTGTGAATAAAGCACCATTATTATCTGGCAAGGTATACATTAACATTTTCATTTTCTCCCTCTTCATGTGAAAATTTGGTCCTTGTTCTACCCTAAAAATACTAAATAATGTTTCCTCCAATTTTTAAAGCTTGGTCCAAAGCTCAGTCCAGTTATTTCAGTGGCCTTTGGATGAGGTCTTTTCTCATGGTAAAGTCCAATTACTAACATTTAATATTTCTCTCATTGTATGCACTTGTGATACAAGGTATCTAAAACTAACCTCTGACACATTTTGCTGATTCATGCTAACATCTTAGCATAAGCAAGTTCTGGTGTTTTGTCAGTAATGCAAATTCATGCTAATTTTCTGAGAGAACTTTCCTAAAAAAGCAGAAATGGAAATCTGTGCCAGAATGATTGTCACACAATTTATTAGCTCAAAAAGATAAAGTCACTTAATATCTCATCTCTGGAATTTTGATTAGTACTAAGAAAGGAAGGCCTTGACAATTCATGTATCCAAATGTATAGGCTGTTGCACTGTAATCCTCCCTGAACCACCAAAATCCTAGCATCCACACACACACAAAAAGCTTGCAAGTGGCTGAGAGTGCCGTATGTGCTCCCTTGCCAACTGTCCTTGCAAGGACACCTGGGATTCCCTGCCTCAGCACCGCTGGGCAGCCCTGCAACCCTGCACTGTTCTGTCTTAGTTTAAAAGACAGGTTTCTGCCAAGGAAGGCAGGAACCTTCCTGGAATGGAAAAGATGACTCCCTCCCTCCAAATTATCATAACCTTGAAATTATGGGGCTTTCAGGCAAAGATATGGAAAAAAAGGAATAACAGTTCTTTACTAGGAGATATATATATATATATATAGATATATATAACAAGACAAACAGCAACAACAACAGCAAAACCAAAAAAAAACCCAGAAACCCAATAACAGCCTTTTCTCACCCATTAAGCAATTTCCCTTTTGGTGTAGTTATGACCAAAACCGGCAGGGAGTGCTGGCAGGTGCGATGATTCCCCCACGGCTGCAGGGGGCACTCTGGTGCTAGCTCAGCAACTTCTCACGTGGCAATGGTGGCTTGGGCATGGGGGGGAAGAGAGGAAGACAGCTCCTTTTTGTAAACTCACGGGCAGCAACTGGTCGCGATGTCGGGCTACTGCGCAGAGAGGTGGCCCGTACTGGGACAGTGCCAGTCCCAGTGGCACCCCACACGTTGGCTCTGGACCCCCCAAATGGCCGGGAAGCAGGGAAAAGATAAGCAAGCTTGCAGTGTAGAAACTGCCGCAGATCGGAGTCTCGGGACCTAACACACAGGAGTAGCCGTGGCAACACGCTGCAGGTAGGGGCTCGGCAGGAGGCGGTCCCAGGTTTCAGCACCACACGCGCTGGCTCTGAGCTCCCAAGTGACAGGGGAGCAGGGAAGCAAGCAGGCAGGCCCTGGTCACAGTGCCGAAAGAAAAAGAAACTATAGGGCAATAGGATCTCAGGTCAGATGCGCTCACCGTGCCAAAACCACGCGGCTCCTGCCTCCATCCCCAACAGGAAGGGAAAGAGGCAACCCCAGCCCCGCCCCCACCAGGATCCCAGGCTGAGCCTACATGCATCGCAATACCCCCAAGCTGCGGGAAGGAAGCGGGGGGAGGGGAAGGAGAAACAGTGACAATTCCTGGCACAAAATTACTATGGGATAACCATCCCCAAGACATGCTCCCAGCAATGACCTGTGGGGACATGAGGCAAGCTGCAGCAGCATAAGTCAGCTCAATTCCCTAAAATCATAGAATCATTTAGGTTGGAAAAGACCCTTAAGATCATCAAGTCTACTGTTAACCCAGAACTGCCAAGTCCACCACTAAACCATGTCCCTAAGTGTCACATCTACACAACTTTTAAATCCCTCCAAGGATAGTGACTCCACAATTTCCCTGGGCAGCCTGTTCCAATGCCTGAGCACCCTTTCTGTGAAGAATTTTTTCCTAATATCCATCCTAAACCTCCCCTGGCAGAACTTGAGGCTGTTGCCTCTTGTCCAATTGCTTGTTACTTGGGAAAACAGATCGATCCCCACCTTGCTACAACATCCTTTCCAGTAGCCATAGAGAGCAAGAAGGTGTCCCCTGAGCCTCCTTTTTTCCAGGATAAACAACCCCAGCTCCCTCAGCCACTCCTCATAAGACTTGTGCTCCAGACCCTGCCACCAGTGTTACTGCCCTTCTTTGGACAGGCTCCAGCACCTCAATGTCTTTCTTGTTGTGAGGGGCCAATTAATTTTAGAATAAGAATGCCTCAAGATTGTTTGGATTTTATTTTGAGCTGTTGGTTATAAATCCGTTCTTTCTAATGTTAATGGAAATTACTAGAAAAGCTGCACGTGTCTTGGCAGTACCAGCATGCAACAGCACGTGCACAAAAAAGGCTCTGTCTGGGGAAAATTTCTCCTGACAGCCTATCAGGGTGAAGAGAGCCTTTATCACTAGGGAGACTCTCCAGGCAACCCAATAAACCTTCCTCAGATGATCGGACAATTGGAGGGGTTACACGGTATATAAGTGACTGCCTCCGAGCCCTGAGCTGAGCCTTGCTCCTGGCCCCAGCCCTTGCTCTCTCGCCCACTCTTCACCAACCCTCCTTGCCCGCTGCCACCGCTGTCCCAATCCCACACCGGCCCTGCCGCCGCCTGCTGTACCGTCCCTACCGCAGCTTGCCGCCCTGTCTTCTTCCCTGCCGCGTCTCCTGCTTACCAAGCGTCCCGCCATCCGTTGCAGACAGTTCGCAGACTTAGAATTGCACCGCGAGTGCTGCGCTGACTCACTCATCTCACAGTGCATGCGTGCCACCTGCCGACTGAACATCGATGGTGTGCTGCAAATGCCGAAGTGATGCCGTAGCGGTAACACTCTCTCCCTCTCTCTCACTCTTTTCTCTGCCTTTTCTATCCCCCTGTTAGGGCCATTTATTTTCTTTTATCAATAAATGGTTCACAGGTGTAATATTGACCTCGTTTGCATCTAATTTAGCCCTAGCAATCTTTAAAATTGCCCCGGTCTCACTCTGGGACGGGACACTAGTAGTGACAGGTTGTAAGGACTTAATGAGCACAGTTGCCGGTCTCAAACACTGTTAAGGCCACAGAAGAACCTGCCACTGCAAGCCACTGCAGCAGAAACTTGAGATAAGCACAGAAGGGAGGAATTTGTGACAGAAAGGCACTAATTCCAGGCCTGGCAGAGGCAAGATCTGGTTAGCACATCCTGGTTAATGCATCCACATAAAAATTCCCAACTGTGTGAAAGGAAGCAACTGCTTATACGTATATGACTGGTCAAATAAAGATCACCCCAAGTTATGGGACAGATGGCATCTGCAACCACCAACGACCACTGAAGCCCCCTGAAATCTTGGAGGAAGCATGTGCAGGAGGACACACCCATCCTCGCTTAGCATGCAAATGAAGGCATGCCCATCTTCACATGTAAATTAGGAATACACCTCTGTGGATACCCAGAACAAGGACTGGATAAAAGTGGTACCACCATAAGAATGACCCAGGGACCCCTGCCACCAAGAAGCCCAGGGTGAAGAAGGACCAACGGCATACCACTGGATCCATGGGTGGTGACTATCTTCTGCTTGATCTCTTTCTCTCTCCCCTCTTTTCTATTTCTTTCTATCTCTCTACCTCACATTTATTGTTAAATAAAATCCGTATTGTTGACTTCAGCATATGGTCTCATTTGCACCTTAATTAAAACAGATTTTAATCTATACAAGGACTTGAATACAAACAAATGATACAGTTATGTATCCCAGGTGGAAGCTGATGGACAAAATGGCAGGTGTGGAAGTCTTGCAGAAGGGCCCTCAATGGCTTCGTTCACACACAGAATTCTTTTACTCCATCTTTTGTGAAGCAGGATATTCAGCTTTATGCAGCTGAAACTTTTAAATTAAGACTGGTAGCAACAGCTGCAATTTCAACAGAGCTCTTTCCAACACTCTCCAATTGCTCTCACTACCAGATACACAATTCCTTTTCTAGCATGTATATGTTACAACTCATTGTTTGAATTTTTTGTCCTTGTGAAGTTAACATAAGATGGAAGTTATCATCAGTATATGACAGAGAAAACAGACGCAAGCACCGGAGTGCCTATTTTAAGTCATGTTGCCTGTTGTCTTGGCAACCAGTTAATAAACTCTGTTACTCATTTTTCATCAGCGCCTGACAACATCTCTGCAAGATTTGGTATTATTAAGGAGTCTGCTAACAGCTGCTTTACAAAGTATCAGAAAATATCTGCTGGCATTTCCATTCTGAATCCTATTTTTCAGGGAATCATAAATCATCTATAAATTGCCCAGCAGCAGAATATCTGATACTGTATTGGTTTTGCATGGCCTGGTTTTTGGTAGTGGGGGGGCCACAGAGATGACTTCTGTGAGAAGCTGCTAGAAGCTTCCACCATGTCTGGCAGAGCTGATGGCTCCAAAGATGGACGTGCCACTGGCCAAGGCTGGGCCAATTAGAAATGGTGGTAATGACTCTGTGATAACATATTTAAGAAGAAAGAAAAACAAAGATGGTTGCACAGTTTTAATTCCAGCCAGAGTAGGAGTGAGAACATGTGAGAAGAACAACTCTGCAGACACCAAGGTCAGTGAAGAAGGAGGGGGAGGAGGTGCTCCAGGCACTGGAGACAAGATTCCTCTGCAGCCCATGGTGAGGACCATGCTAGAAGCAGGCTGTCCCCCTGCAGCCCATGGAGGTCCACGGAGGATGCAGAGACCCACCCGCAGCCCGTGGAGGAGGAGTCCATGCCAGAGTGAGTGGATGCCTTTAGGAGGCTGTGATCCTGTGGGAGACTCATGCAGAGAGGAGCCCTGCTCCCAGGCTGGAGCAGCCCATCCTTGATGGACTGCCCCCCGTGGAAGTGACCCACGCTACAGCAGTTTTGGGAGGACTGTTGCCCATGGGATGGACTCACGTTGCAGCATGTCGCAGGGAGCTGCTGCTCATGAGATGGAGTCATGTCGGAGAAGTTCACGGAGAAGTGTCTCCCGTGGGAGGGACCCCACGATGCAGCAGGGGAACGACTCCTCTCCCTGAGCAGTGGAAGAAAACCTCAGGTAATGAACTGACCATAACCCCCATTCCCTACCTCCGTGCTCTGCTGGGGTAGGCGGTAGAGCTGGGAAGGAGGGAGGGGTGGGGGGGACAAGGTGTTTTTAAGGGCTTATTTTACTTCTCATTATCCTGCTCTGATTTTGTTAGCAAAAAATTTACTTATATCTGCAAGTTGAGCCTGTTTTGCCCTTGATGGTATTTAATGAGTGATCTCTCTCCCAGTCCTTATCTCTACTCATGAACCCTTCATTATTTTTTCTCCCCTCTGTCCAGCTGCAGAGGGGAGTAAACGAGAGGCTTTCGTGGGTGCCTGGTGTCCGGCCAGCGTCAAACCACGACAGATACATAAATACCACTGTGACAATCCCTTTCTTTGATAAGAGCACAAAAAGAGTGTTTGGATCTGGTCATGCTCCCTGCAATATCAATATATACATTGTTTTTCACTACACATGGTGAAGGATTAGACCTCAAATTCCTCAAGTGAAAACACACAAATGCTTTGACATTCTCTTGCATGTATCTTCTGAGACTGTGTTGCATGTATTCTCAAGCTGCTTTGAGAAGCATACAAGCATGGACTGAATTGGCACTGCAATTACCATAATAAACATTATAACCAAAAAAGTTTTGGCCATTAGTCACACCTCACTATACTGAGCTGTGCAGACACACTGACTCTCAAAAGTAAACTGTCCCTATGTTTGAGTTGCACAAAGAGTTCAATCTCAAAAGATTGAAAAAAAGGCTGCTTAATTAAATCCCACAGACTATCCCATCATCTTGGATGAATACTTTCCTCAGACAAGAGGTCACCTAGTTATCCAAATTCCAGAGAATTTCTGAGTTTAAGAGAATACATGCTTACGATCCTCTATATTATAAATGTTGCCAGTTTCCCTGATTAAACACTCAAAATTCAACATTTGTTGAACAGAAATCAAATGTTCTAAAATTTTATTGACAAATGGCAAGAAAAAACCCTCCTTCGTATCAAACAGTAGAGAAGACATAAAGGAGCCTCATAAAGATTCTACATCAGAGAACCACAGAGACATTAAAGAAACTAAAATATTGTCCTCTGATCTGTGCAGTGGAATTCCGAAGGTGTCAATGGGCTTCTCCACAAAATTTGAGAAATTAAATTGTTCAGGAGGGCTAGATTTATTCCTGGATGTTCCCTCTTTCTCAGTTTCAAGCTCCCTTTAAATAAGCTCTTTCAACACAGATTTTGGTAGCTTATTGTTTAAAGATTGAACAGTGCTGAAAAACAATATTTTACTCTCTATAGATATGGAAAAATCTGCTATAATTTATGCTGCCAGAGGAAGAATTAGTAACACAAGACTTTTGGTACATAATTCAAGACCATCAGGTCAATGATGTCATGCTAGCCAGACATCAAGATCTCTTGTCAACAGTGTATAGCAACTGACCTTGGTAATGTTATGCAGTAGTATTTCATACCCCTTTTCACCTGTCCTGGTTTTGGCTGGGATAGAGTTCATTTTTTTTTTCTTAGTAGCTGCTACAATGCTGTGTTTGCGATTTGGTATTAGAATAATGTTGATAACACACTGATGCTTTGGTTGTTGCTAAGTAGTGCTTATCCAAAGTCAAGGGCTTTTCGGTCTCATGCTCTGCCAGTGAGGAGGTGCACAAAAAAGCTGGGAGGGAGCATAGCCATGACAGCTGACCAGAACTGGCCAAAGGGATATTTCACATCATAGAATGTCATGCTCAGTATATTAACTGTGGGAGTTACCCAGAAGGAGTGCCAGTAACAGTTCGGGGATGGGTTTGGCATCAGTCAGCAGGTCGTGAGCAATTGTATTGTGCATCACTTGTTTTTCTTGGGTTTTATATGTCTCCCTCTCCTTTTTATTACCATTATTATTATTATACTTTGTTTCAATTATTAAACTGTTCTTATTTCAACCCACAGGTTTTACTTTTTTGTTCCTGATTCTCCTCCCCATTCCAGTGGGATGGGGGGTAAGTAAGAGAGCGGCTGTGTAGTACTTAGTTGCTCGTTGGGGTTAAACCATGACATCACCATACTTAAAAGATGTTCCTGAAGTCAGAATTTATAGCATTCATCAATACTAGGTTGTACCAGTCATTGTGCACATGGCCACAATAATTTCACCAATGAAAGCAACCTATACTTCTTGGAGAAGGTTATATATTTTTATACAAAAACCAAGGTTAATCTCTCATATACTCACTAACTATTTGTGTTAAAGTAATATGTTAGAAAACTTACCAAATACTGGATTTCCATGCACTGAGAATAAAACGAAATTTTACAGTTCACAAAATTGTTGGGTTTTTAAATTTATTTTATGAATCCTCAAAAGGAAGGACAGTCTTGAAAAACAGCAGAAGAGAAGATTTAGCCTTTAAAATTTTATTTTCTTCATACAAGCTGAAGAAAGTTCCTGTGAGTCAAGATAGACCCTCTACCCCTCAGCTTTTTCATACCAAGAAAGAGAAGAGTCCAAGCACTTTAGGGACAAACATAGGGTTTGAGCCATGCTCGTACAACAGCCATGACACCATTTCTGGCTCTATCAAACTGTAGAGCTAACCTTTCAGGTTATTTTCTGTATGTGCTCTACCTACCACAATGAGGAACAGCTTCAGTCTCCAGGACTACTAGATTGGTGCTACACGAACAAACTTCAGTTAAAAAGTGAGTTTCACTTAACTTTAATAGGGGCCTAAAACTAACATCTACTGCCGAAATAATCATGGTGAGACATAAAGCTAACCTTAAAGGCTGATTATTTAAATGTTTCAGACATTTCCCATTGTCAGGAAGTTAAAACAAACTATAATTTTCAAGCTATATTTTGAAAGAAAGAAAAAAGTATTCATTGTAAAGAATCACAAATGAAAGAGGGCCATCCAATACCTGAGTGTATTTATTAATTCTGCTCTTTAAAAAAACATACAAACCAAAACTTTGACAAACATTTCCAAAAACTCACCTTGAATTTCAGGAGAGAATCGAGCTGAATGGCGAGACACAAAAAGTTTTAGTTCTTGATCCAAGTTGCATTCAATCAAGCTTGTATCCCATGATCGGATTCCTAAAATTCAAAATGCAGAACACATCTACCTTGATATATGAGCACTGCTTTAATTGATTATTTCTCCATTTATATTAATGACATTTGCATATTTCTAAGTTCCAAAACCAACCTTTACTCCTTTCAAGCCATGCAGCTATCCTTTGCAAAGAGCTGAGCACTCACAAGAAGCACTCTGGACAGGGATCAGTCACAAGCAAGAGGAAATCTGCCTTTCCAAAAGGTAACAATCATTCAAGGCCCCTGATTTATGACTGCTGGTTCCAACATCCTAGTAGACACATTATGAGATGTCCTGGAATTGACTTTAAAATAGTAATACACTGTTTTATACAACTGAAAAGACTGAATCACTCAGAGGATATGTTAGCCCTATTGCAAGACAATTGTATGAGAAAAAAAAAAAAATACATCACCTAGCGTGTTGCAAATTAATATTTAAATACAAAATATTATATTGCTGACTTCTTCATTCAAAAGCTTTGAAGCATCCCATATTTAAATTAAAATTTAAGTGATCTTTTATTAACGAAATATCAAAATTCTAGTTTTAAGACTTTAAAATGCTAGGTGTGATCTTTTTTCTTAAAAAAAAAAAAATATCTCATCTCTATTCCCTACCAGTTTTCCCCCAGCTACTTAGAAAGTGAGACACTTGGCACATATATGATCATAAAATGTATTTTTCTGAAATGTATTTTTAAGGATTGAAATTTGACCAGAAAAAAAATAAAAATCACTGTAGTCAAAATGCAAATTTATAGTTTCTTACCATAAGATTATGATGACTAAATTAAAAAACAAAACAAAAACCTACAACAAACTAACAGAACATATTTTAAGATTTTTCTTTTTAAAAAAAATTAAGTCTCTCAGACTTCAGGAGAGCAGACTTTAGTCTCTTCTGGCATCTGCTTGGTAGAGTACCATGGAATAAGGCCCTGGAGGGAAGAGGGGCCCAAGAAAGCTGGTTGATATTCAAGGATCGCCTCTTCTGAGCTCAGAAGCAAAGCATTCCAGTGAAGAGGAAGTCAAGCAAAAATGACAGGAGCCCTGCGCGGATGAACAAGGAGCTCCTGGCCAAACTGAAACACAAAAAAGAAGGCTGCAGGGGGTGGAAGCAGGGACAAGTAACCTGGGAGGAATAGAGAGAGACTGAGCAGCCAGGGATCAGATTAGGAAAGCTAAAGCCCTGATAGAATTAAATCTGGCCAAGGACATCAAAGGCAACAAGGAAAGCTTCTATAGGTACATTGATGATAAAAGGAAGACTGGGGAAAGTGTGGACCCTCTCCCTAAGGAAATGGGAGACCTGGTAACCCAAGATATGGAGAAGGCTGAGGTACTGAATGACATTTTGGCCTCAGTCTTCAGCGACAAGTGCTTCAGACAGACTGCCTGAGTCACAGAAGGCAAAGGCAGGGACTGGGAGAATGGAGAACCAATTGCTGTAGGAGATGACCAAGTTCAGGACTAAGGAACCTGAAGGTGCACAAGTCCATGGAACCTGCTGATGAGATGCATCCATGGGTCCTGTGGGAACTCACAGATAAGCTTGCTAAGCCACTACCCATCGTATTTGAGAAGTCTGGTGAAGTTCCCACTGACTGAATAAAGGGGAAACATAACCCCCAATTTTTAAAAGGGAAATAAGGAAGACCCCAGGAACTACAGGCCAGTCAGTTTTTTCTCAGTGCCCAGCAGGATCATAGAGAAGATCCTCCTGGAAACTATGCTAAGGCACATGGAAAATAAGAAGGTGGTTGGTGACAGCCAAAATGGCTTCACTAAGAGCAAATCGTGCCTGACAAATTTGGTGGCCTTCTATAATGGGGTTACAGTGTTGGTGGATGAGAAGAACAACTGACTTCATCTACCTGGACTTCTGCAAAGCATTTGACACTGATGCAACATCCTTGTCTCTAAACTGTAGAGACATGGATTTGACAGATGGAACACTCAGTGAATAAGGAATTGGCTGAATGGTTGCACTCAGAGTTGTGGTCAATGGCTCAATGTCCAGTGGAGACCAGTGACAAGTGGCATTCCCCAGGAGTTGGTATTGGGACCGAAGCTGTTTAACATCTTTGTCAGTAACATGGACGGTGGGATGGAATGCACCCTCAGCAAGTTTGTCCATGACATGAAGCTATGTGGTACAGTCGATACGCTGGAGGGATGGGATGCCATCCAGAGGGACCTTAACAGCGTTGAGATGTGGGCCTGTGCAAAGCTCATGAAATTCAAGAAGGCAAAGTACAAGGTCCTGCACGTGGGTCAGGGCAATTCCAAGCAGAAATACAGGCTGGGAAGATAATGGGCTGAGAGCAGCCCTGAGGAGAAAGACTTGGGGGTGTTGGTTAACAAGAAGCCCAGGACTTAGCAGGGCTGACTGACAGAGCTTTAGATTGGAAAGGGGGAAAGGGACAAAACCAAGCTTGCCAGTGATAAGCAATGGAACAGCATGCCAAAATTTGAGGGGCTGAGTACTAGTGAGATCCTTCATTCTGCTCCACAAGTTGTTGGCTACACTGAGCTGCACTTGAAATGTTTCTACACCAACGCAAATAGCATGAGGAACAAGCAAGAGGAGCTTGAAGCCTTGGCCCAGTCCTAGAGATATGACATCATTGGCATAAGCGAAATCTAGTGGAATAGGTCTTGCGACTGGTGTGCCATGATGGACCATTCCAGGATCTTCAAAAGGGATAGGCAGGGCAGGCAAGGTGGGAGAGGGGCATTGTATGTAATGGAGGGGCTGGAATGTACGGACGTTGGGAGGAATGGGTTAAAAGCAGAAGACTGGTGAGGCAGATTGTAAATAGCTCAAGTGACCTTACAGATGGGAATTTCTCTTGATTAGCCTGTGTGAAAAGCAGGCCAGTGATCCTCTAGCATGGACCAATTTTAATGGTGCTTGTGTCTCCACTTGAGTGCTTCTGCCTGAGTGTTGCTTTGGGGATCACCCAGTGTCTTGGGGATCGTTATCCCACATCCAGGGTGTGCCCAAAATTAATGTTTTCTTCCCCCTCCCCCCCCTTCCTGGCTCGGGGGCATCGCTTTGCTTGGGGAGCCCGGCCGAGATCCTGGCAGGGGTGGGGCCGGGAGTTGCTCGCTCTCTCTCTCTTCTGGTTCCGGTTCCGGATCAGAGTGGGGTGGCTGTGTGTGCTGAGGTGTGTGTTTCCTGACGGGGTACTGCTACATTGTGACTTAGCAGTCTCTTAGCTGGGAGTGGGTCGGTCTGTGCCCAGTTGGGAACAGTCAGCATTTCTGCCGGGAGCAGTGGTCTGCTTTGCTACACTGTAACCCGGCTCGTCAGCTTTCAGTCCGCCTGCTCCATCTTTTTTTTTTTCTGCTGCCATGGCTGCTCCTGCCTGAAGGCCAGGACCGGAGAGCCAAGCCAGGGAGAGAAAGCACACCAAAAGGCTCCAGCCCAGCTGTTTTCATCTGCCATGACTGCCGTCGGAGAAGAGGCCGACACCAGGTAGCCGCTGGGTTTTCCCCCTCACTGTTGGAACTACCCCGCGGAAGTTCTACCCCCCTCAGCGTGAAAAGCCGGTGCCATCTTGGACCATGTGTCGGGAAAGGGGTATTCCTCCAGCACTGCCCCCATTCTCTGGACATTTTTTGGGTTTTTGTTTTCTGGGGGTGGGGGGGAGTGGGTTCTGATGGTTTAGTGCTTAACAGTTATTTACCTTTTTTTTCCCTTGCCTTGCGAGTGGGCATTCTGTTTGTTAATAAACCGGGTTTTTTTTAAGTTTCATCTATTAGTATTCATTACCTATTGGTGGAAAGGGGATTTTTGGAACCCTTTTGGAGAGAAGGACTCAGTCCAGAGAGTCCTCTCTTAAATTTATCTCAAAACTGAGACACCCAGTTAGCAAGATAACAGAAATAAATTAATTCTTTGTGTTCTAGCCATGAGTTTGTGGTTGTTCTGACTGCCTGCCTGTGTCAACTCACACAATGGAGCTTGCAGTTGGTGATGGCATGGTTGAGAGCCTCTGGGTAAGGATTAAGGGACAAACAAATGAAGTAGATGACATCATGGGAATCTACTATAGGCCACCCATCCAGGACCACAAAACCAATGAATTATTCTAGTCATTAGTGGGGTTTTGCAGGGCTCTATCTTAGGCCAGTGCTCTTCATTGTCTTCATATATATTAAGTTTGCCAATGACACTGAATTGGGAGGAGCTGTTGACTCCCTCGAATGCAGAGAGGCCCTGCAGAGGAACCTTAACAAATTAGAGGGCTGGGCAATAATAACCATTTAACAAAGACGATAGCCGGATTCTGCACCTGGGATGGGACAACCCTGGATGTATGGACAGACAGGGGAACAAGAGGCTAGAGAGTAGCCCCACAGAAAGGGATCTGGGGGTCCTGGTCAACGGCAAGTTGAATATGATTCAAGTGTGCCCTGGAAGCCAAAAGGGCCAAATGTATTCTGGGATGCATCAAGCACAGCATCACCAGCTGGTCAAGGGAGGTGATGGTCTCACTCTACTCTGCACTGGTGTGGCCTCACCTTAAATATTGTGTGCAGCTTTGGTCACCACAATATAAGAAAGATATTAAACTATTAGAAAGCATCAAAACGAGGGCAACAAAGATGGTGAAGGGCCTTGAGGGGAAGCCGTATGAGGAGCGGCTCTGGTCACTTGGTCTGTTCAGCCTGGAGAAGGGGAGACTGAGGTGAGACCTCATTGCAGTCTACAACTTCCTCGTGAGGGGAAGAGAAGGGGCAGAGACTGATGTCTTCTCTGTGGTGACCAGCGACAGGACCCGAGGGAATGGCCTGAAGTTGTGTCACAGGATGTTTAGGCTGGATATCAGAAAAAGGTTCTTCACCCAGAGGGTGGTTGGGAACTGTTACAGGCTTCCCAGGGAAGTGGTCACAGCATCGTCTGCCATAGTTCATGAAGCGTTTGGACAACACTCTCGGGCACATGGTATGACTCTTGGGGATGGTGCTGTGCAGGGCCAGGAGTTGGACTCAATGATCCTTGTAGGCCCCTTCCAACTCAGCTTATTCTGTGATTCTGTGGTTCTCGTCATCCATGTGCTTAGAGATGGCCCCCAGAATGAGGCACTCCATCACCTTTCCAGGGATCGAGGTGAGGCTGACTGGCCAGTAGTTCCCTGAGTACTCCTTCTTGACCTTTTTGAAGACTGGGGTGGCATTTGCATTCTTCCAGTCCTCAGGCACCTCTCCTGATCTCCACAACCTTTCAAAGACGATTGTGAGTGGCCTAGCTATGGCGTCTGCCAGCTCTCTCAGCACTTGTGGATGCATGCCGTCAGGGCCCATGGACTTATGGATGTCAAACTTGCATAGGTGTTCTCTAACCTAATCCTCCTTGACCCGAGTCTTTCTTTCAAGGTTCACAGAATCATAGAATGGTTTGGGTTGGAAGGGACCTTAAAGATCGTCTGGTTCCAAGCCCCCTGCAATGACCAGGGACACCTTTCACTAAACCAGGCTGATCAGAGCTCCATCCAGCCTGGCCTCCAGGGATGGGGCATCCACAACTTCTTTGGGCAACCTGTTCCAGTGCCTCACCACCCTCATAGTAAAGAATTTCTTCCTAATATCTAATCTAAACCTGCCTTCTTTTGGTTTGAAGCCATCCCCCCTTGTCCTGTCACTCCATGCTCTTGTAAATAGTCTCTCTCCATCTTTCTTGTAGGCTCCCTTCAGGTACTGGAAGGCCACAATTAGGTCACCCTGAAGCCTTCTCTTTTCCAGGCTGAACAATCCCAATTCTCTCAGCCTTTCCTCATAGGAAAGGTGCTCCATCATCCCTCTTATCATCTTGGTGCCCATCCTCTGGACTCACTCCAACAGGCTGATGTCCTTCCTGTGCTGGGGACTCCAGAGCTGGATGTAGTACTCCAGGTGTGCTCTCACGAGAGCAGAGGGGGCAGAATCACCTCCCTCAACCTGCTGGCCACGCTGCTCTGGATGCAACCCAGGATAAAATCTGCTTTCTGGGCTGCAAGTGCACACTGCTGGCTCATGTCCAGGCTCTCATCTACCAGCACCCCCAAGTCCTTCTTAGCAGGGCTGCTCTCGATCTGTTCATCCCCCAGCCTATATTGGTAGCAGGAGCTGCCCTGACCTGGGTACAGCACCTTGCACTTGGTCTTGTTAAACCTCATGAAATTCCCATGGGCCCACTTCTTGTGCTTGTCCAGGTCCCTCTGGATGACATCCCATCCTTCAGGTGTGTCAACTGCACCATTCAGCTTGGTGTCATCAGCAAATTTGTTGAGGGTGTACTTGATGCCTTCGTCTGTCATTAATGAAGATATTAAATAACACTGGTCCCAATATGGACCCCTGAGGCACAGCACTTGTCACTGATATCCATTAGGACTCTAGAGCCGTTGACCACTACCCTCTAGATTCCTTTACCCTGGTCTCCTGGGTCAGAGATCCCTGATTTGATTCTAAGCTTGACATGATCCAGTAATGTGCATTTGCAGCCCAGAAAACCAACCACATCCTGGGCTGCATCAAAAGAAGAATGACCAACAGGTTGAGGGAGGTGACTCTCCGGTTCTGCTCAGCTCTTATGAGACCCCCACCTGGTGTACTGTCCTTCTCTGGGGCCCCCAACATAAGAAGTTGTGGTCCTGTTGGACCGGGTCCAGAGGAGGACCACAAAGATGGTCAGAGGGCTGGAGCACCTCTCCTATGAGGAAAGACTGAGAGTTGGAGTTGTTCAGCCTGGAAAAGAGAAGGCTCTGGGAAGACCTGGCTACAAGGGAGGCCAGTTTGGATGGAGCTCTGAGCAATCTGGTCTAGTGGAAGGTGTCCCTGCCCATGGCAGGGGAGTTGGAACTAGATGATATTTAAGTCCCTTCCAACCCAAACCGTTCTATGATTCTATGATTTTTTCTATAGTTTTCTTGCTTTGTTTTGAAAATAATGAGCAAGCAGTTTCACTACTGGTAAGTCCAAGCACTGCAGCAATTTTGAACACCAACACTATAGTGATTTTTTCTTTTTTCCCTAAAGTAATGTCATTAAACATACACAAATTAGCTGGCAAACACATAAGGGATTGCATGTGAGGGATTGTCTAGTGGCCCCTCCCCACATGCCTGAGCATGTCTTTGCATGAAATTTTTGAGTTAAATCACTTTGGGTTTTGGTACCTTTGGGGTACAGAAATGCTTGAAGAGCTGTGTGGTCAACCCCTTACCATGAGACTAGCACTAATATTTCTTCTCATAACTCTGTCGGGATTTCAGGCTGCAAACCTTATTGTCAACATTGCCTCTCATGCTTTATTCTCTTTCAAGGCAGCAGAAATGCCAAGTCTTACACTGTGAGAAACCATGTTGTAGGGCTGTAGGTAGAGAAGGAGAAAGGGGGGGAAGAGCAGAGAAACCAGATCTGTGCTGCTGGTTTCCCATTGCAGCTCTGGATAGGTGAACATTTGCATTTCAAGGGCCTGAAGCCTCTTCAGGGATAATTCATCCAGGGCTTTTCCTTGTCAGCATCCCAGTCAAGGTAGGACCATGCTTCTTACTGTGATATGCTACCAGCTATTAAGCAGCTGCCATTTGAAACTAAATTTTGGAAATACAGTATCACCTGTGTGTTTCATAACCACTCGAGAAAAATAACTGAACTATAACCAGCCACCTCCACTTCCTGAATTATGCACCATTGTTCACAGGCACAAGCAGTGAGAGTCTTCTGTAAGTCTCCTTATCTTCATTTCTCAAAAATGTCTTGGCCATATGGTACATTTTTGGAGTGTAGTCTTGTCAGACAAATACAGCTCAGCAGGCTTAAACCTTTTCCAGGTCTTGGAAATTTCTGAGAGCAAGAAAGCAATGATGATATAATACCACACATGTAAAGCGCATATGAAAACTATGACTAGTAAACTGACATTGATCACAAAGCTGAAGTACATTGAAAAGAAGTGTGTGTGAATTGACACAGGCAGGTGGCCAGAACAACCACAAAACCACAGCTGAAATGCAAAGAGTAAATTTATTTCATTACCTGGCTAACTGGAGGATCCCAAAGCAACACCCAGGTGGAGACACACAAGTGGGAATGCAGGCACTGTTAGGCTCAGTCCATTCTGACAGGTGGCAGGCCTGCTGTTTGCACCAATTTATCAAGGGCCCATGCATGTGCTTTTTATGATCTCTGAGCTTTGATCTCTCTCCCAAAACAGGGAGCTTAAGCATGTCCATGAGAGTGCCTCTAAGTCTCTCCAAACACCTACGTTATCTCTACACAGAGATTCTACTTCTCAAAAGAGAGGATAAACAGCAGTAGGCATAATATATGGGGTTTGCCACACTTATTCTCCAGGCCTTGGCATTCCCAGTTGCAAGGTCACTTGAGGGAATCTACCATCCTCTTTGCCATTCTTCCACTTTTAATCCTTTCCTCCCAACAAGGTGCTGAACTTCAAGAAGCTAGAAGGTAAACAGCTCACTGGCCTCTGACAGCAAGCTTGTGTGGGGAGACTACAAAGATTTCCAGAGGTCAATTAAGCAATATGGACTATGATTCAGCAATGCTGTGTATTGGGTTTGTGGCAAGGTTTTGGTAGTGGGGGAGCTACGGGGTGGCTTCTCTGAGAAGCTGCCAGAAGCTTTCCCTATGTCCAATGAAGCCAACACCAGCTGGCTCCAAGATGAACCAAGTTCGAGCCAATCAGTGACAGTAATAACACCTCTGTGAAAGCATATATAAGAAGGGGGAAAAAAGTTATTGTGCAGAAGCAAATTGCAGCCATAAATGAGTGAAAATATGAGAGAAACAATTATGCAGACACCAAGGTTAGTGAAGGAGGGGGAGGTGCTCTAGCCACCGGAGCAGATACCCCTGCAGCTTGTGGTGAAGACCATGGTGAGGCAGCTGTCCCCCTGCAGCCCATGGAGGTTAAGTGGAGCAGATATCCACATGCAGCCCTTGGAGAACCCCACGCCAGAGCAGGTGGATGTGCCTTGAAGGAGGCTGTGACCCCATGGGAAGACAGTGTTGGAGCAGGCTCCTGGTAGAATCTGTGCACCCATGGAGAGAGATGCCCACGCTGGAGCAGGGGAAGGAGTCCTCCCCCTGAAGAGGAAGGAGTGGCAGAAACAACCTTTCCCCATCCCCCTGTGCCACTGGGCAGGGGGGAGAAGGCAGAAAATCGGGCATAAAGGTGAAGTCCAGGAAGAAGGGAGGGGTGAGGGGATGGTGTTTTTTTTTTTTAAAAATTGTTTTACTTCTCATTATCCTACTCTAATTTGATTTGTAATAACTTCAATAATTTCCCCAAGTCGGGTCTGTTTTGCCTGTGATGGTAATTGGTGAGTGATCTCTCCCTGTCCTTATCTCAACCCATAAGCCTTTCATTATATTTTCACTCCCCTGTCCTGTTGAGGAGAGGAGTGATAGAGTGGTTTAGATGGACACTTGGCATCCAGATAAGGTCAAACCACCACATGCTACTAATGATAGGATCTGTCCTCCATCAATCCCTAGCTGCTTTTGTCATTAATCCAAATTTGCAGTAGGGATAAGATTCTGATTAGACATAGACTGATGAGCCAGGTAATTTCTAAAATGTCCAAAAAGAAAAAGCCTAGATATACCATGCACACAATAGTCCTAGAAGCTGAAGTTGGGATTTGAATAGAAAATCCCAAATCTGCAGCTGTATGATTCAGCATTCTGGATGAAAAAATCTGCATATACATAAATGCGGTATAATGTATTATATACTAAATCAGGTTTGGGTAGAACACAGGCAATTCTGGAACTAAAATCCAAGGTCAATCCAATGATATATATCATTAACAGCATGGAAGTAACTACTGGAAGTATGACTGAACTGGAGCTATTTCTGCAGGCTTAGGAGTGCAATGCCACTAGACACAGGACTTATCAGACGGCAGACAGGGCACACCTAGTGGCATCTGCCAAATGAGTGGAAAAATCTTGAAGTTTTCTTTTTGCTCTCTCCTTCTTTTTTGGTGGACAATGGGTTGGAGGATTGCCCCCTTAGCAAAGTGACATCCTAGTGTAATTACTGGAAATGCAGCTCACCATACCATTCCCTCATCATGATATATTGAGAAATGACTCTGCATTCCACCAGGTTGCTTAGCATCACACCACTGATGTGTTATCAGCAGACGTTTTCTTTGACACATTGCGCTGCAGTTCAGTGCATGAATACACACTTTTCAGTGATGGTACTTAGGAGATGTACCAGAGAAGACAGTGAGGCAGAGTTATCAAGAACCCTAAGGTTATGTTGAGAATAAAGGTTGAAAGAAGCCATTTTTTTTCCAGACTACAGCATATTTTTCCATAAAAAAGAGATTAACCAAGCCCATATTTGCCTCACATAGAGCTTCAGACTCCTAGTATACTCATCCAGAACAATGCACCTCAAAATTTGATCCAGGTTTTCTCCTGGCAGGCAAAATCCCAATCAGATTGTCTGACACCAGGAACAGTGAGGTGACTTCTAATCCAAAATGATGAATAAAAAGGCAAAAGCATTCCCTCTAAGATCTAAAAGTGCAAGTGGCAAGAGGTAGACAGAGGCAACAGAGGCAAGAGGCAACAGAGATATGTAGCAGCAACTGTACAATAAAAGAGACTAATAGAAGAGTGTCATGAAGAAACTGAAGAGCATTTCTTCAGAGGAAGGATGACATCAAATGTTTTGAGGACATAAGTATTAAAATGCAAGTGGATAAAAATGTAAATAAATGCAGCCAATTTACTTTTGGCACAACAAAAATTAAGATAGCATTAGGAAAGTGCAGTGCTGAAGAGGGTCTGAATGACAAAGCATCTGCCTCAGTAGTTGTCCCTAGGAGACAATGGTAGCAATAAAGATACACAGGTCACAGTGAAGCTGGTTAGCTGTGATGAGACAGCCTTTTACCACAAACAGTCATTAAAAAAGAATCAAGAGAAATAGCCAACTAAAGCAACAATAATTGAGAAAACAATAGAGAAAAATGAAGTCCTAGTCGGACTGCTGAACCACACCTATAAGGCAAGGCTGCTACCAATTCCTCTTCCCAAGGTCTCTTTCTCCTTCTAACAATGGCAGGTTTCTGATATTTGTTTTCACCAGCCCAGAACAAAAATATGTTACAAAATCATGTATCAATTGAGTTTAACAAACTATAGAGTCCAGCAATAATTTTCTTTGTGCTTCATGCCACTATTATGGCAACGGGGCTTTGTTCCCCTCTCCATGTACACTGCGATCTATTGTATCAGAAACCACATCGAGAAGTTATAATATTGTCATTTTACTTGCGATACCTTCCTGTATTGCTGTCTTAAGGACAAATAAACAGTGAGTCATAGCATCCTGTAGCTGAACAATAATGAAGCTGAGCCCTCAGGTATTAGTCTTATTACCCATATCTTTTTCGTTATTGAAATGTATATGTGCATATAAAGCCTAGGTCCTGAAAAATTCTCCAGCCAAGAGAAAAGTCTCGTAGCCGAAAGTCAGACATAATAGGCACAGCCGCATTCCTGCTCAGGGATCTTTGCCACTGAGAAGGAAAACGCCCTGAATTCCGCTGGTTTGGTTTCGCGGTGGGAAACAAGGGTTTGCTGAGGAACCGAGGGAAACGCCGAACGTCCGCCCCGCAGCCCGGCCGCCTCAGCCCTCAGCCCCCAGCCCCCAGCCCCTAGCCCCCAGCCAAGTTTTTTTTTTGCCGGCGCGGACGCCCTTTGTCAACTCCGGGCTGCCATAGGGACCGCAGTGCGGACTGCGCCACGCCCACCCGCCACTGTCTCCGGGCGGACGGACTCAGCGGTGCTGGGCCCCTGCCGCAGCTCTTCCACCCCAACAGTGGTGAGGAGGAGGCTTGCCCCCTTCGCCCACTGCCCGCTAGACGCTCCTGGGGATGGACAGTGGGGCGCGATACGCGTCGAGTCGACTGCGGATCTTTGTGCGGGCAGCAGCAGGCAGCCGCCGCCGCCTCCGGACGCTGCACGGGGCCCGGCCTGCAGTCGCTGACCTCCGCAGGCGGCTTCCCGGCCCTCGCACCCGATGGAGGGGCTCCGAGTCCGGTAGGGCGGGAGGGGCGTGCGCGCAGATGGAACGACGAGCCCCTCGTGCAATAAAAAGAAGAAACCAGAGACCTAGACTTCGCAGTTTATGTGTCTGTGCCGTGCGTGTGTCGCCCCGATCATAAGCAAGGAGCGGCCGGGCCCCCCACCCCGCCGGCCGAACCCGGTCAGCGCCCCCGCTCGCCCCGCGTGGAAGGGGAAGAAAATGGGGGGGGGGGGGGGGGGGGAAGGCCTGCCCTACGAAGGGAAGGCGTCGGCGGGGTGGGGGCTCCGGCGCTGCCTGCGTCGGCCCCGCTCCCCGCCGTCTCACCTCGTTCGATGTTGGCGATAGCCCGCCGCAGATGCTCTTCGGTCACCAGCTCGCCAATAACCACCAGCAGGTAAAATTTGCTGTCCAGGAAGCGGTGCGAAAGGCTGGGCGAGAGGGAGGTGGGGTTGGGGATGCTACAGGAGGCTTCTGAATCCATTTCCACCACCACTACGGTGGCCATCGCGGGCGCCTCTTCCGCCCCGCGGCTCCGGGGCGCTGGGGGGAAAAAGGCCGCTCCGTGACTGCTCGGCAGGAGGCAGGGAATGAGGGTGGACGGGGAGGCGGCGGCGCTTTTATATTGAGACAGTGCAGGGCAGGGACCTGGCGAGGAGGAGGAGGAGAAGAAGGAGGAGAAGGAGGAGAAGGAGAAGGGGCGGGGGGGAGGGGGGGAGAGTGAGCCGGCGCATCCCCGCATCGCCACTTTTCCAGCATGCACAGCTGATGTCATCTGCGACAAATGCTCCCCGCGGCGGCCCCCGGAAGCAGGAAGGACGCGGGGGGCGAACAACGCCCCGGGGAGACGCTGAGGGGTGCGCCTGGCTCCCGCCCCGCCCGCGGCCCCTGGACCCGCGCCCCTCGCAGCCCTTGCTCCTCGTGCCCGTTCGCGGAGTCGCCCTGCCGGTCACCCCGAGGCCCCTCCCGAGTCCCAGCCTTGAAGCAGAGCGATGAGGAGCCGCAGGTGATGGCCTGGCAGACCTGGGGAGCTAGTCTGGAAAAACCGGCATGGGGTCTCCAGCAGTACTGTGGACGCCGACGGGTGAAAAAAAAGTGCCACTGCCCAAGGCCAGTTGTGCTTTCCTACATCTTGCTGTAGCACTGCAGCAAAATTTGAGTCATACTTAAACACACACCCTCACCCAGCAATCTAGATATTCTTGCTAACTTTCTTTGTTTGAAAGCAGTTCACTTAATAAGATACTACAAACATAGGTTTTCTGCACATTCATGGGTGTGTATATATATTGTCAAGAAAATTTATGTTCAGAAAGGAGACAGAGGAGTCCTGTAGCTTCATTCATGAATAAAAGGAGAGGCCCTGGGGCATTTCCCCTAGGGTCCCTCGAATTGCTGGAGGACGCAGCCTCCTTTTTATCCTAATTTCCCAGATGCATTTCCCTCTCTCTTTCCCCATTGGCTGAGGTACTTGAGAGGTACAGACTTCCAGAATTACCTAATACATATCCCCTTCTAATATGCACCCCCCTCCCCCCTTTTTCTTTGTATCTCTGTTCTTGTTCTCTAAGTCCAGGAATTTAACATGGCCTTGGGTGAGCAACAGTCTGTCAATTAGGGGAATTCCCCTAGAAT
This sequence comes from Amblyornis subalaris, assembly GCA_018881555.1. Lineage (NCBI taxonomy): Eukaryota > Metazoa > Chordata > Aves > Passeriformes > Ptilonorhynchidae > Amblyornis > Amblyornis subalaris. Next base: position 146,899 of record JACAXG010000407.1, read on the forward strand.
TTTTGGTTCCTCCCATTGCTTGAATTTATGGTTCCTCCCATTGCTTCTTTCACCTATCACTATCTGGCTTTATCTACAAGCAGGCCCACAGTTTGTTTGTAAAGACACATCCCTCTCATTCTTTTCATATATATACATATATGACATCCCAGAAAAGCACTGTTTCTGGACAAGATGCTTAAACCCATACTCTGAAGGCTCCAGAAGTTCAAAGGACTTTGCGTAACTAATTTTAACTGGGCTCAAGGAATTCCAGGGAGAACTGGTATCAAAACATCTACAATTACCAAAACAAAAGCTTGATTCCTCTTGATTACCATGTAAAAGTTAGACATCTGCTCCCCAATACTCAGAGACCCCTTGTAGAGATAAATTCAATCACCTCCTAAAAGTGTTTTAACCTCCTCTAAAATGGGATAGAGCAGTCTGAGATAAATCAGCCTTTCTAAGATGTTCCCCTCACTTTACTGACAGAAGCCAGACACTGGTTTACACTAAGCATCTTGTTTATATAGTTAAAGTGATGTGGGAGAAATCTCTCTGTGACCTATGAAAGGATATAAAATTTTATAGCCTGTTTTTTTTAAGATAACCTCTGGTCCCTGACTGAGAAGACACTTCCTCTGTGTACAGTTCCTTCCAGTACTGACTGCTCAAATTCCCTGCCTGCTCCTCGGAAACAGAGTACTTGCCTGGATGAACCAATTAATCAGTCCTGTTTCTTAGAATATATACTTTGTTTCAGGGTACACTGGACTCATTTGGAATAGCATGTCTTATTTGCCTAGAGGAACCCACAAAGATTGAAACATCGTTGTTGTAGGTGCTGGTTAATGTTAGTTATATCTGCCTATAGCATCTAGTATTTTTAATATGAATAGTTCCTCTGCATAAATATAACATTGAGAGCCTTGACTAATATGGTGTGATGTGTTTGGATGTTGCATCCAAAGTAGACTATTTTTCTGAGCTGCCGTGATGCCTTAAGGATTAGCTTTTGGATTTTTCTAACCCTGCACTGTACTAGTGTGTAATTCTGAAATCCATATTATGTGCTTCACCTTCTTGTTAGACAAAACATTCTCTCTAAGCCTGGAAAACAAGGTCACTATCCTAGGCCTAAGTATAAACAAAAGTGAATTGGGAGGGGGTGAATGGGGGAATAGTACTTCATTACCTGAAACTGTAATTGGACAATTAACTTCTGATAAGCAAATGTACCAAACCTATATCTGGGGGGGAAAACTCATGATCGGGGTCCATCTTTGTCTAGCCTAGCACTGGCAAGGCTCTGTACCAGAGGTGTACCACTCAAAGGCCTTCAATAAATTCATACTTTTATTCACTTACTTTGTTCAGTCTCTGTTTCAGGTACTCCCAATTTTAGGCATCAGCCGTTGCACTGAAGGTTGTAGACTGGACAAGCATTTTTACAGCCATCAGGTGGTCGTGATGACAAGGTGATAAAGAGCAGTGATGCTCATTCTTCTCTAGAGCTGACTGCTAATAGAAGAAATGCAATGGCATAGATGCAGAAGAACTAGTAGCAGTTCTAAAAGTATTAATGGCAAGGTATTAATGGGTGCAGTGTTGCTCTTTGGGTACCCCCATTTGTCTGGGCCCAGCTATGATTTGGTGTTTGTTTGATGAGCCTGGCAGTTTCCATGAGGTAGTGTAGATATCTACCTAGAAATGTCTACTCCTCTGTGGCCATGTCCTATATGACCCCTGCCCTAACAGTCTGTATTCTAGTTATAGTGATACCAAAATCGGTCGGATAGAAACTTTCTAACACAGTTTTGAGTATTAGAAAGCAGGCATTCCTTATTGCAGCATGCTGGTCACTCAGAGGATCCTTCCTCTAATCAAGTGCCCTGAGCATTGGGTAAACAGTGTTTTTATCATACACACTGATTACATATTCATTAGCTCTCCCTGCTTACTTGATGTATATATATTACTTTATTTTATATAGTCGCACCCCTGATCAGAAGTCCTTATATGGTTCTTTGGGGTCTGTCTTCAACATCCGGTGTCCTTTTTAGGTGGCTGTTTCTTGACCCCTGCTTTTGAGTTAGTGCAATATCGTTGTTTTGCATAACTTCTACTTTGTCAGCCTTGCAGAGCTGAGCTGGCATCCTGCTTGCATTTTGCATTACTTTTGTTTCCCGAAGTTACATCCTTTATTTACTTCTCCAAGGCTGTGCTGTTCTGTTCTACTGTCCTTATCAGAGTAAAATGCTATTCTGTTCTACTGTCCTTATCAATAGATACCCTCAAGACTTGCCACAGTGCCCACTGGAGGAAGCCAGCTTCTGGCTTCTCCCACTGCAATACATAGCTTTGGGATATGCCTTTATTTCAATCACCAACAAGAGCATCTGGTCTCTGGAGCGTGGAAGGGGCTTTCCAAGGGGACTTGCTGACTGGTTGCAGAATAGATTGGTAGTGGTTCTTGGACGTAAAGGTAAAACAATTACTTGCCTCACAAGCACATCAGGTTAAATGCATTACTCTGAGAAATGCATGCCAGTATACAAAAATAATTATTTGTGCTTTTTTAGCACTTGTTTATTTTAAGAAAAAATGAATACATACATAACTGGAAAATTGCTTGTGGATTTGAAAATTAAAAGGTGAAATGAATGTATTATGTCAAAGAAGAAAACGCCTACATACAGGCAGGTAATACAGATATACTTGAAATACCCTGCTGAGATAGTCCTCTATTTTATATTGCTCTCTAAAAGAGTATGGAGCTAGAACATGGTATGATAAAAGGTGAACTGTTCCAGTCAAACTATATTGTGATGGGAGATGTTTCACACATTAAAAGCCTAAGGACAAGAGGCTGCCTTTGGAAGAAAATGGTCTTGTGCTAAACTCTTTAAGGGACGCAGTCCTCTGTCCTCTCACAAGCATATGCTGCTTCATCTGAGATGGAAGTGAGATAAGAAAAGATGCTTTAATCTCATGGATGTGTGTCTGAGAAAGCTGCAGGTACCCAGCTCCATGGTCAGTGAGTGTTCATGCTAGAACTTGCCCAGTTGGGGTCTCATTCCAGTAGTTTTGTTTGTCATAGAATCATAGAATAGTTTGTGTTGGGAGGGACATTTAAAGGTCATCTAGTCCAATGCCCCTGCAGTGAGCAGGGACATCTTCAACTAGATCAGGTTACTCAGGTCATCATCCTTTTGTGTCTGGAAACCCATACACAATATGAGGTGTATCAACAGATCCACTGCTGGGGGAAATGTGGAGATATGCTGTATAAAGTTGACTCAGTGTCATGTTGTCAGAGACTGGATTAGATCAATGTCTTAATACATTTTGGGATGCTTGGAATGCCTGTGTGTGTGTCTGGTGAGAGGTGGGGCAGACTGGGCTTTGCGTAGGTGAGGCAGTGCCCTGCCCCGCCCCCAGACCCCCCAAGCCCTGGGAGAGCTGTCAATCAATCACACACCGGGGGCAGTGCTAGTCCAGGCCCTGATTGGCTGAGTGACCAGAAGTCCCACCGGGAGGGGAGAGGGCCCATGGAGTCCCTGGGGCTTAAAAGCCACCATGTGCTTGCCTTGTGTCTGACTCTGCCAGCTTTCCTGGAGTCCATGCTGAAACCCTAGGAGTTGGTAGCTATATGTGTGTTTTTCTATATCTTTTCTGTCTCTCTCTCTTTCTTCTTCCCCTAATTCTCTTTTCATGGAACATATTGGGTAACATCATCTTATGGGTTTAAAGGTTTCTAGGTTAAATTGACTAAGTTAATGCTAAGTTAATGCTATGATAAGCGGTTTTATATTGAATTTGGTGTTGTATTTCATCCTTTGCCAAAGTTCCTTGATTTTCTATATTTTGCCAGTAAACTTTTGTGTATTTTTTACCTCTTGAGAATATCTGGTTGGTATTTCTCCTTGCACCAAACTAGAGTAAATAAACCTAGGTTCACCCCCTTACATTTAAGTGTTCTGGGGTGTTACATGTGTGATCCTCAATGTTTGAAAGAGATACCAGTTTCCTAACTGCAACTAAATCACATAGATATGCCACTTCAGTAGAAAAAATAGCAAAGCACATGTAGATTATGGAATATGTCTTGCTCTTTTAAAGAAACAATGATTGATACCCACAGCTGTCTGGCTTTTTATTTGTTTTATTTTGGTTTGCTTTTGTTCCTTTAGTATGTTTAATACCAAATTGATATCCCACAATTGAATATAGTCAAACATTACACAGAGCTGTATTTTTCTTCCAAATCTGGTATTTTTTTAAAGTAAACAGGCAATTTTAAATAATGCACTTGAATTCTAAAACTAGAACATACTTCCTGATGGTGCATGCCATTTGTTACCTACTAATATTCAGGTTTTGTTCAAGTCCTATCTTCAAGTTTTGAATGAGCTTTCAGTGATCCACAAACCCTTAGGCTGGCCCTTTGTCCAAGGCAAGATGTCACTCCTAGCATAAAAGAAATACATATCCATGTGCATCACTTCAGATCAATTTAAGAACTTTAATCTAAGTGAAGTGGTTCAGAAGGCTCTTACATAGTCTGTCTTCACTAAGTGAAATATTAATCTGAAGATTGCACAATGAGTCATGAAGTGGGTAGATTTTCATAAGGAGAGGCAATAAAACATATTTTAGAGATTAAGCTTTGCCATCCTACACCAGAGGTCACAGAATCACAGAATGGTTGAGGTTGGAAGGGACCTCTGAAAGTCATCTTGTCCAACCCTCCTGCTCAAGCAGGGCCACCTACAGCAGGTTGCCCAGGACCATGTTCAGACAGCTTTTGAATATCTTCAAGGATGGAGACTCCACAACCTCTCTGGGCAACCTCTGCCAGTGCTCAGTCACTCTCACAGTGAAAAAGTGTTTCCTGATGCATGATGAAATCAAAAATATGCCACCAATATTATAGCAAATAGTACCCATAATATTTTGTACCTAATCTGCTGTCTTCCCAGTGTGACCTATTGTCACTCTCAGTACTCCAACTCCTCCCTACATTCCTCGTTTCCTGTAATCAGCAGCTCCACCATCCCCACATGATTCAGCCTTTACCTCCCAGTCACCTCCTTGTGTTGCTCCTTTACAGCAACTCAGCAGAGCATGAAGCAGCAGCGCAGCCATGGAGGGACAGTCAGCACGTTGCTCTGACCCCAGTAGAAAAGTGTTGTGGATAGGTAAAGCCTTATAAAATGAAGGCCTTGTTACTCTTGTAAAATCATGGCTCACTCCTGTTACTTTGGCTAAGTAGAAAAGGCCTCTGGGAATGACAGCTGAATTAGAGGTAGAAAAACAAGTTATATAACCATCGTGTGTTCACATAGTGGTTTATGGTGGTTGGTTGAATTATATTTGTTGTATTTCAAAGGTATGCAACTGATAAAGGCCTAACTGTTTAAAAAGGCCTAGTTTTTGCAATAAACGGATTCCCTTTTGTACCTGCCTGGAGGGTCTGTGTTGCTCTGCTTCCCTACAGAAAAGATGTGTCGTTCTGCAACCACTGGTTGTGACATGATTAGTTTGGAGCCCTGCATGTCCCTGCAAGAACAAGGATGTGTAGTTTATGAAGACAATTCCTCTTGCCTTCCTCCATTTTTTTAGACAGGGAGACATCCTCATCCTTAACAGAAGCATCCTCAAGCTGGCACTGATGAAGGAGCTTTTTCTGCAGCAGTGATATAGCAAAAGTCATGATATGAGGGTGCTGTACCTGAGTGAGCGCAAGGGACTCAGACTCAAGGAAAGACATTTTAAGAGGGGAAATACTTTACTCTTCAAGTTGGCAAGCTTTATGTTTAACTATATGTTAAATTAAAATTACTTGAGTGACATTAATTTCTAGTATTTTAAATTATATTGCATCAATTTTAATGACTATTTCTTAAAGAGCAAAAGATTTAATTGCTTGTGGTGAAATATCCATTTGTCATTATTTCTGCTGTTTCTCAGTCCTCCCACGTTACCCATAGAAAAGAGGAAATTAAATATTTTTTTAAAGTGAGAAAAAAACACTATTGCTTTTAAATAACATTTTCTCTCACTTTGAACTTTCTCTCAATTGACCACTTGTTCTCTGGGTACCCAGACACCTAGGATGGAAGACAGGAACAGGGAGCAGAATAAAACTTCCATAATCCAAGGGGAAATTATCAGTGACCTGCTACACCACTTAAACACACACTAGTCTATGGGTCTAGATGGGATCCACCCAAGGCTACTGAAGGAGCTGGCAAAAGTGCTTACCGAGCCGCTTTCAATCATTTACCAGCAGTCCTGCCTAACTGGGGAAATCCGAGTTGACTGAAGGTGAGCAAATGTGATGCCCATCTACAAGAAGGGCCAGAAGGAGGATCCGGGTAACTACAGGCCTGTCAGCCTGACCTTGGTGATGGGGAAGGTTATGGAGCAGATCATCTTGAGTGCCATCACGCGTCAGTTACAGGACAACCAGAGTATCAGGCCATGCCAGCACGGGTTTATGAAAGACAGGTCCTGCTTGACCAACCTGATCTCCTTTTATGACAAGGTGGCCCACTTAGTGGATGAGGGAAAGGCTGTAGATGTTGTCTACATGGACTTTAGTAAAGCCTTTGACACCATTTCCCACAGCATCCTCCTAGAGAAACTGGCTGCTCATGGCTTGGACAGGTGTACTCTTTGCTGGGTAAAAAACTAGCTCGATGGCCAGGCCCAGAGAGTAGTTGTCGCTGTTTTCCCGGGGACGGAGAGGAATCATGACATAATCACGATCCAAGAGTCGGTGAAAAGTGGATTTATTTATTAATATAAAGACCTATTTTATACCTTTAGTATGCTTGAAGTTTACAGAAATGTCAAGAGTCTATTGGACCCTTGGTCAACCACCTACCAAGTTCATTGGTCAGTTCTAACAACACCTGTTCCAAAATATTTATCTAAGCAAGAATGATAACAAAGCGCAGCTGCACAAAACTTAGTTAATTTACAAAAACTCCTAGGATTGTTTATAATAGTTGTGCTTGGGAAAAGAGAGACAGAGAGAAGTCTCACGAAAATGCTGGGAGAGTTAGAAGGCCTCTGTCCTGGGTTAGTTAAATATTCTATTACCACCCACAAAAGCTGGATAAATTTCATAATTACACACCTGGGACTCCTTATCTCAACTGAGATAAGCACTCCAACCGACAGGAAGTACTACCCACCCTGGTTATCTGATCTCAGGTAATGGCCCATTAGCACCAGCCAGCTGATTATCTGATCTCAGGCAATGGCCCATTAGCACCACCCAGCCTGACTACTTAGCCTGAACCCTTCTGGAACATTGTGAAGGACCCTAGGACTCCTCCGAGCTCATTACTGAAACAATCAATAGAACACCCGGAAGATCTTCCATTGTGAAAGTCCCCGCCCCTGGGGGAGGTGCCAGCCAAGAAGCACAGCATAAAACAAGGGGTTTTGGATAGGAGAAGATACCCTCGATTCGACGGGACTCCGCTCTCGGGACTCCGCTCTCGACAGGATTCTCGACTCGGCTCGACGTGACTGGACTCCGCTCCCTGGAATTGGACTCAGCTACTCCACTCCACTACCGGGACTGGGCTACCAGGCCTTCCTG
>JACAXG010000407.1:164113-176743 GCA_018881555.1 Amblyornis subalaris
GTCCTGGGTTAGTTAAATATTCTATTACCACCCACAAAAGCTGGATAAATTTCATAATTACACACCTGGGACTCCTTATCTCAACTGAGATAAGCACTCCAACCGACAGGAAGTACTACCCACCCTGGTTATCTGATCTCAGGTAATGGCCCATTAGCACCAGCCAGCTGATTATCTGATCTCAGGCAATGGCCCATTAGCACCACCCAGCCTGACTACTTAGCCTGAACCCTTCTGGAACATTGTGAAGGACCCTAGGACTCCTCCGAGCTCATTACTGAAACAATCAATAGAACACCCGGAAGATCTTCCATTGTGAAAGTCCCCGCCCCTGGGGGAGGTGCCAGCCAAGAAGCACAGCATAAAACAAGGGGTTTTGGATGGGAGAAGATACCCTCGATTCGACGGGACTCCGCTCTCGGGACTCCGCTCTCGACAGGATTCTCGACTCGGCTCGACGTGACTGGACTCCGCTCCCCGGAATTGGACTCAGCTACTCCACTCCACTACCGGGACTGGGCTACCAGGCCTTTCCTGCAGGATCAGTGCCTAACTGGACTGCACAGCTACCACCCTGGTCAACAGGGTGTCAGGTTGTACCGTGACTCTGTCAGTTTGTTTAAGCCCGTGTTTCTGTATTACTGCATTTATTTTAACCTTTTTTATTAAAATTGTAATTTTGACCTAAAATCTCTCGAGGTATTCTGTGTGGGGTTAATTTCCCCTGCTGGTTTACAGCCAAACCAGCACAGCCTCTCTGCCGACAGCTTTTCAGCAGCCACAAGTAGTGGTGAATGGAGTTAAAACCAGTTGGTGGCCAGTCACCAGTGGTGTTCTCCAGGGCTCAGTATTGGAGCCAGTTCTCAATATCTTCATCAATGAGCTGGATAAGGGGATTGAGTGCATCCTCAGTGTGTTTGCAGATAACACCAAGTTTGGCGGGAATGTTGATCTGCTTGAGGGCAGGAAGGCTCTACAGAGGGATCTGGACAGGCTGGATTGAGTCCAACTGTATGAGGCTGTCTTGGTTTTGAGAGAAATTTAAGAGAGAAACTCTTTGGACTGAGTCCTTCTCCCCAAAAGGGTTCCAAAAATCCCCTTTCCACCAATAGGGAATGAATACCAATAGACAAAAGTGAAAAAAAAGTTAAACACTTTATTAACAAACAGAATGCCTGCCCACCAGGCAAGGGAAAGCAAAAGGTAAATAACTGTTAAGCACTAAACTGTCAGAATCCACTTCCCCACACACACACTGAAACAAAAACCCCCAAAAAAGTGTCCGGAGAGTGGAGGCAGTGTAGGAGGGATACACCTTTCCCAACATGTGGTCCAAAGATTGCGCCGACTCTCCACGTGGAGGGGCAGCAGTCCCCCCGCCCCCACGGAGCAGTCCTGTAGCAGAGAAAAATTCCAGTGGCTACCTGATGCTGACTTTTTCTCTCCCAAGGCAGTCACAGCAGGTGAAAACAGCTGGGCTGGAGACTTTTGGTGTGCTTTCTCTCCCCGGCTTGGCTCCCCAGGCCTTGGGGCGTGATGCAGAGCAGCTCCACTCTCGGCAGTCCCTCTCCTGCCAGTTTCGGAGCAGCAGCCTGTTCAGTTCAGCTCCCAGCAGTCAAAGAAATGCTGCTCCAGCTTCTCCAATCAAGGGAAAAAGGAAAAGTGTTTTGCTTGGGCCAAAAACCAAGTCAACCAAGCCGAGAAACCAAGTGGCTCAGTGCCCTGGGAAAAACCATGCTGCCGGGCAGGGATCCGGCGGGGGCGGCCCTGGTCTTGACTCTCGGGCAGCAGAGAGACATGGCAGGGCAGCAGGTCTGGCAGAAGACAGCTTGACACGTTCCCGATCCCAGGACCAGAAGAGAGGGCAGGACTTCCTCCCCCCTGAACCAGAAGAGAGAGCGAGCAACTCCTGGCCCTGCCCCCACCAGGATCCCGGCCAGGCTCACGTGATATCCCCAAGCTGGGGGTGGAGGGGGGGGTGGGTGTAGCAAGAGAAAATAACAATTTTTGGGCATAAGCAGAGGACCATGTAATAGACTGGATCACTCCAGGACAACAGCAAAAACCAGAGATATTTCTCTGGATTTTTTTTTTACATTTGTTTTCTTCTGTTCAATTTCCTACATGTATATTTTGCTTTTAAGGGATTTTCTCCTAATGTTACTTGATTTTTTTGTTGTGTTTTGTTTTTTTTTTAAGCATTTATGCTCTTCATGTCATTGATTTAAAAATCAAATGAGTGAAGGCTAGATTTCATAACATGATAGGATGATCATTCTCCTTTTGCTTTCCCTTTTGCTGTCTTCTAGCCTGAGGGGTCACTTCATCTACATTTTAAGCATGCTCTGATAATATTAACAAAAGGAGTTTGTAGTATCTCAGAGAATTTAAGATCTAGGCACACTGCAGAAGAGTCTATTGTAAACAGATTTATTTTTTAGCCTAGAAAAAATATGAAACTGAAGAGTTTTTTGTGTTGGAGTAGTAGTGTATCCAGTATAATATAGTAGTATAGCTCTCTTTGTACTTGTAATACAATGCTTCTGGCTTAGTATAACCTCATTATGCAGTACACCGAGTTTACTGAAATTGTAGAAGCTGATAACAGTAATTAAGCAATAAGACATGACAAGTAGTATTTTATTATGCAATCCCAGAATGCCTAGGTGAGTTGTTAGGCACACCTACAACTGCTTTGAACCACATGGAAGAATTAATTTTATATATAACATGGATTCTGGTAGAGAATGATCCAATTTGCTTGCAACTATGCAGTTATCTCATTTTAATCACCATGTTAAAAGCTCATCTGCTTAGTAACTAGACTCATATTGATTTAAGTAACAACAATCAGGAGTGAACATTGCTGTTGGTTTAATGACTGACAGGGATAAACACATGGCTCAAGGCATAGCAGTAGGCCATTAGTCCCCAAACAAAGTCCTGAAATGCAGCTGTGGGTGTTATTGTAAACTGAGACTAACTGCAAGTATTTCAGGTTTGTATGAAGGGGCAGACTAAGGCAATGGCCTTGACTAAGTGTAGGGTATATCTAGGGAACAAGGTGTACATAAGCTGCACGATTTAAATACATGCTCAATGTTTCATAGGGCTTGTAAAAATGTGTAAGTTGCCCTGGATAGCTTCTATTATTCTTGTTTAAAATAATATATTTGCATTCAATTAACTTAACCTATTCTAAAAGGTTACATTTCCAGAAAATGGGATATCCTTAATATGAGTACTAACTCCTCTTATATGAATTATTTTCATGATTTTCAAATTTGCTTGTGCACCTCTCCAAGCTTTAGCTCACACTGGATCTAATCTGGGGCATAATGATGTCACTGCAAAAATCTGACTTGTTTTAATGGGATGAGAATTGAGGCCTGGTTGTTTTACTTCAGGATACTAGCAGATTAAAATTTGTAGCATTTATCTACTCCAGACCACAATAACTGCATCTCTTGTCTTCATTGCAGCCTTAATGATGTAATGGTCTGTCCTTGTGCATTATTACTTACTAGTATCCACAGTGCATATATGTGTATTGAATAATGATCACATTAGGATTTTCCAACAATAGCAATTACAAGGTAAGTTTGAAAACTGCACTGTGAATATTGTGAACAGTCATTCTAAGAAAGGCACCAAACTTGGGTTTCCAGTTTAGGAAGGAAATCTCTGTCTGCTCCCTGTATTGTCAGGACAGGATGAGATTGCATTCAGAGCAGAAGCCTAACTAGGGTGCTATGAACAGCACTCTGGGAGGGCTGTTTTCCTGTGCTCCTTGCAAAGGGGACTTCAAGTATATGGTTTAGTGGTGGACTTAGCAGTGTTAGGTTAATGGTTTAACTTGATGATCTTAAACTTCTTTTCAAACCTAAATGATTCTATGATTCCATGCTTCTATGACTGCATTCCCCATCCCCCTGTGTTGCTTGGGGGGAGTAGGTAAATGTGATGGTTTGACTCAGTGTGGAAAAAATCTGATTGGTTAAATCAGGTGATGGACAGTTGTATAAGCCACTTGATATCCAGGAAACGCCTCTGTGGAAGTATGTTTTAAAAATCCACCCAGGAAGGGATGTCTCTGGTTCCCCTGCCAGCATCCACAGCAGAAGGGCCCCCAGGGCCCAGGGCCCACGGCCCGGGGGTCCGGCGGGGGCCTGGCCTGGACCCCCACCGGCCCGCTCCGTTTGGACCCGAGGCGAGCCAAGCCAGGCAGAAGCTAAGAGGACCTGAGAGACGGGCCAAGACTGCGGGAGAAGAAAACCCCCCTCTTTTTCCTCTTGGAGATGGATGTGGTGAGATCAAAGGGTGAGCTTGCTGAGATAAGGCAGATTCCGTGAATTATTAACTGCCTAATTAGGCAGTTAATAAAACTGCTGCAAACAGCTGTAAGCTTAAGCTGCTGGCACAAATGGCTCAGGGGGGAGAGACTGCTCCCCCTTTCGCTGATAGAGACGCAGCCGTATGATTTAAGAGGGAGAAAACAGGCAAACATTATCCTGATACCTAAAATTGGGAGTACCTGAAACAGAGACTGAACAGGTTAGTGGATAAAAGTATGAATTTATTGAAGGCCTTCGAGTGGTACACCTCTGGTGCAGAGCCTTGCTGATGCTAGGCTAGACCAAGATGGACCCCGATCACGAGTTCCCCCCCCCAGATATAGATTTGGTACATTTGCATATCAGAAGTTAATTGTCCAATTACAGTTCCAGGTAATGAAGTAATATTCCCCCATTCAACCCCTCCCAATTCACTTTTGTTTATACTTAGGCCTAGGATAGTGACCTTGTTTTCCAGGCCTAGAAGGGATGTTTTGTCTAATAAGAATGTGAAGAGCTTACTTAGCACATAATATGGAGTTCAGAATTACACACTAGTACAGTGCAGGATTAGAAAAATCCAAAAGCTAATCCTTAAGGCATCAATCCCATGTGAACATGTGAGCTCTATAAATTCTTCTGCAGGCATTTTCTGCAAATATTAACCTCTCTTCCAAGCCAGAGAGAAAGAAAAGCCAGTCACGTGAAGGGACTAGATATGGTGACCAGCAGACTACCGAGGAAGAAGGCGGAAGTGGCAAGAAGTAGCAGAGGAGAAGCCATTTTTATCACTGGGACTGACCCCTCCCCCTTTCTGTAAGCTGTGGACTGATCTGTAATAGAGCCAAACTAATTTTCTCTGTAATTCACAAAATACAGACATGGGGGGATCTGGAATTCACAGCCTGAGAACAAGAACACTTTATGTTGTGAGCAGATGAAATTGCAGCCTTTGGAGATTATGAATGAGAGAGAAAGGGAGACTGTACTTGTATTTTTAGGCCGGAATGACTTGTCCTTAAAAGCCTAACCCCATCGGACTCTTCTTGTGACCCATGAACTGCAATAGTATTGTGGGAGAGAGGATTCACCACTGCAAAATCTGGGCAGGCTGTGGTGTTTTCCTAAAGGTTTGGAACCACTGTGAAGACACTCTGTAGGGAGCTATCTTCCGTGGGATTGACCTCACTGCATAACAGAAAGAACTCTTTATCCCATAAAGTAGCAATAAGACCTCTTAATCATAAGATCAGAATCCCATGTTTTGTGTCCTTTGTGTGACCAGTAAGAAAGATTGGGATGTATTGGGAGGAGAATGGTATTTGTATATTATGCCTCAATATTTTTATTATTATTCTTTCTATTCTTAGTAGTATTAGTGAATAAAACTATTTTACCATATTTCAAGCTTGTAGCCTGTTTCTGCCATCTTATATCCTCTGAAGAATATAATCATGGGAGTCTGGGGCCTTCCCTCAGGCTCTAACCATGACAGCAGAGAATTTGGGAGTGAAGTAAGTTGACCCCAGGAAGAAGGCAGAGGTGGGGGGAAAGTGTTTTTAGATTTGTTCTTATTATCCTACTCTGTTTAATTTGCAGTAAATTAATGCTCCCCAAGTTGAGTCTGTTTTGCCTATGACTGTAATTGGTGAGTGATCTCTCCCTGTCCTTATCTCAACTCACGAGCATTCTGTTGTATTTTTTCCTCCTGTCAAGTCTAGGAGGAGTGAGAGAGAGGCTTGGTGGTCATTCAGTGGCCAGCCAAGGTCAACACACCGCAGAAGCATCAGTGAACAGGGAGGGAACGGGTTTGTGTCCATGGGTTTTGTGTACCTGCAGTATTTTGGGATTATGACTCAACCATCTTCAAGATATTAATAAGAACTTCACACTTCAACTGTACTGTCAGCAAAGATAATAGTATATGTGGTTCTTGCTGGTAGCAATGCTTTGCCTATAATTTTATTCTTTAGCTTGATGTGGTTTTCTAAATCTGAATTGCATGATAAAATTTGTTCTTGCATTAAAACAATTTTAAGTAGCAAAATACCACTGTACAATGAATGTTATAAAGGAAACTCCTTTTTTCACTGTTATGGGTTCAACAAATGAAAATTTCTTTTCTTTCCCCATGTAGCAGGGAGACTGTAGGTGGGAAGGGGCTGGCTGGGAACTAATGAGCAATACTTAAGAACAAAGAAAATTGTCTATCCACCTGCATTCCACACTCATCACCCAGAATTGGTGATACTTAAAGACAAAAGGGATCATTTGCCCAATCCAGAGGCCAGGATAATTTCCCCAATTAAAGAAACAAGAGCCGAAAATGTTGGCAAGGGGGTTGTTTCCCCAGAGGCTGGAGCTCATCATCATGAGAGATGAAGGGGGACTTTTCGAGACTTTGGTGAGAGGGGGGCAGAGACCGGGCTTGCTACTTTCTCCCAGGCTCGATGTTCAGAGAGAACAGTCATGTCTGCAGCGGCATGCCGGTTTTGCTCCAGGAACACCGCTACACTGCAATGTCTCCGCCCGCTCGCTCCAGAGCACTGTGACATCTCTGTGGGGGTCCCACCACTGCACAGGGTACAGAGTTAGGCTGTAACCAGTCACCGCCCAGAGCTGCTCGCCTTTGCCATCTCTGCCACCAGCCTGGGTTTTCTGCTCCACGTGGGTCAGCGCTGGGGTCTACTCGTCTCTGCTGTTCCTGCCTTCTGCTGGCCCCTCAGTGGGTGGTACCGAAATCCATCACTCCCCAGTCAACCCTGTCTGCCTGTGCTGCTTGCTGCCCACTGCCGAGGTTGGTGCAGACGGGCTGCTGCCCCGTGAGTTTGCACCGGGAGCTATCTCCCCTCTCCCTCTCCCGCTCGCCAGAGCCGCCATTGCCACGTGGAGAGGTCGCTGCGCTCACCCCACAGCGTCCCCTGCAGCTGCGGGGGAGTCACCGCAGCCTCTCTGCCTCAACAGAGAATCGCCCAATAACAGAGAAAGGACTGTTACTGGGTTTGTCTCTTCTCTTATTGTTACCGTTTATCTGTCTTGTTATACATATATATAGATATATAATCCTAGTAAAGAACCGTTATTGTTTTTACCACATCTTTGCCTGAGAGCCCTGTAATTTCAAGGGTACAGTAATTCGGAGGAGGGAGGGAGGTCATCCTCTATCCAAGGAAGGTTTCCCACCTTCCTTGACAGACACCTGTCTTTCAAACCAGGACACACTGCTTTGAACTTAAACGTACTTTGCTTTTATCAGTGATGGCTTTTTGTTTCTAAGTCTACATAAATACTATAAACGAGTGTCTTAGTTTTGAAAGGAATGAATGTGTTTTTACAAACAGACTCTGTGAGTCTGCTTGTAGATAAGGCCAGAGACTGATAGATAAGAAGAATGTTACTAATTGACATGGAATGTTGCTCAACCAAGGCCATGTAAAATTCCTGAACCTAGAGAAGAACAAAGATGCAAAAAGCAGGGGGGGGTGTGCACATTAGCAGGGGTCATGTAGTAGGCGATTCAGGAAGTCTGTACCTCTCAAGTACCTCAGCCAACGTGGAGAGAGGGTGATGCGGCCGGGAAAATAGGATTAAAAGGAGGCTGTGTCCTCCAACAGTTTGAGAGACCCCAGGGGAAATGCCCTGTGGGCTCTCCCTTTATTTGAATAAAGTTACAGTGTTGCGATAAGGAACGACACAGAGTCCTGAGGCAAGTGCAGAGGAGGGCTCATTTATTACAAAAACCAGGCCTTTTTAAGCAGGCCGTTATCACTTGCATACCATTGAAACACAACAAATAATAATTCAACCAATTACCATAAGCCATGATGTGAACACGCGATGATTACGTAACTTGTTTTTCTACCTCTAAGTCAGCTGAGCTCATTCCCAGAGGCCTTTTTACTTAGCTGAAGTAACAGGAGTGAGCCATGATTTTACAAGAGTAACAAGGCCTTCATTTTGCAAGGTTTTACCTATCCGCAACATTACAGGACTCCTCTGTCTCCTTTTTGGACATAAACCTCTGATGTTGTGAATTTTTCTGCACAGTTTGAGACAATTAAAAGGAGAACACTCTTGAATGAGTTCCCTCCCTTTATAGGTTCAACCAATCCTTTTCAACCAATAAGGAACAAATATGAGTAGATATAAATGAAAAAAATAACAGTTTACTGACAAGTGGAACAGCAACAGGCAAGAAATGACAGCAAATAACCACCAGGTACAAAATTTCTTAATCTTGTGGACTCTCCCAGAACAAAGAGAGACTCAAAATGCCAGGGAAACCACCCTCCCCAAGATGGCGCCGCCACAAGTGACCTTGTGTAGGGAAACAAAGGGGAGATGGCGTCAGTTTCCCCCTGTCCCTGCTTATCTCTCCAGCAGCAGAGTTCACTCGAGAAAGGCAGCTGGCATGCTCTGATGGCAGCTGGTAACTCAGTCAGGGCCAGAACCTGTGGAGGGACTTCACCTTTCTCTTGGCAGGAGACAGTAGGGCAGGCAAGGCAAGGTGGCTGGGCTGGGGCAACTCGTACTCTTCTCTCCTTGGCTGGGTGCCCCTGGTGAGTTAGAGAGGCTTGCTGGAGCGGAGGCTTCCTCACTTAGGGCTGCGGCAACAGGGGGGCACCTGTGGAATTTACCCTCAGGCAGACAAACAAAACCAAAAGAGAACCCAAAAAGGAAAAGCCTCTGCCCACGTTGCCTCGGCTCTATAGCAAGAAAGCAAGAGTCAAACCAAGTGGCCAGAAAGAGAGCTCTGAGGCAAAGACCAAGAGGCCAGTGAGGCAAAAATCACACAGCAAAAGAGCCCGAGCTGCCTGTGAGGGCAGACTTTCAAAATGCCCGCAATACTACACCCCACCGCCCCACCCCCCCAGTTCTATTTCCCAGCTGCAGGGTCTTAAAGAGAAAGTAACAATTTTGGGCAGAGATAGATATGGAATAAAATAACATTTTGGGTTACCCACAACAACAAGGTATAGCCTTTTCAGGACCTTCAGTCTTCAGATAACACACTGTGAAAGTTGGAAAGATTTTTTAAAATTTGTAACAGAAAAGCAGCTCACATGCAAGCAAAATATTGTTTCCAAACACAAAGTTAACTGAAGTTTAAATATAGTAAAATATTGTTTCTATCTTTAGAGCCAATATTGCTGGGTTTAGTTCATGACACCTATATACAGTATTTGTTAACCATAAGCATTATCCCAGTATGTCTTAGTTTAAGACAATTGTACGGGGGGACACTCCAAAATGCTATCTCTCCTTTAGTTTTAACCACTCCCCTTGCACCAATATGGAGAGATGAATGTAAGAAGGTATAAGGGAAAAAATAACAGTTTACTAAAAAAACAAAACAGCAACAACCAATATAACAGCAATAACCACTAGATACAAAGGTGCTGAATCCCGTGGCCCCCCCCAAGACCAAAGAAAACAAGATGGTGGAGAAGGCCCTCCCCCAAGATGGTGCCTGTTGTAGAAGACCACAAGAACCAGAAGACAAAGACAATATGGCGGAGAAGCCCCCTTCTCCAGAGCATGTGGCACGTGGGGGAGTATAGTATTTACCTGTCATTTAAATCAATCTCATGAAGGAAAAAATTCAAGCAGAGCTAACATTCTTCTTTGAGAAATCAGGAACCTGCAAAATTTCTATGTAGAGATTAATGAGGAGAGCATCTGAATGTATATTTATGTGGGGGGTTGACCCTGGCTGGATGCCAGGCACCCACCAAAGCTGCTCTATCACTCCCCTCCGCAAGTGGACGCGGGAGAGAAAATGTAATGAAAGGTTCATGAGTTGAGATAAGGACTGGGAGAGATCACTCACCGATTCCTGTCATGGGCAAAAAAGACTGAACTTGGGGAAATTAACTGAATTTATTACCAATCAAAATCAGAGCAGGATAATGAGAAATAATACAACTCTTAAAAACACCTTCCCCCCGCCCCTCCCTCCTTCCCAGGCTCTACCTCCTCCCCTCCAGCGGCACAGGGAGACAGAGAATGGGGGTTACAGTCAGTTCATCACACGTTGTTTCTGCCGCTGGTCAGGGAGAAGAGTCCTTCCCCTGCTCCAGCGTGGGGTCCCTCCCACAAGAGACAGTTCACGACAAACTTCTCCAGCGTGAGTCCTTCCCACAGGCTACAGTTCTTCACGAACTGCTCCAACGTGGGTCCCTTTCCAAGGGATGCAGACCTTCAGACAGGCTGCTCCAGCGTGGATCTCCCACATGTTCACAAGTCCTACCAGGAAACCTGCTCCAGTGTGGGCTCTTCTCTCCATGGGTCTGCAGGTCCCTGCCAGGAGCCTGCTCCAGCACAGGCTTCTCATGGGGTCACAGCCTTCTTTTGGGCATCCACCTGCTCTGTTGTGGGGCTCCTCAATGGGCTGCAGTGGATCTCTGCATCCCTGCAGGGGCATAACTGCTTCACTATGGTCTGCACCACAGGCTGCAGGAGAATCTCAGCTCTGGTCCCTGGACCACCTCCTCCCCCTCCTTCTTCACTGACCTTGGTGTCGGCAGAGTTGTTGAAACGTGGCCTGTGATTATACTGCTGCCAGCCAAACATGGCTTCTGCTTCTCATTATCAAAATGTTCAGCATACAGTGTAACGCTGGACAGCACAGACAAACACAGCAAACCCTGCTTTAAATTTTGATTTAGTTTTCCATAAAGTATAAAAGGGGGGAAAGAATGAAAAAGAGAAAACAAATGAGGATTTTTCCACCGTGCTAGTCTCCTTGGTGGCATCATGGGCTCAAAAGCTGGTTTAAAACCAAAACTCTACAGATAGCAGCAGAAGACAAGCACAATCTGTACCACCAGGCTCCGTAGAAATTTCCAGTTTAATTGTCCAGAAGCAAGCTGTCCTGAAAGGTGCTATACCATCAGCAACTGATGCCAAATGTGCTCCTTCTCTGGAAGTTTCAGACTTTTATCTCTAGGATCCCTTCCAACTGGATGCTCAGCAGTGATGATAAAGCAAAGGTTACAATCAGCTAAGATACATGGAGCTCTTCAACGTAGGTAAGAAAGGTTGCTTGTCTCAAACAGTAGCACTTAAGACTGTATTGTTTGCTTTTCTCACATTTCATCTTGACCAGTGAAATGGGGGACCTCAAGGCTTCTCACATGTATCTTGCTATGAAAAGAGGTTAGTATTTCATTCCAGCATCACTCTCATACAAAAGAAGGGGCTATATATCACAATATATCCTTCACCTCCTAAAAACATTACGATATTTTCACCTCTTTCTGCTCTAGTGCTTTTAGTTCTCAGTCTTCATTAGTCCAAACACCTATCTGAAGGCAATTCTGGAGGATGGCTGAACAACCTTGCACAGCCCAGGGAGTTGTGCCAGAAGAGATTTCAAGGAGAGTGATGCAGCACAACTCAGTTCCTTCCTTCTTTCTGCAAGACAGAAACCATGTTTTGGCAAAAGCAAGCCTCCCCACTAGGCATGCTCAGAAACCACCTACCATCTACTAATTAATGCCAGCATCCATTTATGGCCTGAAAGGTGAAACAAGAAGTCAAGCTTCAGCCTTTCTCTGGGGTACAACAGAATGAGTCACTGTTTTTGTTGTCTTGAAAAATACAGTTGATAAACTACAGATTGCCACTGTGTCCTAGCCCCTTTATCTGTACTATATTTATCATGCAGGAACCAATCTAAAATCTACCTACATACAAAAATCACATATCTGCTCCAGTGAAATGAGCTTTTAAGATTTATGTGAATCCTGGATGATAATTAAATTCCCAATATCCTCTACTTTGAATGAAAAAGACTTTCCCTGACTTACAGGATTTTTTCCTGCAAGAACAAATTTCTTCAGCCCTTTATTTTTTTCAGATGTCATAATTTATAGTGCTGTTAGTTTAATTCACCATCGCTAAAAAAAAATCTGAGAAGTGCTGCAACAGTGGTAAATTTTATCACTTCCACCAGAGTGTTGAAGCGATCTGAGAGTGGACAAGTGGAGTAACACCAGTTACTCCTGAATGTAGCAGTGTTCAAGTTGACAAAATAGAGGCAAGTGTAACTTTAAGGGTAAGGTCACCAGTAAGTGTGAGAACAGAAATACCACATTCAGAGCAATGCAGAAATCCTAAAAGCCAGTAAGTTATCTGAAATTTTGAGGAAATACTAAATATTACAAGATTAAAGCAAATTTTAAAGTCTTTATTTTTTTTTTTAATGTTTGTAGCTCACACATGCTTTTAGTCTGAATGGCTTTATTTAGATTGTTGTAACTAGCACAGAAAGAATCATTATATCCTCTCCTTG
>JACAXG010000408.1:9606-34800 GCA_018881555.1 Amblyornis subalaris
TAAGGATAACAGTGTGCAACCAATGAGCTTAGAGATACATGAGAGAAAACCAATGATACATCTTCAGAGGAAGAACACATTCAAGCTGACTAATGACAATACAGTTAGAGAGAATTTCAAACCAAGCTGACCTGTTACAAAGCTTAAGACTCTGTGAGGAGGAGAAACCTAAAGTGACAGCATCTAAGAAATATTGCTCTGTGGCAAACTGAACTAAAGTTGGATCACCGCAGCACCCCACAATGTCCATTGCCTTGCTGACCCCTCTGTAGCCTTCCCACGCCCTTCCTTCCCTCCACTGCCTTGCTTTGACTTGCCATTTGCATTCTCCTCACTGGTCTTGCCTTGCCTACCTCTCCCTTGACTTGTCTAAAATTGCCTTGCCTTGCCTGCATGGAAGGCAAGGAAAAGAGTGGTAGGCAAGGCAAAGCACAGCAAGGAAATCGTAGGCAGCGCAAGGCAAGACAGACATGGGCAAGGGAAGCAAAGCTAGAAAAAACTAGGCAAGGTACTAGTCCAGCAAGACAGTTCTGTCCTGGCACCTTCTGTGTAGGAGCAATTGTTCAACATAGTCAATACTGCAGGTGGTATCCAACTTTTGATTGGTAAGTACCTGAACGAAGTGTGCAATGCTTTTCCATAGGAAGGAAAGCACATAGGCCCAGTGTGTTTCAGGGGCAGAGAAGAAGCTGCCTAGTGGAGGTCAAGGGCAGCAGCAACTTTCTGTACTGGCATATTTGGTGTGGAAACACTGCCTCAATTTGTACAATTATGGAGTTGGTATCTGTGGATACTGAAAAGCTTTCAGCAGAGAAATTTTCCAGCTTTTGCAGCATTCTGTGAGAGCTTGCATTTTCCCACGCAAGTGTCCCGGGTTAGATATATATTCTATTACCACCTACAAAAGCTGGATAAATTTCATAATTACACACCTGGGACTCCTTATCTCAACTGAAATAAGCACTCCAACCACAGGAAGCACTACCCGCCCTGGTTATCTGATCTCAGGTAATGGCCCATTAGCACCACCCAGCCTGACTAATCACCCTGAACCCCTTGGGAACATTTCAGAGGACCCTAGGACTCCTCCAAGCTCATTACCGAAACAACCAATAGAACATCGGGAAGATCCTCTTCCATTGTGAAAGTCCCCGCCCCCGGGGGAGGTGCCAGCCAAGAAGCACAGCATAAAACAAGGGTTCTGGATGGGAGAAGACACCCTTGACTTGACGGGACTCTGCTCTCGGGACTCCACTCTCGACGGGACTCTCGACTAGACTCCACTCCTCGGAATTGGATTCAGCTAGCTACTCCACTCCACTCCTCGGAATTGGACTCAGCTACTCCACTCCACTACCGGGGCTGGATTACCAGGCCTTCCTGCAGGACCAGTGCCTAACTGGACTGCACAGCTACCACCCAGGTTAACAGGGTATCAGGTTGTACTGTGACTGTCGGTTCAAGCCCTTGTGTCTGTATTACTGCATTTATTTTAACCTTTTTTATTAAAATTGTAATTTTGACCTAACATCTCTCAAGGTATTCGGTGTGGGGTTAATTTCCCCTGCTGGTTTACAGCCAAACCAGCACAGCAAGCTATGAAAAACAGTGAGATGTTTTGCAAACAAACTTCCTATATCTTGCACCTGTGAAGTTGTTATGTGGTATTGTTATGATATTGACTAGAGAAATATTTTGAAATGGGTGTTGTAAGGCCCAGCCAATCACCCTGAGAGGTGGGTGGCCAAGGGACCAATGATCTTGTGGCATTCAAGTATACTAAGGTATAAAACGGGTCTGTGTATTAATAAATAATGCCATTTTCACCTTCTTCCTGGATCGTACTTTGTGTCGTGATTCCGATCCGTCCCCGATACAACAGCAACATCTGGCGACCCCGACGTGTCTTACGACCACGCCTGACCGTAACTCCGGGCCGAACCGGGATGCCGCACGTCTTCTTTGGAGAGGTACGTGAAAACCCCTCCCGGGGCTACGGGGACAGAGCCCTCGGTCCAGGCACCAAGGTTTTAGACAAAACCTGAAAGGATGGGACAAAAAAGCTCAAAAGAAAACACAGTACTCTCTGCCTGGAAGACTGTGTTAGCTCTAACAAAAGCCGATCTGTCGGATGCCGCTTTAAGTGAATTATTAAATTGGGCGGCAGCCCATGGTTTTTCCGCGGAACCTGATACTGCGTTCAGCCTCGAGACCTGGCGATTGCTAGGGGATAGATTAATTCATGAGTTCACATACGGAGAAGATGATGTGGCCAAACTGGTCTGCGTTTGGTGGTTTTTATACGATCTTTTGCTACGAGTTACGGCGGAAGGAGAAAGCAAAGCATTGCCCGGGCCAGAGGGTTCCGAGGGGTATATAATTTCTAAGGGACTGGAGCAATCACAGATTGCAGAGACTTGGGGCAGCATAGGTGCCGGGTCTCCAGAACTGTCCCCACTGCCGTCCCCGGCGCTGCCGGAGACTGAAATAGTTCCTGTGTCCCCGGTACCATCGGGACGGGGGAGGGTTGCAGAAGCCGCGCAAGGATCCTACCCTTCGCCCCATTACTATGTTCTACCTATATATCCGTCTCCGTGCGAGTTCGTTATGCCAAAATATCCCTCGCCTGTGGAACAATTCGCGAAGGCAGCTGGACAACAAGGAGAGTTCGCAGTGCGCCCGCCCCCCTTTGCCCCAGGGCCCCCCCTCCCCTCTTTGGTGGCACAGACGCCTGTATCGCTGGCTTTAGCTAGCGCCCCTGGAGCCGTAGTTCCCACGGCCCCTCCATTGCCGCAAGCGGCTCCAGCAGCTGGGATATCACCGGTTGCAGCTGTGCCCTTTCTCTCACTGTATCCGCAACAGCCGCTTTCAGTGGCCAGAGTGGCAGCGCGGTCCCCCGCGCTGCCACTGTACAGTTTTTCTTCTGCTCACCCGCCCGCGGTGCCTGGCTGTTCCGCACACGTGCCCGCATCCCAGCATCTTCCTGTGCATGGGCATACGGTGCTGCCGCCGGAAATGGCGGAGCTGGGTCTCTCCACACAGCAGCTGGCGATGTTGCAGGAAGCAATGGGACTGCTGTTGCAGCTGACCACTCCGCGAGCGGATGCGGCTGCCGGGCAAGCGGTGGCGGTGCGGGTGGGCGCGGCACGGGCGGTGCAAGCGGCGGCCCTGACTGCCCCACAAGTGGCAGCTGCTGGACAAGCGGTGGCCCTGACCGCCCCGCAAGAGGCAGCTATGACCCCCCCACAAGCGGCGGCTATGATGCCCACGCAGGCGGCGGTGCCCATTGTCACGGTCTGGACAAACTTAGGAGGAAGACTCGAAGAGCTTCCTCTGCAAAAGATAGGATTCAAAACTCCCTTCCCCTCCCCTTAAGAATTTCTCAGAGGAAAGTGAAAAAAACCCTGTTTATTTAGCAAAACCCAGCTGCTGGGGGGGTGCACGCAGGCACCAGGGGAAGGGAAAAGAAAATAAAAATAAAAATGAATAATGTTAGATAATAAACCTCTCGTGAGGAGGATAACCTGAATGAATTAGTCTTAAGTCCTTGGCAGGTGTGGTCTTCTGCTCTGTCTCTAGCTAGCTGCTTGAGTACGGAGTAGGCCCTGTCCAGGCCCGGGGGGTGTAGGCCCCGGAGAGATGGTATGTAGAACAGAGCCCAGTTGTCTGTTGTACAGTTCCAAAGGAAGAAGAAAAGGAAAATACAATCCCAGGAAAAAAAAACCTGTCTTCTTCCCTTGCCTCAGGCAGAGGAGGGAAAAAGCCAAAAGCAAGTTTTAACTCCGTCCGAATATCCCTCAGCTGAGTAAAAACCGGGCAAAAGCTCACAAGAAGAAAAAAAACCAGTAAAGGTAAAAAAGCATCCCTTCGCCTTCAACTATAGAAAGCAACTGCCGAGATGTTCTCTCTGCATCCAACTGCAGAAAAGCAGCCAGAGAGAGTCCTCTCCTCTGAAGCAGAGTTTCTCCTAGCTAGCTGATAAAGGTGAAAGAATGTAAAGAATGTAAATATCCTTCGAAGAAAACCAAAACATAGCTCCTGGCTTCTCGCGCCAGCTTAAAGACACAGAGTTAATACTTTTTTCATTAAGCAGGCGATTGGGATATATAGCATCATAAAGTCACTCCAGGACACCCATACATACAGCTGTGCTATCACAAGCGGTGTCTGCACAAGCAGCACTGCCACAGATGCAGCCGTCGGGAGTACCCCTGCTTGGCGAAGCAAGCAGTGCTACAGAAGACACACCTGATCCACGGTGGGAGACCAAGGCAGCAATCGGGTGCCGGCAACCAGCGAGACAGAACTGCCCTTGGACCCTCCCATCGTGTCAGGTGACCATGCGCCCGAGAAACCCAAGACACTTTTGGGAGGACGTTAGGCTGCGGGCTATGGAAGAGGAGGACTGGGGTTTGTTAGAGAAGATAGGAATACCTAAAGAGGCAAAGGTAGATATGCAGGATCAGGAAATTGGCACAGAACCTCAGGAAGGTGTACCAGTAGATCAAGGCGAGTGACATCTCGCAGGGAAATATCCAAGCCTATCCTGTCCTTAAGGCTCTCCCAAATACAGGGCAATCTGACATGCATGCTACTATTGCATGGAGAGTAGTCCAGGATTTACAGTCCAAAGTGGCACAATATGGGCTTGGCTCTCCTGACGTCATGCAAATTATTAGAGTGTTGAATACTGATCTGCTTGCTCTGTTCGATATTAAGCATCTAGGTCAGGTGTTGTTTCAACCTGTGCAATTTACAGTTTTTGAGAGTAACTGGAGAAGGATGGCTGAAAAAGCCGCAGTGGAGAATATGCATTTGCCTCCTGACGATCCCAGATGTGGAGTGGGAGCAGAAGCCCTTATGGGAATGAATTTCTTTTCCAATCCTGATCTCCAAGCTACCTGGCATCCTCAGGTCCTGGAACAGGCTCAAAGGATTGGTATGGGAGCCTTAGTAAAAAGCATAGATATGGCTGCTCCTAAAACACAATATGTGAAAATAGGGACAAAAAGAGCAATTTTTAATCTTTGTGGAAAAAATTGCCGCAGCCCTTGAGGAACAGGTTGAAGATGTGATGTTAAGGCAGATATTGTGCAAACAATTAGCAAGAGACAATGCCAACGATGAGTGTAGAAGGATCATAGATGCTCTACCAGGGGACCCTACACTAACAGATATGGTCGAAGCCTGCTCTAAGGTGGGGTCCGGAGACCATAAAACGTCTGCTTTGGCTGCAGTTCTGCGGCCTATTCAGGCATATCCTGATCGTGGTCAAAGGCAGTCTAAGGCTGAGAACAAATAGAAACAGGCTAGACAGAAGGGAAAGGAGAACAAGGGAAGTTCCCAATGCAAGAGATGTGGTAGGCCAGGTCATTGTGCAGAATACTGTAGATCGATGTACCATGCCAACGGTCAGCCTTTGATTAACTTGGGAAACTGGATCAGGAGCGCAAAGGGGAATTGCACTCCGACACAAATACTTCCCCGGGGCATGGCACCGACACAGGCCTACTCAGCCAGCTTAGAGGCAGGACCCAGGGATCAGCCGGGGTGGATGTACACACTGCAGTAACAGTCGTCTTAGAATCCTGTCGTGTTTATAAGGTTCCCTTGGATGCATTTGGACCCCTAGGTCAGGGATTCAGTGCACTGCTTGTGGGAAGATGTAGTGTCACCCTTCAAGGAATCTTTGTACAGCCAGGACTCATTGATGCTGACTTTACAGGCCAGATTTGTGCTATGGTTTCCACACCCACCCCCCCGTCACTATCCCTGAAAAGACTCGCATCGCTCAACTTGTGCCTTTTAAGTCATGTGTTCCCAGGACGGAAAAACGCAGTCATGGAGATGGTGGCTTCAGATCTACGGGACTTCCACAGATCCTGTGGACTGTGGACATCTCCAGAATAAAAGCCACAGATGACATGTACCCTAATCCTGCCAGACGCCTGTCCACCCCAGATCCGGCTCCGAGGTTTGATCGACACGGGCGCTGACGTGACAATCATCTCCGCATGGCCTCCTACATGGCCTTTAGCCCCTGTGGGGTCGGCCATTGCAGGGTTGGGAGGAACCACACAGAGCTATTTAAGTGAACGACCTGTAGTGGTAAAAAACGCAGAGGGTCAAACAGCTACAGTTCGGCCCTATGTCACTACGGCTCTGCTTAACCTCTGGGGACGGGATATATTGGCAGCTTGGGGGGTACAGATTGGGATGCATTTTTGATGGGGGTCACTGCGCAGAAGGGCACCCAGTATCCTACACTGCCTTTGCGGTGGCTAGTAAACAAACCTATCTGGGAACCTCAGTGGCCCCTACCAAAAGAGAAATTAGTTGCCCTTTGTCAGTTGGTTCACAAACAATTAACACAGGGACACATTGAGCCTTCTACTAGTCCCTGGAATACCCCTGTTTTCGTGATTAAGAAAAAATCAGGGAAATGGAGATTGTTACAGGATCTCCGGGATGTTAATGCAGTGATGGAAAATATGGGGGCATTGCAGCCTGGAATGCCCTCACCCACCATGATCCCAACAGGGTGGGAAATCCTGATCATTGATTTGAAGGATTGCTTTTTCACAATTCCTTTGCATCCTAATGACAAACCTAAATTTGCTTTTACTGTGCCTGCAGGAAACAATGCCGAACCTGTGAAGAGGTATCAATGTAAGGTTCTGCCTCAGGGCATGAGGAACAGCCCGACTATCTGCCAATGGTATGTCGCTCAAGCTTTGTCCAGAGTCCGGGAGCAGTTTCCTGATGCATACTGCTACCATTATATGGATGATATCCTGGTGGCGGCATCCACCCAGGACGAGCTGCTGAGGATACAGCCTCTGCTGCTCGCTGCTCTGCATTCTTATGGATTGCAAGTGGCTCCAGAGAAAGTTCAACACCACCCTCCTTGGAAATATTTAGGAGTCAAAATTTTGGATCAAACTATACAACACCAGGAGGTGCAATTCTCGGATTCTCTTAAGACCCTGAATGATGCTCAGAAATTGCTGGGTATCATCAATTGGTTACGTCCTTACTTAGGGCTGACCACGATGCAACTTTCCCCACTTTTTAATATTTTAAAAGGGGACCCCGAGTTGAATTCACCTCGGAAACTGACTCCTGAAGCGCAACGAGCGCTGGAGGAGGTTCAACAGGCTGTTTCTGCTCGTCAGGTTTATCGAGTGGATCCCTCCATTGATATCACTGTTTTCATTACCACTCCAGATCTTCATCCTACAGGTATCATTGGCCAGTGGAATAAGCAATGGCTCAACCCTTTGCATATCCTGGAATGGGTCTTTTTGCCTCATCAGCTGAAAAAGACAGCACCCACGTTGTTTGAATTGATCGCTTGTCTGATAATCAAATGCCGCCAAAGGTGTTTGCAATTAATGGCAGCGGATCCTGCAACAATTATTCTTCCAGCACAGCAGGAACACTTTGAGTGGAGCCTTACCAACAGCGCTCCTTTGCAAAGTGCACTGCAGAACATTTCGGGGCAGATTGCTTATCATCTGCCCAGCCATAAATTACTGCAGTTGGCAAAATCGACCAGCTTCACCTTGCAGCCAAAAAATAGTCGGGTGCCAGTGCAAGGCGCCACCGTCTTCACTGATGGTTCCAGAAAAAGTGGGAAGGCCATTGTTACCTGGAAGGAGGAATCTGAGTGGCAGGTGCTGGAAGGCCATGAGTCAGGCTCTGCCCAGCTGGTTGAACTGAGGGCTGTTGCCATGGCTTTTCAGCAGTTCTCTCAGGTGCCTTTGAATTTGGTCACTGATTCTGCTTATGTAGCAGACATAACCCAACGCTTAGATTGTTCACTTTTAAAATAAGTCAATAATGCGGCTCTGTTTTCACTGTTGAAAAGTTTGTTGTGTGCAATTCAAGCTCGAGTGTGCCCATATTTTACATTCTGCATATTGAAAGTCACACCAATTTGCCAGGTTTCATAACAGAAAGTAATGCCAGGGCTGACATGCTAGCCAACTCTGCGTGGGTAGCGCCTCAGCCTGACAAAATTGCGCAAGCCAAGGCATCGCACGGTTTTTTCCATCAAAGTGCACATACCCTGCAGAAGCAGTTTCATCTAATGCCAACAGAGGCTCATGACATTGTCAGCGCTTGTGCTGACTGTCACGGACTCACTGCACCTCTGCCATCGGGGGTAAACCCCAGAGGCCTAAAGGCCTTGCAGCTTTGGCAAACGGATGTAACGCATATCCCTGAATTTGGCCGATTTAAGTATGTGCACGTGTCTATTGACACTTTCTCCTCAGCTATGTGGGCATCTGCTCACACTGGAGAGAAAGGCCGTGATGTCATTGCCCATTGGAAATTGGCTTTCGCGATCCTGGGCGTGCCTTCCTCTGTGAAAACCGATAATGGCCCTGCCTATGTTTCACAGAAGACGCAGCTGTTTTTGCACCTATGGGGTGTGGACCATAGTTTGGGTATTCCGCATTCTCCTACTGGCCAAGCCATTGTTGAACGCGCTCATGGCACCTTGAAGCATGTTTTAGAGAAACAAAAAGGGGGAATGCATGGAGAAATCCCACAGAGCCGATTAGAAAAAGCTCTGTATATAATTAATCATCTTACAGTGCCACCAAATTCAAATATTCCTGTTATTTTGAATCATTTTCTCTCATTGCAGTCTTCAGGTGAGACGCACCTGCCTCGAGCGAAAGTCTGGGTACGGGACCTACTCACTCACAAGTGGGAAGGCCCGTGTGAGCTTATTACTTGGGGTCGTGGGTATGCTTGCGTTTCCACAGATACTGGGGTACAATGGCTACCTGCAAGATGCATTCGCCCTGACCTGCGGCACCAGAGGCAGAACAGGCAACCTCCGAATGATGACCAGAATGCAGACCATGAACCAGATGATCCTTCTGATCATGACCAGGATATCGACCATCAGTCGGATGGTCCTTCTACAAGCAGAGACTGAATTTTAAGTTTCTTTGTTATGGGGTCAGAATGCTATGGAGTCAGAATGTTAGAGCCCTTAAGGCTATTCAGAACTAGCAACTGATGTAGAGCCCTTAAGGCTATTTAGAATTAATAACTGATGTAGAATTGGGTTCGTTAGATGTATCTCCCACGGCACCACTGGAGAATCTCTCTGCTTACCTTAAATCAGTGTCTGATTTAGATTCTGTTTGGTAACTGGCCAATTGCCAAACCGACCCCTTATGCTGTGTTTGTTCTCCTTGCTGCAGGGGATCCCGCAGAGGATTGCAAATGCTACCTTTTTGGTCTTAAACAAAAAGGGGGAATTGTGGATACTGAAAACCTTTCAGCAGAGAAATTTTCCAGCTTTCACAGCATTCTGTGAGAGCCTGCTTTTTCTCACGCAAGCTATTAAAAACAGTGAGATGTTTTGCAAACAAACTTCCTTTATCTTGCACCTGTGAGGTTGTTATGCAGTATTGTTATGATATTGACTAGAGAAATATTTTGAAATAGGTGTTGCAAGGCTCAGCCAATCACCCTGAGAGGTGGGTGGCCAAGGGACGAATGACCTTGTGGCATTCAAGTATACTAAGGTATAAAACGGGTCTGTATATTAATAAATAATGCCATTTTCACCTTCTTCCTGGATCGTACTTTATGTCGTGATTCTGCTCCGTCCCCGATACAACAGCAACAGGTATCCATCTTTGGAAGGTGGTCTCCTTGCAAGATTCAATTTGGCATGTAGTTTCCACTTCTCAGAGGTGGCCTTCTGAAATTCTGGCAGTAGCCTTCTTTTTGACAAGGCAAGCAGCTATGCTCACTCTTGGTGTGCAGCTGATCTAGTGGCCCGGGCAGGTAATGCCTAGGAACTGTGTTGTGGCACCTTGGTACGGGATCAATCCCTGGATGTTTTGTCTTTTGCAGGAGAGGATGCCATTTCTTTGGAGATGGGCTCACAATTCCTCTCTTTGGCAAAGAAACCACTTTTGGATCCGCACATTGGGCGGTCTTTGTGAAAGTCAAGGCTTTTCCTAAGAGGCAGTTCTATAGCTTAGAGCTGTCTGTTGACCTGTTGCAGTGGGAATGCAAAAGGCAAGCTGTTGTGCTTTTTGTCCTGGTCCCTTTAGTGTGTGAGCAGTCCCTGGTGCCGTTGCCTTTGGATGCTGACTCTGAGACTGAAGGGTTCTGATAGAAGCTAGAGCTGAGAAGGAAAGTGCAGCTAGTAGGGTGTGTGCTTCTAGTTCGATGGGTGCAGCTGAAGTTGTAGGCAGCAAGAACTTTCTCAACTTGCACTTTTTTGAGCTCTGTTTTTTGCCAGATGTTTTCAAGTGTGTAGGCAGACTGTGCAAGAGTGAAAAGATGTTTTAGGGCAAAGGAGTTGGCATTGCCATTTGAGTGTGGTGCAAATAAGAGTTTGCACTTGGAAGGGGAAGATCAGTAAAATCTTTTGGTCCTGATGCAGTTGATTGGAGAGCAGTGACGTTTGGAATTTAGCTGTGCACTTGGGGTGCTTTAGAGCTGGGAGAGGTGCATATGGTTCTTTTGTAAGCCACTGGCTTTTCTGTGCCGGCACCATTCGTGGGGGAGCAGTTTAGTGGAAGAGCTCCTTGTGGATCCTGGCTCTTGGAGCCAGAAAGAATGTGATCCTGCCTCTAGCTGGGAAGGAAGACAAATCATTTCCTTGTTGGCTGCACAGCTGCACAGTTGATAGGCTGCAAAAGAAAAGGCAATGCCAGCATGGCCTCTTTCTTTGAGAAGCTTTTCTGTGGCATCAGCTGCTCAACATGGAACTCGCACCCGTTGAACTGCATCAAACTCCCTGTAGCTATGCACTTTCCCTCAAGCTCTGTGTACCATCCTACTCTCACTCTCGCAGATCCCAAAGCCCATCCAAACGTCCAGCAGCTGTTCCCAAAGAAAATGTCCTAGAACAAAAAGCCGGTGCTGGCCTTTGTCCTCCCCTTGCAGTCTGTAAACTAGACCAAACACACCAGTGATTTGCATGCTCCTTCTCAACTCTCTATCTAGCAGCACATTGTCTGAAGGTGGCAGAGTCCCTGGCTAAAGTGCAGCGTTTCCAGCTACAGTTTGGACTGAGAGATGTGCCAGCACAGAAAGCATTCGCTGAGCTTCCCTCTTCCCTGTGAAAAGTGATCTTCGCAGCACAATCACTTTCACACCCCTTCAGTGTTGAGTGCAAGCAGTTATATCTCCAAGAGAAGGAAGCGTCAGGACAGAAGGCCTAAATGACCCCCTTCTCCTAGCAGCCTTGAAACTGCACACAGTGTACCGGGATTATGCACCTTTCTTCTTACATATATGTGCTGTTGCACTTTTCCACTCCCACAGGTCTTTTTCCAGTTTCCAGCAGCTGCTGTCATAGAAAAGGCTCTAGAAGAAAAAGCCAGTKCTGGGCTGCACCTTCCCCTTGCCGCACATAAGCCACACCAAACTCACCTGTGCGCTCTGTACTTTCCTTCTCTGCTGCATCTACCATCATTTTCTATGGATCTCAGAGTCTAAAGCTAAGCCTAATTGTTTCCACAGAGGGCTCAGAGAGGAATAGGTACCAGCACAGGGAGCTGTCGTTGACCTTCTTGCTTACAACTGATCACTTGAATTTGGCAGGCAGATGAGTGACAGCCACACTCCTTTTGCCACCTGTACACTGCACACACAACCACGGTGTTCTGCAGCTTCAATCTTCGCCTTCTGTAACATCACACGCTTTCATTCTGTCAGGCTGCAAAAACTCCATCTGCTTCTCACACAGAACACTCTGCCGGCATAGAAGCCCTCCTGCACACTGCTTCTTCTGAAATGCACCAGTGCCATGTGCTTTCCTTCTCAGTGCTACGTACCACCATGTTCTGTCTCTCTTGTAGTCTGAATCTAAATGGAAATGTGTTTAGCTACATCTCGCACAGAGAACTGGATCGAGGATAAGTAGCTTGCTCAGAGCTTGCCCCTGACGCATGGAAACCTGGATTTGCACCACAATCAAGGGGCAGTCCTCTTTACAACCTGCAAACTGCCATCAGATGGTGGTGTACTCAGCACGTCCTGTCTCAGCTGTATCACCTCTCACCTTCCAGCCTCTCAAGGACCAAAGATCCGGAGAGACCTCTCACACAGAAAAATGTGCCAGGACAAAAACGTGTTCTTCATTACCCCTTGTCATCGCCCAGATTGTGGTGGTTTGTTGAGTCTTGGACATAGAAAGACTAACCCAGCGAGTGCTTCTCTCCTGGCACATTTCTCTGAGCGAGCATAGATGGACACTTTGGACTCTGCGAAACAGAAAGAGTATTATTGTACCTAGAGCCAAGGAAAAACCATGCACACCACACTGTGGATGCATGCAGTATACCTGCTGAAAACCATCGGTGGGCTTCAGTTCTTAGAGCTGTTGTATGGGAAGAGCTGCGGGCTGTTTCAAGGCTTGAATATGGGATCCGCGAGTGAAAACTGTGACATTTTATATAGCTTAGAAGGAAGGAGCATAGCCCCAGTGCGTGGTGTGTACTTCAAAGACTGCCATGAGAAGGGGTAATGCAGCAAGTGCTTCTGTCCTGACACATTTTTTTCTCTGCCTGAAATGGGCACTTTGCGGGGCTGAAAGGACAGGGAGCTGAGCAGGAGCATGCAGCAGCACACCATTGGGTGTGTGCAGCTTACAGACAGCAACAGGCCGTGAACGTCACTTGAATGTGGCATTCCGAGTACAAGTTAGCAATTGTAATGGGGAGAGTCAGTGAAAGCTTCCTGTGCTGGCACATTTTCCTATGCGAGCTCTAGCTGGAAGCTATTTGGTTTAGCTTCAGGAGCTGGGTGTGTGTCTGTGAGGTGATTGCTGAGAAGAAAGCGACAGAACGGCAGTGTGTTTGGTGTGGTTTAGAGGATGAAAGGGGAATGTGCAGGCCAGTGCTGGGATGTTGTTCGTAGTCCATTCCTAAGGCAGCAGCTGCTGGATGTTTTAGTTCTACAGTTAGGCTCAGCAAGAGTGCAAAATGTGAGAGAACATGTAGCTGAGAGGGAAAGCGCATAGCTGGGAGGCAAGAGTCTGGAATCTGCCCAAAAACTGGCTGCTGGTTTGTTTGACCAGGCATGGGAATAATTGTGTATTCCGTGGGCCTATCCTTATGGAGAAAGGTTTATTTATCTGCCCTGGGTTTATTCAATGTATTTTCAAAGTGACGGAAACTGATTTTATTGAAATGCCAGAGGTGCCAAACGCTTTCCCCAGCCAGAGCTCAGTCAGTCCTGTGGGAAGTGGTTTAATGCCCATTTTCCCAATCCCTCCAGGCAGCAGCACTGGAGCACTTGCACCCAAACGTGCCCGAGGTGCCGAGTGCTGACAGGAGGCAAATACAGGGATTGGACAGTAGAAGTTTGCACTGCTCCTGTATCCCAGATCTGGAGCTGTGCTTGATAAATCCCAGATGCTGCCTCACTCAAACCCCGTTTAAAGCTCAGCATTCCTCCTGCTCCTTTGGAATTATTGTTGCTTCCTTTGCTGCTCTTCCCTAATAATAATAATAATAATAATAATAATAATAATAATAATAATAATAATAACAACAACAACAACAACAACAACAACGTTGTCGTTGTTGTTGTTGTTGTAACTTCCCACTCCATTTCTTCCATAACCCTTTGCTTCCCGGAGGTGGTGCTTTAGGAAAGCCCCTCTGGCCTGGGGAAGGTGCTTTTGGCTCCGGACACATTCCCAGTCCCCAGGAGCAGCAGGACCTGTGCTGTCCCCAGCAGGTCAGGCAGAGGTGCCTTTCCTTCCTTCCCTGCTGCAGTTTGGCTTTTCGAGGGGTCCCTGGGGGCCTGAGGGAAAAGTTCTTTGTCATTCCCGGGCAGAATTAGCCCTGGTCCCACTAAAAACAGGAGGAATCTTTTTATCATTACTTTTGGATATACATTTTGTGTTTTCTCTCTTTTTGTGACACCGTGTTGTGGTGTATGAAATGCGAGACACACAGGCTGAGGGTGAATCTGTGAATCTGTATTTTTCAGAACTTACACGATACTTATACAGTAAAACATGCTATGTTCAGCAGAACTTCAAAAGCCAGTTCCCATAAATCTTGTTAGCTTCTTATCAGTGTAGGTTAGCTGAATGTTTTTCTTGCCCTCAGGCCTTTGTGTGATAAGCACCCCTGATAACAGCAGATGTCTTCACAACGGGTGGTGTCTTCAGGGTCTTATCACAGGTGATAACTTCACAATGGATGATGATTTCTCTGCAGGGGTTGGCTCAGTTTCTTTTGCAAATCCACATCTACACCGTGTAGTGAAGCAGCAGCTCCCAACCGTTTCAGTGCTGCTCCCTGGAATAGTTTTTATTTGTAAAACAATGAATTCCCTGCTGCAATCCCAGTCACAGCCCCCCATATAAATGTGCAGTTTAAGGTCTTACACCCTGACCAGGACAATTTCCTGCCTCCAGATATGGAAAATGGGGGAAAACTCAGACTGGATTGGAGCC
Organism: Amblyornis subalaris; assembly: GCA_018881555.1. Lineage (NCBI taxonomy): Eukaryota > Metazoa > Chordata > Aves > Passeriformes > Ptilonorhynchidae > Amblyornis > Amblyornis subalaris. Next base: position 24,065 of record JACAXG010000408.1, read on the forward strand.
AGAATGCAGAATGGGGGAAAGTGAGGCAGCGTGCTCAGCACAGGCTGGGTCGGTACAGAGGGTGTTCCCCGTTGGATGACACCCATGTGGAACAGATCCTCCTCTTCCTTTGTCCAAAGTCCGATGGCAAAGGATTGAATAGCTCACAAGTGGGGTTTGGAATGAAAATGGTTCTGTTAAAATTAGGCAAAAAATGCAATAAAAAAAATGGGCATCCTTTTTATGTATGAAAAAAGTAGGGAAAAAAAATGTTGCAAAAGAGCACTGTGGTGTCACCTCTCATTTTTTATGGATAAAACCCTATAGTGAGCAATCAGAAGTGTGAAAGCCAGGAGCCTTTGACTTCCACAATGGACTTCCATTCTCTCCTCTCTTTCAGGACAGGAAAAACCACAACTCATCCCCCCTTTGCCCAAAGCTTTGGTGTTTGAGCAGCCAAACCCAACAGGCTCCAGCTGTGCTGGAGGGCCCCTGGTGCTGCCCAAGGTGTGGGATAAGTCCCCAGTTGTCCCCAGCACGTTGCTAATCCCGAAGGGTCTGCTCTGGGTTCGGGATGTCTGTGCTAGAGCGCCCTGGTCGCTGCAGTCCCCAGTGCCTGGGACATAGAGTCCTGGCCCAAGTGGCCTTTGCCACCTGGTCAGGAATTGGGTGGAAGCCCCGGGAGCAGGTTGGAGGTGAGAACTGGGGCTGTGTTTGAGACTGATCCAGGTCAGGTCAGTGTTTACCTGTGGGAGGGTTTGGCCCCGCATGCTGAGTTTAAATAGGATCAGGGTGACAGAGGCTGCATTTTGTGCATCCTGAGAGTTTATATCTCCCCTGGAGATTTCCTGCCAGGATGTGGCATTGCAGGGAGCAGAATTAAACCTGCACCTCCCATGGGCATTGCTGGCCTTTGTCTCTCTGTTGTGCCATCGGACTGTGGGAATTTGCTGCTGTCACTGCCACTGCCACCCCACCTAGGGGCTGCGTCCTCCTGGCAGCCCTTCCCAGCCCCACGCACGAGCTCCAGTGGTGCCTCTGTGTTAGGAGTGTTTGCTGGGAATGTGCTTGAAATGCCTCATCCCTGGGAATATCCTTTGGTTCCAGGGCAGCCAGACAGAGTTTTTGGGCTTGTCAGCTTCAGAGTTTGATTGGAAAAGYCACTGAAAGAATAATGACAGTGAAGTTTGTCAAAGTGGTGCTTTCAGACCCCACCTGACAGTGTGTGCTTTGTGTTGGAGGTTGTTGTGTATTTGCACTGCAGAGAATGAATGTCCCCTTCCGAATTCAGCCCAGCAGATCCCAAAGGCTCTTACAGGAATATTTATTCTTTACTTCCCTTTGTGATAACTTAATCTCCACCCTGCCATGAGCAATTCCTTGATTTCTCCTGGAGAAAACCTCATGGCAGAGGCAGTTTGCAAAGGAGCTCAGAATTGTATTTGGAGCAGAGAGTGCTGAGAGCTGTCTGCCTATGCCAGCCCAGCCTGGCAATATCCACATGGACCAGACTGGGCAAATGGGATTAGATGGAGCAAAATCCCTTCATGGAAGAGGTTTTCTCCTGTGCAGATGAGGCATGGGGCAGGAAGTGAACTTTGGMAATCAGCTGGGCTGCCCCCAGAAAGCATCACTCCCATCAGCATGAATGACATGAGCTGTGCCCATCACTTGTGATTCACCCAACCAAAATCAAGAGCAAAGGTTGGCTTGGGTTTAAGAACTTGAAATAACTTCGAAACAAAAGAAATCACCTTTTTCTTCTTCTTTCTTTCAGAAGAAGGAATTGCCTCTGTGGACATGTGCTGAGCTCTCGCTGCAGGGGACTGTCAGGCCTTAATGGCTGTGAGTTTGTGTTGTTCTCACTGGGGAACTGGAAATAATTATTAATTAATTGCAGAAATGTTTTCTGAAACCTTTCCCCTTTCCTGCCCATTGCTGGTAGATCTCTTTCTGCCTTTGAATTTAGAGTTGTTCCCTGATGTCATTTGCCACGCCTGAATTCCTTGCAGGTTCTAGCTGGGAAAACCTGGGATAATTTAGAGGGGACAGAGGAGACATTTTTAGCTAAAAACCTGGGGTAATTGAGGGGGGACACAAGAACTGTTTGTGTAGGAAAATGTGACAGGATGTGGAGGGGAGTGAGGTGGCATTTTTTAGGGAAAAGCTGAGATGATGTTTAGGGTAGAAAATGCAAATTATTGGGGTAGAAAAGAGTTAATGAATATTGTACAGGAAGGAAAATTTTGGGGGTAAAACTTGATGTAATCTGTGTGGGGCAGAATTAATCTTTTGGAGTAAAAATGAGGTACTCAGAAGTGGACAGATTGGGAAAATTTTGGAGGCAAACTTGACAAAATCTCTAGAGAATGAACAATTTGAGGAAAAAATGAGGTGATGAGTAGTGGGCATGTAGGGAAGATTTTGGGGCTAAATCTGAGATAATGTCTAGGGGAGAGGATGAACATTGAGGTAACATGAGGGAATCAGTTGTGGGCAGGCAGGGAAACTTCTGTGTAAAAATAATATGAAATAATCTGTAGAATGAACATTTTGAGGTAAAAATGAAGTAATCACTAGTAGACAGATGGAAAACTTTGGGGGTAAATCTCGAGAAAAGCTACATGGTAGAAAATAAATATATTGAAGAAAAAATGACGGTATCAGTAGTGGACAGGTAGGGGAAGTTTAGAGGGTAAAACTTGAAATAATCTAAAGGTTGAGAATGAATATTTTGAGGTAAAAATGAGGTAATAAGTTGTAGATAGGTAAGGAAAATTTGGGGGGTAAAATCTGAGGTAATCTCTAGGAGAGAGTGAACACTGACAGAGGCAGTCACTGGGGGTAGGCAAGGAAATGTTGGGGGAGGTAAAACTTGGGAAAATCTGTAGGGCAGAGAATGAACACAATGAGGTAAAAAGGAGGTGATCAGGAGTGGACATGTAAGGAGAATTTGCGGGGCAAACCCTAAGGTAATGTGTAAGAAGGTGAAGTGTTTTTGAGAAAAAAATCTGATGTGATCTGTTGTGGGAATTAACAGCAGGTCAGTGGGCCTGTCTGGTTCCAACATAGACCTCAGCACAGTGCGTTTATACCCATGAGAAACAAGCTAGAAATCTAAACAGGGAGAAAGAACAGCAACAAGGCTGCACCTGGTGTTTTTCTGAATGCCTGAACACTGACGCTATAAGTAACCAATAATAGTATATTGTAGTTAATATAGCCAATGAGTCTATTGTAGTAATTTAGTAGCCAATGGATATGTAACACGAACCATAACATTCTAAAAGTCTATAAAAGATGCGGTCTCTTTCAAATAAACGACTTTTCGCCTTGAACTGTTCTGGGGTCTGTATATGTCATGTCCGTCTCAACTGCAACAATCTGTAAGGGGCAGAATGAACATTTTGGGGATAAGAGATATAAACTGTGTGGTTTGGTTTTAAAATCTAGTTAGTACATAGGGGACAAAATGGACATTTGGTATAAAATCTGAGTGAATCTGTAGAGGAAAGAATTAATATTTTGAGGTAAAAATGAGATAATATTAGATGGGTAAGGGAATTCTGAAGGGTAAAAGTTAGTATAATCTCCATGGTACAGAATGAATATTCTGAGGTAAAACTGAGGTACTCAGTGGTGGACAGGCAGGGAACATTTCAGGGGTAAAATCTCAGGTGATCTGCAGCAGGGAGAATGCACTTCATGAGGTAAACTGAGGTAATCAGCTGTGGACAGGTGGTGTGGATAGGTAAAACCTTGCAAAATGAAGGCCTTGTTACCCTTGTAAAATCATGGTTCACTTCTGTTACTTTGGCTAAGTAAAAAGGCCTCTGGGAACCAGTTCAGCTAACTTAGAAGTAGAGAAAACAAGTTACATAACTTTCGCATGATCACCTCGTGGCTTATGGTGACTGGTTGAATTATTGTTTGTTGTGTTTCAATGGTATGTATTCTGATAAGGGCTAACTGCTTAAAAAGGCTTGGTTTTTGTAATAAAGAACTCTCTCCTTTGCACCTGCCTGGGAACTCTGTCTCTCTCCATCGACACAGACAGGTAGGGAAATTTTGGGAGGTAAAAATGGAAAGCATCTGTAGGGTAAAGAATGAAAATATTGAGGTGGAAATGAGATAATAGCTAGTGGACAGGTAGGGAAAATTTGGAGGGTAAAAGGTGTGGTAATCTCCAGAGTAGAGAATGAACACTTTCTTGTAAAAAAAGAGGAAATTAGAAGTGGACAGACAGGGAAAACTTGGGGGGGGGGGGGGAATGTGAAATAGTCCCCAGGGAAGAGAATGGACATCATGAGGTGAACTGAGGTAATCACTTGTGGACACGTAATAAAAATTTTGGGTGTAGAAATTGATGTTTTCTCCAGGCTGGAGAATTAATATTTTGAGGTAAAAATGAGATAACTAGTAGTGGATAGGTAGGGAAAATCTTGGGGATAAAACTTGAAATAATCTGGGCAGAGAATGAACATATTGAGGGGAAAAATGAGATAATCAGTAGTGGACAGTTAAGGGAAATTTTGGGGTAAACCTTTAGGTAATCTCTAAGTGAAAGAAGGAGCATTTTGAGATAAAATGAGTTGATCAGTAGTGGATATCTAAGGAGAATTTGGGGGCAAAACCTGAGATAATGTGTAAGGACGAGAAGTATTTTGGATAAAAAAATCTGACAATTTGAAGGGGACAGAATGAACATTTAGTGGATGAGACAGACATAACCTGTGTGGGTTTTGGTTTTAAAAATCTAGGTAATATTTAGGGGACAAAATGGATATTTTGGTCATAAAATTGAAGTTAATCTGTGGGTGAGAGAACAAACATTTTGAGGTAAAAACGAGGTAATCAGTATTGGGCAGGTAGGGAGAATTTTTGGAGTAAAAGTGAGGTAGTGGAGAGCAAGAACACATTAAGGTAGACAGGCAATCAGTAGTGCACAGGTAGGGGAAATTTTTGGGGTTAAGTCCGAGGTAATCTCTAGGTGAGGGAATGATCATTTTGAGGTAAACTCAGGACTCACTGTGTCCTCCTTCCTTGGCAGCAGCCGGCAGGGAAGAGAGAAGAGGCCCCGTGTGGGACAAGGCTGGAGAGAGCGAGCAGAGGAGGGGCCTTGGGCTGGAGAGGGGCGGGAGAAAGGCACTGTGGGCAAAGGGACCTCGCTGGCACCACCAGGGGACCTGTGGGGAACAGAATGGACACTTTGGGGCCAAATGGAGGTGATTGGATTGTCCCTTTGGGTGATGCCGGTTGCTGTGATTTAGATAATTCCATCCATTTGGCTGCTGAAATTTCCCAGCCCCAGGCCTTTGGCTGACAGGGCAGCACAAAGATTGTTCTCTGTGTGGTGCCCAGATGGGGTTTCAGCTTTGCCGGTTTAGATGAATTGTACCTATAGCCTTGAATTCCATGCTGAATTCCTGCTGGAATGGCCTCACAGTGCCTCATGGAGCATGGATATTCCCCTGTAGAGGTGCCACTTTAACACCAGGTTTGTCAGGAACCAGCAAAGGTTCCAAGGAAGCTCAGCAGGATCAGGACAAGGACAGGTTTGTATTCTCTAGAGTTTTCTATTTATAACCCTCGTCCTGCAGGCCCACTGATGTCCCTGTGGGGCACTTGACAAAGTTCCCTGGAATGCGGCTGATTTCACCCCCCCCGAGGTCGGGCTCCAGTTGGTACTTTAAAGCAGGAGGAGGCAGTGGCCGGACACGATCCCGGCCCCTGGTGAGGCAGCACCTGTGCCCAGCTGAGGACATCTCTCCCTGCAGAAGCTGATTTTATTCCAGAGCCTCAGGAAGTTCTTTTCTCTGAGGAAAGGGATGCACATACCTGCCTTCAGGGCCCCTCAGGTCTGACCCACCTGTTAAAGCTTTCCATGGGTTCTGTGGTTCCAGCTGGGTCCCTGAACAACTCCAAACTTAATCCAAACAAAACTTCATCCAACTAAGACATTTTATTTTAAGGCATCTCCAAGGACTATTGCTTGGGATTTAATTTCTGTGAGGGAACATTCTCTTGGCTTTAACGGTGCTGATGGATGATGCCCTCAGGCTGGAAGGGAAGGGATTTGGGGTGGGTGGGACATACCTGGTGGATGTGTGGGAGCTCTGGGAGGTCAGCACCAGGAATTACTCTCTGAGCCTCTCCACAAACACAATGTGGCAACATTCCCAGGTGCCAGCTGGTTTCCTGGGGTATTTTTGGGGTGTCAGTGGGGTCTTTCCGGGGTGAAGCATCTCTGGGTGCCTGTTCAGAGCAGCCTGTGGCTGAGGAGCCGTGGGCAGACCTTTATCCATGTCCATGCAAGCGCTGCCCAGGTATCCCAGTGCCCATCCTCGGGCTGTGTGTTCTGCACACTGTGTGCCACAGGCAGGACACCACAGGGCACAGCTCGTCCCCTGCAAATACAAAGGACAAGAGGTGCTGGTTCACTTCCTGGGGCTCCCGGCCTCCTCCTGCCCCGCGTTCCCTGCCCAGCTGGGACACACGGAGGAAACACCCAGGAACATTCCTGGCAGCAAGTGGGAGTCACGGAGGGCTCCATCCAGCTCTGGGCCCAAAAAGCAGCCCCGGGCTCAGCAGCCGCTGTGATTTGGGGCTGTAAACACCTGCAGGAAATGCCCCCCTGCAGGTGGGACCAGCCTTGACACTCCCCAAAACACTTCTGCTATGGACCAAGAGAACCCTCTAGACTTGTCTTGCTCATTTCTCCCTGGAAAGGGACATTGCACAAGCACCTTCACAGCCTTTGGGGAAATGCTGGAGAGAGCAGGAACAGAGGGTTATTGTAAGAGTTTTGTGCTGTCATGTCAGGTGCCAGGCATTCCTGCCCTAGAGCCATTCCCGGGGCTGGTGTGTAAAGCAGCATGAGCATAAAAGGAGCTGCATTTGCATTGGAATTACCTTGCTGGCAGCAGCCATTCCCACTCCAGGCAGGGCTTTCCCCATGATCCTGAGATTGGCTCAATTGGTTGGAGCAGTGTGCTGAGAATACAAAGGTTGTGGGCTCAATCCCTAGAGGGGCCATTCACTTAACATTATTTGGCTTGATGATGCTTGTGGGTCTTTCCACCTCAGAATAGCCTGTAATTTGGAAATAGAGTAAATGGTTTTCACTGTATTTCTAAACCTAGAGGTTTTTCCCTTTGAGAGGGCGAGCCACACAGAAAGTGGGGAGGAGGAAGAAGAGCATCAGGTCTCAGCTGGCAGGAGTCAGATGAGCGGCCGGAGCAGGACCGAGCCCCGGCGGGGCCCCAGCCCCGAGCCGGCCGCAGCTGGAGCAGGAGCGGCAGCGCCGGACTCGGCCCCAGCGCCCGCCCCAGAGCGGCTCCTCCCGCCCGCGGCGATCCAGCCCCGTTCATTCCGCAGGGGCGCGGTGGGCGGGACCTCACGGGGGTGCGGGCGCTGCTCTCCCCTGGCAGGTGCGGTGGCGGGGCGGGGGCTCCACATCCCCGCGGGGGCTCCGGGCGGTGCCGGGACGGGAGCGCGCGCCGGGGGCTGCGGGGCCGGCCTTGCCCGGGGGGGGCGCCGGGCTCGCGTCGCCGCTCCGTGTCCGCCAGGGGGCGCCCCTCTCGCGGGCTGGGAAGCGCGGGCGGCGCTGAGGGAGCGGAGGCGTTCGGGGGTCCCGGGGCCGGTATGGCCGCTCCCCGCGCCCCGCTCGCTTCCAGCCGCGATCCAGCGCCTGCTCTGGGGAACCGCTGCCCTCCTCCCGTGCCCGGCGGCCGGCACAGCCCCGGTTCTCCGCAGCCGGACCGTGCCTAGAGCTCTGGCGGGACCCCGGCCTCGCGCCGGCCGCGGCCGCAGCAGAAGCGGCAGCGCCGGACTTGATCCCAGCGTCTATCCCGGAGCGGCTCCTTCCGCCCACGGCCATCCCGGTCCCGATATCAATCTCAATCCCCCCTCGGTCCTACGATCCCGGGACCCGCACCCCGCCCGCCGGGGGAGAGGCGGCACCGCCCGGAACCCCTAGCAGACACCGGCAGGACCCGGACCCGAACCCCCAGGCCCGGGTCCTGGTCGCGGCCCCACCTCAGCTCTTCAGGCTCTGCACAGCGTCGGGAGCAGCCCCTAGTCTGCGGCTCCCCACGGTGCTCCAAGGGATGGTCCTGCCGCATCCCAGGATGAGCATCCACCACACAAAGCAGCGTGAGCGTGGCTCTGCCGGGATTTATGGGCGCAGGCGGGGCGGGGCCGGCTCAGGTGCGCGGGACTCCAGGGCGGCTGCGCGGGGCGGTGCCGAGGGTATTTAAGCCCCGGAAATTGCCCCGGCCGCCATTTGCCCCCTCGGCGTTAGGTGCAGCTGGCTGCGGCCGGGCTCCCCCGGCGGGGCCCAGGTGAGGCGCGGGGACCTCGGCCTCGTGCCTCTCTTCTGTACTTCTCTTCCTCTCTACTTTTCTTCTTCTATAGTTCTTTTCCTCTAAACCTCTCATTTCTCTTCTCCCTTCCTCCCCCCCCCCCCCCCCCCCCCCCCCCCCCCAAAAGCCCAGAGGGCCGGAGCCCGGCACCCCGCGCCCTCGCTCGAGCCCCCACAGGGGGCCGGGCCCACTCGGCGGGTCCCCCTATGCAGTTCACAAGCACCGCCCAACATCGCCGGGGCTCCAGCTTTCCCGACATCACACTGGGGGCTCCCGGCGTTCGGGGCTGGGCGTCAGGGAGGGCCCCCTCCTCCGGAGGGGTTCCTGGGGAGGTGATTCTCGCAAAATCTGCAGTGCAAAAACTCCAAAGACTCGTGTCCTTTGGAGCAGGTATTCTTTATTCACACTCCGCCTTCTTTGGCATACAATAAATCCAGAGCTAGCCTATTTTGTAGTGCCATCTTAGAAATGCTCTTAATTTCAATTTGTTGGGCTCTCATGGCATCTAGGGTAGCATTCATAGTGGTTTCTACAACTGCAGAAAGGTTCACTATAGATTTCTCTAATTCACTTACTCCAAGCCATGGTATAAACCATTTCGCAAAACTATGGAATCCTGTCGATTTTTCTATTAAAGGATTTGGGGATCTTTTAGTTCTACGCATATAGGTGTGAAGCAGTCTTTGCAATTCAGGAACTATTGAGATATGCGGATGTCATGGTTTGACCCGGTGTGAGACAATTTGATTGGTTAAAAACAGGTAAAGGACAGTTCTATAAGCCATTTAGTGTTCCTGTGACGTCTCTGTGAAAGAAACGTTATTAAAAAAAAACCCAGGAAGTGATGCAGGACTCTCTCACTTCCTCTCTTGCTCCCTGGCTCCTGGCTGACCACTAGCAAGAGAGTGGCTCTCCCCCAACCTCTGGGCCAGGGGCTCACGGCCCGGGGGGCCGGGGGGGCAGCCAGCCTCACCTCCCCACTAGTCCTGTGCTGTTCTGGACCTGAGAGGAGCTGGTCTGATGCCATCTGGACCAAGGCCAAGTAGCAAAGCCACCAAGCCGAGAAAAGTCGAGGCCGAGAAGAGAAAAAAAAGTACTCCCTTCGACTTTGGAGGTGTATTGGTAAGATCGAAGAGTGACCTTGCTGTTCTTGATAAGAATTAACAGCAGCCAAGAGACTTACTCAAAATTTTGGATGGCTGCCAGTGCAGAGCATACAGGGGAGAGGAGCCTTGTGCCCTGGGGAAAAACAAGCCTCATTACAGTGGGAGCATGTAATTGTTATAAATACTTTTGTAGGCATTTTCTGCAAATATTAACCTCTTCTCTAAACTAGAGAGAAAGGAAAGCAGTCACGTGAAAGATTAAACATGGAGCCAGCAGCCAAACAGAAGAGAAGGAAAGGAGTGGCAGGAAGTACCAGGGAAGCCATGTTTACCAGCAAGGAGATCCATATATTTTTCTCTGAGCTGTGCTGTGTGATCTAGAGTAATACCAAACTAAGTTTCTCTTTTGTAAGAGATGGTTTGAGAATCTCTCATCTGCCTCACGATCATCGACAAGGACAGAGACTGAAAACCCTAAAACACCCCAGAAGCAAAAGAGGACTTTTGCTCAGGAGTACTGGCCTGGCTGAGGTGAGATGTTTGCCAAGTATTGCCTGTAGGTGCACCCATGGAGAACTACAATGCACAATGCATTCCTGAGAAAATTGGTACAGGTTGTGGTGGTACCGTGCTTGCACTGGAGCGAGGAGGACAGACTGTGGTGGCGCCGTGCTTGCACCGGACCGAGAAGAAATAATTGGTCCRGAACACCTGCTTCTGTACCCCAAAAAACCACAGGCCTCAAACAATAGTGGCAAAATTCCTCACCTTCTGGCCAATTGTCCCCCCTGCTCACGAAAAAGACTATAAAGAGACACTCTAAGTTAACCCTGTTGAGCGCTCCCCATGGACGTCGACGAGTCTATTGGCTGGACCACGAGGACTTCGTATCATCCGTTGGTAGCTATTCCCCTCTCCCTCTCTCTCTCCCTTTCTCCCCTCACTACTTTATTTCCCTCTCTCTCTCTCTCCCCTCTATCGCATAATCGTGTTGTTGGCACTCAATAAAGGTGCATTGTTGATTCAAATTGAAATTCCCGTTTGTGCCTTTTGCACTCTGAGATCAGTGATTCGAACCATCACGACCCCCGCTCGTGCAAGCGGATCGTGACATCTTTAAATCGCAATATTGAGCCATGGGGGAGCAAGAAATTTGCAGCCTAAATTAAGAACATTTTCATGTTGTGTGCAGATGAAGCTTGCAGCCTTTGGAGATTGTAAAGCAGGAGCCTGTTGCCTTTAGTGCCTTTAGGCTGGAATGACTTACTCTTAAAATGTTTAACCCCAA
>JACAXG010000408.1:42748-73435 GCA_018881555.1 Amblyornis subalaris
CTTATAAGGGAACAAGGAATAATAGGCTGCTTGGTTACTCCTGCAGCTGGCTCAGACACTGCAACACTCTGCTGCAGGTTCAGCTACCTCTACATATAGGTTCTTCCTTCAGGTCAGGTCAGCTTGAGTATACAGCCTCAATGGTCTCGATGCAATTGTGTTCCACCGAGTTTTCAGTACCTCTGCCTTGCAGAAAAGCTGCTGGATTAAGCACATTGGTTACTTTAATACTCACGTCATTGGCCTCGGCCGGGATTGCTTGGTATTTCAGGAAGTGTTGTGGTGATAGCCAATGGTTACCTTTCTGCTCTAACACAGCAGAGACAGTATGGGATACATATATTGTTATCTTCTGGCCCAGGGTGAACTTGTGAGCTTCAGTGATATTCAGGATTACAGCAGCCACGGCTCATAGGCACCCCAGCCAACCTTGACTGACGGTGTCAAGTTGTTTAGAGAAATAAGCCACAGGCCTTTTGTAGGGTCCTAGCTGCTGGGCTAGTACTCCCAAGGCCATTCCCTGTCTTTTGTGTGAAAATAGCATGAAGGGCTTTGTTATGTCAGACATGCCTAAAGCTGGTGCTTGCATTAACTTTCTCTTCAAGATTTTGTAAGCCTTGTTCGAGTCAGGGGTCCAGACCAAGGTCCGTCCTGAAGTCTCCTTAATTAATTGATATAAGGGCTTGACAATAAGTCCATAGTTGAGAATCCATAACCGGCACCATCCGGTCATCCCCAGAAAGGTTCTTAATTCTTTTACTGTTGTAGGTCTAGGGGCCTGGCAAATAGCTTCCTTTCAGTTGCTCCCAAGAGCACGTTCCCCTCCTGCCAGTTCATACCCAAGGTATGTTACCCGCAATTTAACCAGCTGGGCTTTAGACTTCGAGACCTGATATCCACCGAGACCCAAAAGATTCAGCAGGCTGACGGTCCATGCTTCACATTGCTCCTTAGTTTTGGTGGCTACTTACAAGTCGTCCACATATTGAAGCAAAGTCCCATCTCCTTCTGGAGCCTCCCAAGCCTCGAGTTCTTTTGCCAGTTGGTTTCCAAAAAGGGTAGGGCTATTCTTAAATCCTTGGGGTAAAACAGTCCACRTTAGTTGGGTTTTTCTTCCCGACCTCAGGTGCTCCCATTCAAAGGCAAAAATCGGTTGGCTCTCCTCAGACAATGGCAGACAGAAAAAGGCATCTTTTAGATCTATTACTGAGAACCATACCTACTCAGCCTGTAGTTTAGTCAAAAGCGTGTAAGGATTGGCTACAAGTGGACATGAGACACGAAATTTTAGGAATTAAGATTTTAACTCAAGGTTAGATTTGCTGAAATTAGTTAAAGTGAGTGTAATAGATAAATTCAGCTGGAGTTAATTAAGAAGTTAATAATTGTCTAAGGAGTTAGGCTTGAAATAGGTTTTTGATGTTTTGATGCTTGTCGTTTTCTGTTTGCTCAGCTGTGCTCATAATGAGAAACAGAGAACCTTGCTTAATAGATCTAAAGAAATGTAGATAATTACTAATCTTTTCATTTGAAAAATCTATTCAGAGATAATGAAAGAAGGAACTGGAGGTCCTCCAAGGTTAAGGACTATTATAAAAACTCAAAAGGCAAAAAGGGCAAAGCGAGAAAGACAGGTTTTACTTCATCTTTATGGGACCCCTCCCTAAATTCAAGACCACCAACCCATTTAAAGGAACAAACCACACATGCTTAATGATTTTTCAGCTAATTATCATATGAAGCGGAGAATGGGAGGTGTTTATGTTATAAATATGTATTTGTATTTTAAATATTCAGAACTCTTGTAGATAAATAGACTCTGTATTGTTTTGTAACTCGGCACTGTGTCTTAGGGAAATATCCCACGCGGCTGCCCCGGCACTGAAATAAACATACACTTTCTAGCAACCTTGTTAGAGAGTCTTTGTCTGTCACGGTTGGGTATCGATATTAGATCAATATCCATATTTTGGTAAATCAGATACAAGGTTTTTGTAATTTTATTCACTGCCCTCATATCTTGAACTAGCCTGTAGGCCCCATTAGGTTTCTTAACTGGCAGTATGGGAGTGTTGTATTGTGATTGACATTCCCTTAATAACCCTTGTCTAGGAATTTTGTGATTATTGGTTCAATCCCCTGCTTATCTTCCAATCTTAAGGGATACTGTTTGAGACTAACCGGTAGAGCCTCGTCCACTTATTCAATATGGATTGGTTGTGCTACCTTCAACCTACCAGGGTATTCGGTGTCCCAGACAATAGGGAATATCTGATCAAAAATTCTGTTTTCTGTTGCGTCAGGGGTCACTGGTCGTGGTCATTGTTCAGTACCTGCAACGCTTAGGGCTAATATTAGTTTATCTTCTAGTATACTTACAGACATTTGGCCTTCAGAGAAATCGATTTTTGCCTCTAATAGAGTCAACAAGACCCGTCCCAAAAGCGCTTTAGGTGAGTTGGGTAGATATAAAAATTGGTGGGTGCCAATTGCTTTTCCCAATTTGTATTTTAAGGGCTGGAGAAAATAAGCTTTCTCTGATTTTCCGGTTGCTCCAGCAACATGAATAAAATCTTTTCCTATAGGGGTCAGGGTCTGATTCAAAACTGAAAATGTGGCTCCGGTATCTACTAAAATTTCTACTTTTTTTCATCCCCTAGCTCCAATGTAACCAGCGGGTCCGCTAGGGTAGCACCTCCTGGTCCACATCACTCCTGTTGTAGCAGTGCAACCAGATTATTAGAGGTTCCAGGCGTGTTCGTTCTTCCAGTTGGTTGGGCCACGGGGGTAACGGACCTGCCGAGGGGGCATTCCCGTTTCCAATGGCTTGTATTGCCACACAGTGCATATTGATTGGGACTCAAGCGCTGCTCTATATTCCGTGGTCAGCCCCCACGCCCCCTGATTCTATCATGATCTTGTTGACCCCCCCCTTTGTACAGCTGCAATTGTTACAATCAGAACTCTGTTCTTGTACACTTCCCATGCTGTAGCTAGGAGACTTTCTAAGTTCTTATTATCAGGTTCTCGGATCTTCTGTAACTTCTTACAGATAGCAGGGGCTGATTGTCCCAATACCAGAGAAAAAAGTTGCTGCTGGCCTATTTCTGAAGCCGGATCCAAAGTTGTGTGTTTTCTCATATTTTCCCGCAGTCTGTCTACAAACGCACTGGGAGATTCTGTGCTTTCTTGGTGGATACTAAATAATAGGGACCAATTAACAGTTTTGGGTATTGCATTCCCTAATCCCCATCTAACCAATCCTCGGTAGGTTACCAGTTGCCTGTATTCACCTGGATCATTCGGATTCCATTGGGGATTTACAATAGGGAATATATCTTCTAAGCGTCCCTCCAACGCTCCTGTTGTTAGCTGCCCCTGGACATGCGTCCTGGCGGCTGTTATGACTGCCCCTTTTTCAATTTCTGTTAGTTCTGACAACATAAGATCTATATCAGCCCAATCAGGGTCCTGGTTCTTAATAATCAAATCAAATCAAATCGCTTTGCTACCTTTTCAGGATCTTCCCTAAATTGCCTAGCAGCTTCTCTCCAACTGTCCAGATCTCCTGCCATAAAGGGCGCTTTTACCTTTGTCACACCCCCATCGGGTCCCACGACCTGTCTTAGTGGGGCTATAATTTTATCACCTCCTCCTACCTTGCTTCGGGTACGAGAAGAAATTCCCAAACTCCCTTCACTAGATTCTTCATCCTCACTGTCTACGGGAGAAGTAGGGGACGGGCTCCCTCTAGTGGGTGTCCCTGTGTCATTAGAGGGATAGGTTGTCATTCCCTGTATATTGAGAGTATCTAATTCCTCTGATGGTTTAAGTTTCAAACATCTTTGTTTGATATTGCACGAGGAGCAGCACCTTTTCATATGGCCCTCCTTTTTGGCTTCCTTTTCTAGGAGCAATACCATAGAATCTTGCGGTGGGACATTAATTCCACATTGCCTCTGCCAGTCTGGTTTAGACCTAAGTGTAAAGAACATATGTGCATATCCTACTTCATCCCACTTCCCTTCCCTTCTTAGGAATAACATAAGCTGTATCATGGTATTGTAATTTAAGGTTCCATTCTCTGGCCGTTTCTTTCCGTCTTCTAGTTTATGCAGAGGCCACCATTGATTGCAATATTTAATTAATGTGGCTTTCTTAAGGGTTCCACCTGGAATTCCCCCCAGTTCTTTCCAATGCGCCAGCACACATCCTAATGGACTTTTCTTCACCACTTCCCAGCTCTCTGCTGTCCCCATTATCTTCTTAGTTTCCACTTATACCTCTCTTTGCACTCAGCTATTACTCTCTCCCACTGTTCCTCAAACACCTCCCAAGTTTCTGGGACCAACTCCTTTCTACCACAGAGGTAACGAATCACCTGGACCTCTTTGTCCACCCACTTCTCTAAGTTCCTTTCACGCCTGCCGCGACAATTCCTACACAGCTGCGACCGTCATTGGGAAGCACAATACCACCTCCTCTCACAATTCCAGCACTTGCACAGTACCCACGTCTGATGTCTGCCTGTTCCATACTCGATACAAGCTATCACTGAACTATAAGTAACATGAGGGTTTTCCCGGAGATTAAACCCCTGGATCCTGGTGTTGCCAGTCGAATGCAAAAGGTTGATTACTGAAGGTATAATAAACTCCTTCGCCTCCCCCGTATAAATCTAAGGGGTCCACCCTAAACCAACGGGACAAGCGTTCTCTTTTTCCCCAGCTTATATTCATTCACTTTCTCTTGCTCCAACTGCTTCACTTTTCTCCGGCCGCCTCAGTCGCCTGAGCACAGAAACATGGATAGAGCTCCTCAATCACCTCGTACCAAAAGTACATCTCAGTCACTCACACAATCAAAACTCAACAACCACACAGTCAGAATTCTGATAGCAGCAATGGGGACTTCAACCCCTGGGTGATCACTGATTTTTACACTCCTTTCGGGACTCTAACCTGACCTTTCTGGACTCAAACCTGACTTATAGGGGACCTGGACCCCAAGGTGGTCGTCACCACCTACCCTTCAATTTTAGGGGACTGTAACCCCAAGGTGGTCATCACCACCCAGTTTCCCAGAAATATCAAAAGTCTGAATACCTTGGGTTGGTGCAGATGGTCCTTGTCTGTCCCCACAGAGGGTCAAGGGAGAGGGAGTTCCCCTGGGAAATCCCGGGCTGCGGCAGGGAAGTCACCTTACCCCCCGAACCTTACAGGCGATCAGAGGAGGGTCCCATCTGGGGTGCCAGCTGATTCTCGCAAAATCTGCAGTGCAAAAACTCCAAAGACTCCCATCCTTTGGAGCAGGTATTCTTTATTCAGCACCGGATGCATGGGGGATCATTCCTCCTATCATGCATACCAGGATCAATCACTTCCTTATTCTTATGTTGTGATCTCATACATATTAACAAAGGGGGAGGCTTATTCTAATACAAAGGAGTGGCTAAGCTAATGAGTTCCCAGAAATAGGTTGTACAATCTTGCTCAGCCGCAGTCTTCTCTGGTGGTCGTAGGGAGGAAGGCTCCTTGTCTTCCTCGGGGGTCCTTGGAGGAAGGCTGCAGGTCTTCCTCAGGGCTGAACTTTTCACCTTCTGTCGCTGGGCATGTGCCCTGACTCCCTCTGCTGTCAGCCAGTTTTTCTCAACTATCTTCTTAATCTCCTCACTGCCAGGTGCATCCTGTTGTTCTGTTCTTTATCCTGTTTGGCTAAGTTTGTGTAAACATCTTGGCTATTGCTTAACTCAGCTTTATCCATTTTGCTGATTTCTGCATGTGCATAACATTAGTCTCTCTCAGAGGGGGGTGTTAGGGCGGGCCCCCTCCTTAGGAGGGGATCCCAGGGGGTGGGTGGGATGGGGCCCCTCCTCCGGAGGACATGGTCCTGCTGCGGCTGCAGGGAGCCAGGGCTGTGCCGGCCGCCAGGCACAGGAGAAGGGCAGCGGTTCCCCGGAGCAGGCATTGGATCACGGCTGGAAGAGGGTGGGGCGCGGGGAGCAAGAGGGGCGCTCCCTGGTGGACACGGAGCGGCAGCATGAGCCCAGCACCCCCCTGGGCAGGGCCAGCCCCGCAGCCTACGGAGCGGCGGCGTGAGCCCAGCGCCCCCCTGGGCAGGGCCAGCCCCGCAGCCCACGGAGCGGCGGCGTGAGCCCAGCGTCCCCCTGGGCAGGGCCAGCCCCGCAGCCCCCGGCGCGTGCTCCTGTCCCGTCACTGCCCGCGGCACCGCCTGCGGCACCGCCCGGAGCCCCCACGGGGTTGGGTTTTTATTTCTTCATTTCTGTTCAGGCTGAGCTTGTCAGTGCTCTCGAGAGATGATGAATTCCTTCCCAAGGGCTCCAAGGGACCAACTGAATCCAGATCACAGAGTCCCAGAACACCCTCAATAATTTGTATTTTTTTTATGCTGTAGGCAGGGAATGCTTTTTGAGAAAACCCAAAACTAAAGGATATGGGGTCTGAGGGAGGAGAAGGATTCTGCTTTAAATTAAAAATGCATTGGGAAAAATAAATCTGTGGAACAGCTCATTTCCTCCCCCAGACTGGCTTCTGTGTGACTGGTTGTGATTCCAACTGCTTCCATGGGATTTTAAACCTGTGGGCCTATAATGAGCTGTCAGGTGCTGAGCACGACAGAAAATAACAGGAAAACTCTCTGGATCAGGCAGTGGAGCCTCTCTAGTGTCCCTGTGGAGCTGGCACTGCCCAGCATTCCTGGCTGGAATTTGAGGGATCCCAGCACATCCTGCTGCTCCCTCAAGTCCCCTTTAACCAGGATAATTTCTTGGAATTGGCTTGGAATTGATTCTTGGAATCATTTCAGCAGAATTGGCTTTGAATACTTTTGGGGGATCTCCCCTCTCTCCTCCTCACCCAATTCCCACTGCTAAAACCCAGCCTGAGGCTCGGGTCCCCATCCCCTCATTCTCTCCAAGGAATAGGACATGGATTTCCCAATCCAGCAGGGCAGGAATGCTGTTCTCCTCATTGTATGTCTTAATGCTTAACCCCCTTCTCAATACTTTAATTAACCAATTCCAATGAACCAATTAAACTCACATTGATACTGTTTTATTCTTTTTAATCGAGTTAGAGATAAATATTGCAGAATATAAAAGAACCTTTTTAACCCCAAAAACTCTTCTAAGAGATATACAGGGCAGGGCTGCACTGCACCCCCAGACCGAGGAGAACTGCGAGAAAAGACAAACCCAGACTGACATTCCTGGGAGATTGGTGCAGCTCCTGCCAGCCAAAACAATTCTTGGTCTGAACACACACCTGTGAATCCCAGGAACCTGTGACGTCATCAATATCCCCATGGTCCTTTTTATCAAAAGCAAATTTCCAGGGAGAATTAATGAACTACAGAACATTAAACTGAAATGTAAAGGAACAATTCCCCCAACTCAGAAGGCTGCAGCATCTAAAAGAAAATTAACAGAAAGATTATGGATTGGGATCATCACCGGTCCCAAATCCCTTTGATGCCTTATATGTTTGAAAAGCAGAGGCTGAGGCCAGATAAGAGGGTAAGAAAAAGTAAAAAATTTATTTTGAGGTACGGACAAAGCAAAACCTTTCCCGGGGTACCCCCAGGATCAGCCACGCCCGTGGGAGGGGCCCAAATCCCTGCGGTGGCAAAAGCAAGTGTAAGTTGTATAAAAAAGGGGTAAAAAGGTAAAAAGGTGTGTGTCCGCATGTTCAAGCTTCTACTATTATAGGGTTTCAGTGAATTAACAGAGTTGACAAAAATCTCCCAATTAGAAATACAGTTGATGAGGTAATTCCCCCTTTGGTTCAGCCTCCCACTGAACCCCCCTTACACTGTTAGCTTTACTGTTGTTTTGGCTTTTAGGAGACATGGGACAGAGAGATGTGCCTGGTCCTCAGAACACTACTGGTGATAAGGTGACATAGGAATCCTGTTTTGACTATGGGATAGGAAATTTGCTAGCTAGGAATTTACAGTTATAGGGTAAAGGCTACAGGGCTACAGGATTACAGGGCTACTAATATATAAAAAGTATGAAAGCAAAAATACTACTAATATAAAAACCATAAAAGCAAAAATCTCTTCGGCATCACCTTGTGTGGAACACCACTCTTCTGTATTTTATAAATCACCACTTCTTTCAGTGGACAAATGTGCAGATAGAGAATTGATCTGTAAGCTTTATGGATATAGCCATTGATAGAATTTCTCTGTACCCATGAAAATAATGCAGTCTCTGTACCCATGAAAATATTGCAGTCTGTACCGTGAGAAGAACGCAGCTGTACCTGTGTGAAGAATTCAGTTTACCCATAAGAACATGACACTGATAGAGGCTAGAAGCACAACAATAGAAGACGCTATCTGCACCTGCAGTGGGGAGTTATTAGTTGATATGTATAAGGAATGTATTCTAATCAAATAATTTGTTTTTCTTTCTAAGAATAGGTAACCAATAGTATTTACGTGCTAAGTATGGGTAACAAATAGTATTATATTGTCATTTGCTGCAGCCAATGAACATGTAACATGAATGCTGAGAAATATTATAAAAAGGCCTTGTATTATTAAAAAAGTTGGCGTCATGGCCCCGAAGCAGTGTGTATGTGTATTTATGTCATAGTTCCTGTCCCTATGGCAACAGACAAACCCTTCAATTTTACTTCAAGTTCACCAAGTTCCAAACTGCAGCCACCAAGATTTTCCTGCAACATGTCCATGGTGAGATCCAGGAAAACACGAAAGGTATGGTCCTCTGGGAATGTTGCCGAGGAACCACACAGACCTAACCTGTGACTGCAGCCCGGAGGGAGATATCTTCCCAACACCTCTGACTGTGCCCAGGGCATCCTGATGGTTCCCATGCTGACACCCCACAACTTCCTCTGCCCGCTGCCTTGGAAATTATCCCTAAGGTGCCACTGAGAAAGGAGCCTCTTACAGACACAGAGTCTTGGGATTCACTGGGAAAAAAAGGAGTTTTCAGTCTTTAGCGTCTCCCGCTCCAATGGCATTGATAGCAAACATGGCTTCAGCCTTGGGAAGACACAGAGAGTCAGAGGTTTTACAGATCCCAGTCTCACCTCGGTCTTTCCATGGCTACAGTCTGACAGGGAGAGGGAAGGAAGCAGGTCAGGATGGACAGCCTGCTTCCAGAAAATCATCATAATCCATAAAGGATTAAGTAGAACTGTAAAAACTTCCCAAGAGGTTCATTTCCCTGTGGACTGAGTGTGGCGTATAAATGGGAGAGACACAAGCTGAGAGCAAGTGAATCTGTATTTCGCAGTTAAGACAGTATTTATACATTTTAGTGTGAGAAACAGCGTGAGAAAACTATTCAGTAGTTTTTTCAAGGGCCAGTTGCAGGCCCATAATAAATCCGTCGATTTGAGTTTCTTAGTTCCTTCTCAGGGCCAGGCCAGCAAAACAGGATGCTTTTCCTGCTTTCAGGTTTTTGTGAGATAAGCGTTCTTCATTCTTTGTTGCTGCATCCTTCCTGGGTTTTTGTGAGATAAGTGTTCTTCATTCTTGTTGCTGCAGCCTTCCTGGTAGTAGAGGATGGCTTCTTGTGCAATCCCACAACTGAGGGCTCAGGAGGGAAGCATGGGCTGGGGTTCTTTCCCTGACTCGGCCATTGTGGCCAAGCCCCAACCCAGCAGCTGAGTCTGGTGCTAGGTGGGAAAGCCCTGGCAGAGGCTGCGGTGTCCAGGACATCACTGCCAGACAGGCCATTCCTGCAAAATCAGGGAAAATAAAGGGATGAACCTTGGAGCGACAACTTCATCCATAGGAGGTAGCCAGGAACTTTGCCAAAAGACTGGAATAAAAACTCACAACATCCCTGGGAGAGATAAAAACAGACAGAAAAAATGCAACACGTGGTGATGAGAAGACAACGGAATGATTGGCACCATTTTAAATGGATAAGAGCAAATGGCCTCACGTGGTACCAGCGGAGGTTTAGGTTGGATATTGGGAAGTCTCTTAGTGGAAAGGCTCTCCAGCCCTGGCACAGCTGCCCAGGGAAGTGCTGGAGGCCCCATCCCTGGAGGGATTTAAAGCTGTGTGGATGTGGCACTTGGGGACATGGGACAGTGGTGGCCTTGGCAGCACCAGGGGAATGGTTGGGCACTGTGATCTCAGAGGGCTTCTGCAACCTGAAACATTCCAGGATTCCAAGGACCCTCTGTACATGGCCGGCACAGACACACCTGTGCCTGCTGCAAACATAATTTCACTTCCTCTCCTTTGGTTGCTTGCCAAATATTCCCTGGCCACAAAGAATATGGGAGCACTCCTTGGTGCAGGAGAAGTCAGCAGGATTAGATCACATTCCCTTCAGCAAGAGCTAACAGGATCCAACCAGTGCTGTCCCCAGCTGCTGGGGAAGCTCCCATTCCCTTCCAGTAGCAAAAGAGAGGGAAATCACCTCATGCCAAGGGACAAGGACATGAGAGCTGTGGGGAGAGAGCAGCAGAGACGGGAGCGGGTTAGGGTTAGGGCTGGGAGAGGAGCAGCAACACCAGAGGTTTCCAAAGGGAACATGTCTTGGGGTGACTTTATGATGCTATATATCCCAATCGCCTGCTTAATGCAAAATATTAACTCTGTGCCTTTAAAGCTGCCAGAGCAGTTTTCTCAGCATAGCTGCTTCAAGGATATTTACATTCCTGGCTTATCACTAGCTGCTGTTGTGGTTCTCAAGAGAGAATTCTCGCTGCAGCCACCGCTTTTCGGCAGCTGAAGGCAAAGGGAACACTTTTACTTTCTTTTTTCTGTTAGCTCTCGGCCCTGTGTTTTTCAGGAGAGATCGGAGAGTTAGAGAGTTACTCTTTGCTCTTTAGCTAGTCTCCTGGCTGAGGCAAGGAAAGAAGACAGCTTTCTCTTGGACTGTGATTTTTTCTCCTTGTTCCTTTGGAACTGTACAACAGACAACTGGGCTCCGTTCTACATACCATCACCATCGAAGGCCTACACCCTAGGCCCAGAGAGGGGTCTACACCGTACGCTAGCTTCAGAACAGAGCAGAGGCACAGCCAGGAAAAAGGACTCTGAATTCATCCAGGTTCCTCCACCATGAGAGGTTTATTATCTAACATTATTCATTTTTGTTTTCTTTGCTTCCCCTGGTGCCTGCGTGCACCCCCCCCAGCAGCTGGTTTGTTAAATAAACAGTTTTTTCCACTTTCCTCTAAGAAATTCTTAAGGTGAGGGGAAGGGAGTTTTCGAATCCTATCATTTGCAGAGGAGACTTCTCTAGTCTTCCTCCTAATTTTGTCCAAACGGTGACAGAATGCCTGCCAAATCAACCTCCAGGACCTGTGGAAAATGTTTTCCAACTGAATTGTGAGCCAATATATTCCTGACATCCACTCACAGACCTTTCAGCCACAGCCAGGAGCCGCTCCGGACAGAAGGTCCCCTCTGTGTCGATGTACATGGCTTTTCCCTCGCCACCCCTGTGGTAAATGGGGAGCTAAATGAGAAGGAAAGGAATGAACAAGGAATAAAGTTTCCATAAATACAGCAGATATTGCCACATGCCCCCACTGAGGTCATACAGTAAATAATATCCAAAGTTATTGTGATTAAAGTCCCATTTAGCTGGGGAATTTAGCGAGAGGAAAGATTCTTGGTTCCAATCTCTGGCACCTTCCTTTTGTAGTACCCATCACCCTGGAGTGCCAGGACAAGGGGGAACGGCTTCCCACTGACAGAGGGCAGGGATAGATGGGATATTGGGATGAAATTCTTCCCTGTGAGGGTGCTGAGGCTGTGGCACAAGTTGCCGAGAGAAGCTGTGGCTTCCTCATCCCTAGAAAGGCCAGGTTGGATGGGGTTTGGAGCAACTTGGGATAGTGGAAGGTGTGCCTGCTCACAGCAGGGGGTGGAACAGGATGAACTTTTAAGGTCCCTTCCAACCCAAACCATTCTGGGATTCCACGGTTCAAACTTTACTGGGGGCCCTGCTGTGTTGCGGATAGGTAAAACCTTACAAAATGAAGGCCTTGTTACTCTTGTGAAATCATGGCTCACTCCTGTTACTTCGGCTAAGTAAAAAGGCCTCTGGGAATGAGCTCAGCTGACTTAGAGGTGGAAAAAAGTTACATAACCGTTGTGTGATCACATTGTGGCTTATGGTGACTGGTTGAATTATTGTTTGTTGTATTTCAATGGGAAAGGCCTTTAATAAGGCCTTAACTGCTTAAAAAGGCCTGGTTAATGCAATAAAGAAGCTGTCCTTTGCACCTGCCTGGGAAATCTGCGTTGCTCTGTTGTTACATCTGGCGCCCGAACGAGGGACATCAGATCTCAGTGAAGGCTTGGACTGCAGCCAGGGACAAAGCCCCATGGACCCAGAACAACGAGACATCAAATTCCAATGAAGAAATGCACCGCGACCCAGCCAAGCGGTCCCTACGACCCTGGACCCCTACACTGCAAGCAGAGCAGAGCCTAGGCCATGCTACAATGACAGAGTGTTGCGGAGAGGTAAAACTTTGCAAAATGAAGGCCTTGTTACTCTTGTAAAATCATGGCTCACTTCTGTTACTTTGGCTAAGGACAGAAGACCTCTGTGAACGAGCTCAGCTGACTTAGAGGTAGAAAAAACAAGTTACATAATCTTCGTGTGATCACCCCATGGCTTATGCTGACTGATTGAATTATTGTTTGTTGTGTTACAATGGTATGTATTTGATAAGGCCTTAACTGCTTAAAAAGGCCTGATTTTTGCAATAAACGAGCTCTCCTTTGCACCTGCCTGGGAACTCTGCGTCGCTCTATTGTTACATCTGGCACCCGAACGAGGAACATCAGAACATCGGAACATCGGATCGCCGTGAAGGCTTAGACTGCGGCCAGGGACGAAGCCCCATGGACCCAGAACAACGGGACATGAGATTCCAATGAAGAAATGCATTGCGACCCCGTCAAGCGGTCCCTACAACCCTGGACCCCTACACTGCAAGCAGAAAGCAGAGCCCAGGCCACGCTACAACAACAGAGGACTTTTATTTGCAAACTACAATCCAACGGAGAGCAAGATGCCAGCACAGCCTACAAGGTCAGGTCACTGGTATTCGCTGGACAAAGAACCATGGGACTGTGAGTATCCCAGACCATGAGGGGTGTCCCAGTAGTGTCGGTCCACCTTTAGGATATTGAAAAACATCCTCTGTCACACTCGGACACGAGAAAACCACACGGAGACCGCTCTTGTCAGACAGGAGCCAAAGAAAGCAAGGGGGGCCGAGACGACCCCAGCTCTTTATTTTATATGTATTTAGAAACCAGCGTGGATTGGAGGGTGATGTTGCCACCTCTCAATCACACTGGTCAAAGGAAAAATCCATCAAATGTCTCCGCCCAGCACAATGGAATGCAAAACATTAAGTGAACGTTATCAAAACGTGACCATGTTTATAGAGAGAGCATGAGAACTTTGTTACAGAAGAGAAAAACATTAAGAAACTGCAAAAACCAGGGGGACATCTCACCCTTTTTCCATTAAAAAAAGAAAAAGAAAAAAGAAAAATGAACAATGTTCAGTCTCTGCTTGTGGAAGGACCATCAGAGCGATCACCCACATCATCTGCATCTGAGTCATCACTCGATGTTCCATCCACTTGATGACTTTCACTTTGGTCATGGTCTCCACCTTGCCTGTTGGCCGGATTTTGCCTCTGCGGTCGCAGGTCAGGACGAACACACTTCGCAGGTACCCAGCGCACCCCAGCATCTGTGGATACACAAGCATACCCACGCCCTGAAGCGATAAGGTCATAAGGACCTTCCCACTGTTTGGTGACTAAATTCTGCACCTGAACCTTCGCCCGAGGCTGCTGTGCCTCGTCCGAAGCCTGTAACGAGAGGTGATGGTTCAAAATGACAGGATTATTAGAATTCTGTGGTACCGTAAGGTGATTGATGGTATACAAAGCTTTTGCCAACCGACTGTGCGGGGTTTCACCCTGCATTCCCCGTTTTTGTTTTTGAAGAACCCGCTTCAGAGTACCATGAGCACATTCTACAATAGCTTGACCAGTTGGAGAATGAGGAATACCAAACCTGTGTGACACACCCCACAACTGCAGGAACTGCCTCACCTCTTTCGAGGCATAGGCGGGACTGTTGTCGGTCTTCACAGCAGACGGTATGCCTAGAATGGCAAAGGCCTGCCTACAGAGGGCAATGACATCACAGCTCTTTTCTCCAGTGTGAGCAGAAGCCCACATGGCAGAAGAGCAGGTGTCCATCGTGACATGCACATACTTGAGCCAGCCAAATTCGGCAACTTGGGTGATGTCAGTCTGTCAAATCTCCAAGGCCTTAAGGCCTCTGGGGTTTACCCCTGCCGGCAAAGGCGCAGCAAGCGTGTGACAATCGTCACATGACTCGACAATGTCACGGGCCTCAGTTGGCRTCAACTGAAACTGCTTCTGCAAGGTATGTGCGTTCTGATGGAAAAACCCATGCGATGCCTTGGCCTGCGCGAGTGTATCAGGCTGAGGTGCTACCCACGCYVGGTTAGCCRRCTTGTCAGCCCTCGCGTTACCTTCCGCTATGAACCCTGGCAAAYTGGTATGACTCCTCACATGCAGAACATAATACGGATGAATCCGGTCCTGAATGACACACCACAGGGTCCTCAGCAAATGAAACAGATCAGCATTGCCGACCTTCTTCAAAACTGAATAACTCAACCGCTGTGCTATGTCAGCCACRTAGGCGGAGTCCGTGACCAAATTGAAAGGTTCCTGGGAAAATCTTTGAAATGCCATAAGAGCAGCCCTCAATTCAACCAATTGGGCTGAGCCATCCTCATGACCTTCCAGAACCTGCCAATCAGATCCATCCCTCCAAGTAACAATGGCCTTTCCTGTTCTTCCCGAACCGTCAGTAAAGACAGTGGGTCCCTGCACCGGCTCCTGACTATATTTGGGCCTCAGAGAAATCTCTGTGAGTTTTGCCACTTGCAGCAACTTGTGGCTGGGCAGATGATACGTGATCTGCCCTGAAAAATTTTCCAGAGCACTTTGCAGAGAAACACTGTTTGCAAAGCTCCAGTCAAAGTCTTCCCGCTGTACCGGTAGTACAATCTTTGCGGGGTCTGCACCCATCAATTGCAAACACCGTTGTCGGCATTTGACTATCAAGTGAGCGATCAGCTCAAACAATGCGGTTGCCGTCTTCTGCGGCTGATGGGGCAAGAAGACCCATTCCAGGACGTGCAAGGGATCGAACCATTTGTCATTCCATTGGCCAATGATACCTGTGGGATGTAAATTTGGAGTGGTAATAAAAACAGTGACATCAACTGAGGGATCAATGCGATAGACTTGTCAAGTAGAAACAGCTCGCTGCACCTCCTCCAGCACCTGACGTGCTTCAGGGGTCAATGTTCGAGGTGACTTCAAATCAGTGTCTCCCTTCAACAAATCAAATAAAGGAGACAACTGCGCTGTGGTCAGTCCCAAATACGGATGTAACTGCCGCTTTTCCTGCCCTTGCCTGGGTCCACCGGACCTGCGGCCTTCTGGGTTCTCAGTCCACAGAAGCAGCGACGAATGAATTAACTGAGGTTTGCGGCCTCAGTCTGTCTGGCCTGACAGCTTTCAAAACAGGCAGATTCACAAGGCAGCAGCGAAGGCAAAAGAGGAAAGAGATGGACCTCTGTAGCTATATTCCAAGTTTATTTCTCTGCCCTGGAGGGCAGGGTACATATCTTGAAGGGAAGCTAGCAGAGAGACAGTTTCTCGCTCTGTCTCTGCCGCTTTAAGGGGTAGGGATAACAGAGTGTAACCAATCAGAGAGTAGAGATACATGAAAGAAAACCAATGAAACATCTCAGGGGAGGAACAAATTTAAACTGACTAATAACAATATAGCTGGAGGGAATTTTCAAATCACGCTATCCTGTTATATAGCTTGAGGCTCTGTGACGGAGGAGAAAACATAAAGTAAGCGCATGTAGCTATGCTGCTCATTCTTCCTTTGCTCTGCCTTCAGGGACAGAGTCTTGCAAGGGAAAGTCTACCCATTCTGAGCCACCTTCACAGAGCCCGGGCTGCACCATAGCTACATGTAACCAAGCGATGACACCCACCAATTTCTGGGCATCATTCAGTGTCTTCACCGAATGCACAAATTGCACCTCTTGGTGTTGAACTGTACGTTCCAAAATTTTGACCCCCAGATATTTCCAAGGAGGTTGCTGCTGAACCTTCTCTGGAGCCACCTGCAGCCYGTGAGAATGCAAARCATCGAKCAGCTGAGGCTGTATCYGCAGCAGCYCATCCTGGGTGGAYRYAGCCACCAAGATGTCATCCATRTARTGATARAACTGAGCATCAGGAAACTGCCTGCGAACTCCAGACAAGGCTCTGGCCACATACATTTGGCCTATTGCTGGTGAATTTTGCATCCCCTGGGGAAGAGTCCTCCATTGATATCTCTGTGCAGGACCAGCATTGTTAATTGCTGGCACTGTGAAAGCAAATTTCGGTCTGTCATCGGGATGCAAAGGAATTGAAAAGAAACAATCCTTCAGATCCACAATGAGGCTCGGCCAATCTGCGGGAAGCATGGCGGGCGACGGCATACCAGCCTGCAACCGCCCCATGCTTTCCATTACGGCATTCACCTTCCTGAGGTCTTGTAACAACCTCCATTTCCCAGAATTCTTTTTGATGCAGAAGACAGGAGTGTTCCAGGGACTGGTAGAAAGCTCCAGATGACCCTGGTCCAATTGCTCATGAACCAACTCATGAAGGGCTACTAGTTTATCTTTAGGCAGGGGCCACTGATTCTCCCAGATGGGTCTGTCCACCAGCCACCGTATAGGAGGCGTAGGACACTCCGCACCCTTCAACGCAGTGGGCCCCATTAAAAATCCATCCCAATGCTTACACCCCACGCAGCCAGAACATCCCTCCCCCAGAGGTTAAGAACAGTTTCAGTAACAAGGGGCCTAACCACGGCCGTCTGTCCCTCTGAGTTCGTTATCACCACGGGCTTCTGGCTCACGTAGCAGCGCTTCATTCCTCCCAATCCCGCAACAGGTGTCCCCACTGGATCAAACGGCCACTGCGGAGGCCAAGCGGCAAGGGAGAGAATCGTGACATCCGCACCGCTGTCAAGGAGTCCGTGGAAGCGGGTCTCTGACGGTGTGGCATCAGGGATGGACAGGGTGCACCACATCTCAGGACGTTGGTTGGTCATGACAGCAGTCCAATGAACTTGAGGCAGCCCAGTGGAACCAAAGCAGCCGTCTCCTCGTGACCTCGACTCTGTCCTGCGAACAGAAGACTTAAAAGGGACAAGTTGAGTAATCCGAGTCTTTTCAGGAATTGTGACCGGGGGGGTGGGTGTGGAAACCATGGCATAAATTTATCCGGTGTAATCCGCATCTATGAGTTCCATGTGCACAATTAGACCCTGAACGGTGGCGCTAGACCTCCCCATGAGGAGAGCACTCATGCCATCACCCAAGGGACCAAAGGCATCTAAGGGGACTTTGTGCACTGCGCAAGAGTCTAAGGTGACCGTTGCTGCAGTGCAAACATCTACGCCTGCTGAGCCACTGGTGCTGGCTGTGAGCTGGCCAAGCAGACCTCCATCGGCTCCGGGGTTTGGAGAGATACTTGTGTCTGGGCACATCTCCCCCTTGTGCTCCGCCCCCCATTTAAAGCCGAGCCCGAGGAAAGCTGACCATTACCAGGAATTGCCGCCCTGCAGACATTTGCAGTATGGTTCGGCTTTCCACACCGAGCACAGAGAAACAAGACAGGCGTGCCTTTCCGCACCTTTCCTCCCGGCTTCCTGCCGGCCTGAGCATACCCTTGCTTCCGCTGCCCGCCCTGCGGCCCTGTCCAGACCAGCCACGCGGCAGCAGCCACGGCAACCATCTTAGAACTGGCAGTGCCCACCTGGGCACAGGCCTCAGCCATTTGACATAAAGAAGGATCACCAGGAAGTGTTCGAATAAGCTTCTTGCACTCAGCATTGCAATGACTCTTGGCAAGATGTTTAATCAATAATGTCCTCGCATTCTGATCCTCCACCTGCTTCTCTACTGAGGCACTTAGTCTCTACAAATTGCAAGAAGGATTCACCATCCCTCTGTGCAACATCCACAAATTCCTCCGCAGGAGCAGCCATCTCAATGGTTTGAATCACCGCTGCCATGCCTACCTCTCGGCACTGATCGACCACCACATTGCTCAGGGCAATCTGCCTGCGAGTGTCAGCAAAATTGCCTGTACCCAGCAGCACATCAATCCCAATCCTACGTCTGGGATCCTGTTGGTCCAATACGGCATTCTGCTCTAGTGTCCTGGTTGCTAACTGCTGCCATTTCGATTCAAAGATGTCATATTCCACAGGCCGAAAGAGAACATGAGCCAGAGACCGGACATCATACGGTATTAGCGGGTTGGCATTAAAAACCCTGAGCAATTGCATCACCTCATCGGACCCTAAGCCATATTTTCCAACCATCTCCCTGATGTCCATCAGCGCCTTCCATGATAGCTGCTGATGGGTGTTTTGATTGTCACCGAAAATGACAGGGAAAGCCTGGAGGCTTTCCGGTGAAACTGCAGCACCTGCTGTGTCCCGTCCCATGATATCCACAGGGACTTCAGACGCAGCGGGACTAAGAAGCCTATCACCACGTCCACGATAGCTGCGTGACTTAGCAGAGTCTTCCACTTCCTCGACTTTTGCTCTGACATCCCCCCAGAATTTCACGGGATCCCGGGGATGAACCGTGACCCCACACGGCGGAAGAGTCCACAAGGCAGCCGCCGGGGACCCGTCGGCCCGAGATCTGAGATCCCGGGAAGGCATCGGCCCCCCGGCCACGTCACTGCCTGCTCCAAAAACAAACAGCCCGGGAGGTACCCCCGCTGCAGCTTCAGGAACTGTGGGGTGCTGCGGGGACAAAGCCGTGCCAGGCGACACCCGGCTCCTCCCAGCCCCCGCAGAGCCCGTGGCGTCCAGGGCCTCAGAGGCGTCCAGCACCGCAGGTGCAGGGCAGGGTGGCGCCTGCCTGCACTCCCCCTGCCCCTGTGCGGGGAGGGGGCGAGCCATTGGGAGGGGCAGCTCCTGCAGGGCCGCGGCGAGTTCCTGCGTCACAGGCAGGGGGCCGGATGGTGACGGGCCGGGCAGGACAGACCGCACGGGGAGGGGAGCCATGGAAATGGAACCCAAAAGAGTCCCGCCAGTCGCGCGAAACCCAAGGGCAGGGACCACTCGCCCTGGGGGGTTTTGCGCACTCTCTCTGGCACTCGGAGGTTCCGCGAAATCCGTCAGGTCTCCGGTTACCAGAACCTCGCGCCCCCCGGGGCCGGGCGCGCTGCAGACTGTTGTGTCAATCTCGGCTGGAGCCGACCAGTCGGCTGCCTCCCCGTCAGCAGAGGGCGGGTCCAATTGGACGCCTGCCGCTCCGGGAGGAAACCTTGTGCCACAGCTTGGGCCTTCAACGGTTAAGGTTGCCCGGGCCAGCAGCCCTGCCCCCTCCCCCAGCGCCGGGAAGGCGCAGTCTCCGCCACTCCGCTGCCCCCCCGCGCGCAGCGCGGGGGGGTCAGTGGAGAGCCAATGCAGAACCCCGGGAATCCGAGGAGTGCGGAGCCAATGCTGCCAGTCCCCGGGGCCTCTCCGAGGCCAGTTCGTCCGCGAATGCTTGCCAATCACCCCAGATCGGCTCGCTGGCCGGCCGAACAGTCTGTGGGGGAATCCCATCCCCCACTTCAGCCACCTGGGGCGAGAGGGGAGGCCTCAGCCCTGTCTGCAAGCCGATTTTCTCCTCCCCCACCTCAGCCAGCTCGGAGATTTCTCCTGGCTGGCTGAGTGAATCCACGGGAGTGACTGTTCCCGAGAGACTGCCGCGGCTTTGAATTACAGAATTCACGTGTTTCCAGGAGAGCAGCAACTTTGCCACATCTGGACTAAATTCCTCGGCAGCCACATCAATCATAACATCTCCTAACTGTGCCCAAGTTGCCTTAGAAAAGACATCTCCAGACTCCTGGAAGAAGCCACGCTGTTTTCCCCAGAAATGTATTTTTTCCAACTCCGTTAGGGAGATCGGGACTCCCTTTCTCTCCAGCGCTATCTCTAAAACCTTTAGCGCCAAGGTATCGCATGAGAAATGAGTATTATTATCTATGTTTAAAATCCTAGCTGCCAGGGAAGGTTCCTACCTGACAAAAGCGAGCCTGCACTACCCACGTTCAGGCACCAGATGTCGCACTCGGACACGAGAAAACCACATGGAGACTGCTTTTGTCAGACAGGAGCCAAAGAAAGCAAGAAGGGGGGCCGAGACGACCCCGGCTCTTTATTTTATATGTATTTAGATACCAGCGTGGATTGGAGGGTGATGTTGCCACCTCTCAATCACACTGGTCAAAGGAAAAATCCATCAAATGTCTCCGCCCAGCACAATGGAATGCAAAACATTAAGTGAACGTTATCAAAACGTGACCATGTTTATAGAGAGAGCATGAGAACTTTGTTACAGAAGAGAAAAACATTAAGAAACTTGCAAAAACCAGGGCGACAATCCTCCACATTGGAGAGACTTTTATTACAAGTTAGAGAACCCTGTAACCGTCTCCTACATGAGAGATGCTTTGATATTAAAATCCCCATGCATACCTGCTCCAGGGACTGCTAGAACAGCTACCCATAATGAACCTGGGCAGGGATCCAAGGACTGGATCCAGGGAAAGGATCGATCCTCAATTTGGACTAATGAACTCACAACGAGCATGGCGTTACGGGCACTAACGATGCCCCCCCGCCACCCACAGCTCCTATCGGCGGCCCCAGCCTCCCCGCCACCCACAGTCCCTTCAGTGCACCCAGCAGTCTCGGCCCCCTCCTCGGTCCCCTTCGGCACCCCCCGCCAGTTTCAGTGGCCCCAGTCCCTGTGCTCACGGCCAATGGCCCCCCTCGGAGCAAGGCTCACCCCCCTTGGAGAAGGCCCCCCCATCAGAGTACGGCTCGCCCTCAGCCCCTGCTCGCAGCGCCTGCCTTGTAGCGTGCTTGCCTGGCGCCGGCTTCTGTCAGAGCGGCTTCTTTAAACACAGAATTCCACACAGCAGCAGCTTCAGTGCCTCTCCAGCTGCGGCTTCTTCGCTGCAAGCCCCCCCCCCGCGCGACTGCTCCTTCGCCACCTGCCCCCCCCCGCGCAAGCCCCCCCCCGGGGCTGCCCCACTGGCGGAGGACACTATCGGCCCCCCCTGGCTCCCCCACCCCAGCCAGGCCGAGTGGAGCAGGGCCGAGTGGAATGCAACAGTCTGCAGCTGCGGGGCCGCCGCGCCCCCAGCTGCTGCCACTCCCCCCACTCTGGCTGCAGTGCTTCTCTCGCCACCTGCCCCCCCCTGCACCAGCCCCTCGCCATGCAGTGGCTCCTTTGCCTCTTGAACCCCCGACGTTGGCCCTGCCCGGCCACAGCTTTGTTAGCGGTGGCCCCCTTGGCCCCTGCCAGTCCCCCCCCCAGACCCACCGAGTCCCGCCCACCCCTCTAGGCCCCATGGGCCCCCGGCCCAGGCTGGGCTGGGCAGAGCAGAGCAGGGCCGAGCAGAACACTATGGGCCCCAGCTGCGGGGCCGACGCGCCCCCAGCCACTGACGCTCTCCCCGCTCGCCCCACTCCCAGTGCCGCCGCCGCACACCGGGCGGCGGGGCCGTGGCCTGCCCGTCTGGGGGAGTTTGCAGCATTCCAGCCGACTGTATAGCCCGGCCGCTGCCTCACTATCCCCAGCCCTCTCTGCCCCCCCGAACCCTCTGGTTTCCCCGCCTTTCCAGGCCCCCCCCCAGCCCTGCCGGCCTCTGCTTGCCAAGATGCAGCTGGCCCTTGGGAGTTATCCTGACTCGGGAACTGTAAATTATGACTAGATGACAGATTTATGCCTTACGAGGAATGCTGATGGTACTGCACCTCACTGTCAGAAATACCAAAAGTCCGCATTAGAATACGGAGATTACTACGGGAGAGTGGCGTATCTTCCCATCATGTTATAGTTTGCTTGGAGTCCATACGTGCTACAGCTACGTTCTTGTACCTGGTATCTGGAAAAGCCTAAGGAAAATGACACTAACCTTAACACAATACACAGTCTGGCTCTCAGATTACCGTGATTTATGCATAGCCCAAGCTGCAGCTCTGCAGTGGATGCAAGCTCCTGTGTTATTCAGTTAACAGGTGACCGTGTGTGCATGATTCGTAGGACTTTTGGTGTGGGATGTGTGCTGACTTTTCAAGAATTCTGATTTGGATGTCTGATTAGGCTGAATTAATACTGATTCTTTGCTCACTTATAATGGTGTTGGCTGTTACCATGAAAATTAGCAGCTTGTATACCTGGGAAAATATTTGAGAACCCTCAGAAGCATCATTCCTTGCTAGGTAGATAACATTTTAGTTTGCAAGTGGGAAGATTCATATTTGTAAGATATTGTGGCCCCTTGGAAGTTTAGTAGGCCCCTCCTTAGAAATGTTTAGTGTAGATACTAATGGAAGAAAATGTGAAGCACAGCAATTAACTTTAAAGCTTGGATGTCAAAGCACTGTATGATTCATGACACTTGGGCCCATGGCAGGCTCATTAATTGTGGCATTTCTTCGCTCCTTTGCCCATTCATGTTATCTGCAAAAACATTTCAAGGTTTATATATAATTAGCTCATGACTTTCCACTGTGAAAAGGCAGGCAGGATTGTGCTAGCTTTACCTGTTCTCGTTTCCTATCCCACAACTTTAAAAAGTAATTTTATTGTGATTCTTTCGCCACAAAGACACATGTGACAGCATTCCGAGTAGATACAGCTATTTAGTAATTCAAGTGTAGCTGTTCTTACTTGCCAATTATGAATCGAAATTGAGCTTGATATCAAAACAGTTACCATGACTTTTTATCCTTAGAATATTTATATCCCATTAGCTTTAATAGTCTAAGGTCAAATCTATTGTGCTGACAATTACGGGAAAGCAGCCCTACCTGATCTACTTTTAAATGCAATTTGCCAAGGCATACAATGTTGTCATTTTTGGAGTAGAGTTGCAATTTGGAAAATCATGCAAAATTGTGCTTATAGTAGAAAAGTCCTGACTATGAACAGATATTTTCAATGATGTTTGCAGTTATCATGAGCTGTTCTCACAACTAAATTACGTAAGATCACAATGTATTTGCCACACCTTTATGATCTCTCCAGTAAATCCATGTTGCTGCTATTTCATTTAAGAATCAGTTGTTCGTTTGCATGCTGTTCATGTTTAACTGTTGTATGACAAATTTTCAGTAGCTTTCTTGTAACGATGGAGTCAAGATGAGTTAAATTCTGTTTTATCTGAAACTTTTAAAGAAACACTCAATTCTGACTTTAGTTTTGTTAAATGATGTTAATTTTAAGTTCTGTTAAATGTTGCTGAATATAAGTGATGTTAGGTTTAAGTTCTGTTATTTTACTTTCTCTTCAGTTTAAGTTCTATTAAGATTACTTTCTGTTCAGTTTCAGTGAGGTTATCCTTAAGCTCTATTAGGTTTGCGTTCTGTTACATTTAAGTGATGTTAAGTTTGAGTGACGTTAAGTTTAAGTTCTGTTGAAATATGCTCATTTAATTTGAAAGATACAGTTCTTTTGTTATAGAGACAAGATGGAACCGACTGAAGCAATTATGATGGAGAGTTGGCAAGCAATTATTTAAGAATATAAGATAATGAGTTGTGTAAAAATACGTGAAGATGCAGTTTCTTAGATCCTTAATTTTCATCGATAATTCTATGGATATAAATGATTGACATTGGTCACTTGAGATAATTATTTATAACACTCTTTGCTGTTTAATCTTCCATAAGTGACACAGAACAATCATCAACAATTCTGAGTTATGGATATTATTGATTGTAAGCTGTTTAATGCTTTCCCTCTTGCTTTTATTTTGCTTTAATTGCTATATATGCATAGATGTGTGGAAAAAATACTCTTGACTTTTTAGAGCAGTTACTGTTGCTGTATTAACGATTCTGATTGTGTTGTTAATGTCATGACATGAATTCACTGACCTTTTATAACGGGCATTATCCCCTCGACATTATTTGATGTTACATATATGCATTTTTTTGGTTGTTTGCAGTTTGTTCAAGGTACCATTGACTGCTTAGCTAGAGATAAATGAGAAAGCCAACTGCTTTACAGACTTTTACATACCATGGTGTAGTTATCTGCAAGGACTATATACTTTCAAGAAACTTTCCCAACTGCCATTGATAGAGGTTTGTCCATAGGATATGTTAGGGAAGCCCTTCCAGTTAAGGCATTGGCTCTGGCCAAGCCCTGGCCCTCGCAGGTCGGACGTATGCCAGCAGACCCAGGTGTTTCTGCACTAAAAATGTAATCAAGTCACTTTGGCTTGCCGATCTGGCCTTCAAAATGCTGGATCCCCTTTCAAGGTACCCTTGGAAGCCTTTCCCGGGAAGGTTCTCCAGGTCCTCACTGTGACACAGGACTCGCCAGCTATTGCAGACTCTGGG
This sequence comes from Amblyornis subalaris, assembly GCA_018881555.1. Taxonomy (NCBI): domain Eukaryota; kingdom Metazoa; phylum Chordata; class Aves; order Passeriformes; family Ptilonorhynchidae; genus Amblyornis; species Amblyornis subalaris. The sequence goes on from JACAXG010000408.1 coordinate 67,295, forward strand.
TGATGCTACAGTATTTAGGCAATTGATGGTGTATCGTTTTAAATCACTATCCTTTCTCTCGTGTGCTAATGATTACATGTATTACCTTGCTTGTTTTGCTCGGTGTGAGTTTCTTGCTTTATTACATGTATTCTCTTATTTTTATGGTGTCTTCATGTTCATAGTGAGAGACGCGTATGTTATCAAAAACAACAAAGAAGGGGGAATATGGCTCCTCAGGAACATTTATATAAAACACTATTTACACTAAAGTTTTTTGCAGGCAGATCATCGATTTTGATCCCTGGCAGAGTGATACTGCTCTGAAGATTTGCATGTGTGGAACCGATTTCTGAACGTTTTACTAAGGATCCACAATTGGGTGTGCAATGGCAAGGCCCAGCTGGTTTACTAACCTAGGGGAGAAGGTACGGATGTGTTTTATTGCCAACAGGTCTAAAGTGGTCACCCACTTGACTGGACAAACATCGATCACCTCCGAGAAGACAAGGCCCCATGAGAGGAAAAATGATCCAATCACCATCCAGCCCTCGTAGCCGAGAAGGACATTCGGGTAACATAAAGTCAGAATTTCCAGCTAACAGACTTCCTCCTGCCTAAACAGCACGGCCCCTGAGCTCCAGCCATATGAGCTTTGGAACAGTAGCCAGTAACTTCAAAGTGCAGAAGAAGCAACTCTCTTTCTGGGGACATTGGACACTATTTTTGTTTTCCTATGCTGTGGGTGTTTTTGTCAGTGACACAGTTGTTTTTGATGGGTTTTTATTGATTGTGATCTGTATTCTGTGTATGTCACTGTTGTACTGGGGACGGAGCGAAATCACGACACAAAGTACCATCCAGGAAGAAGATGGAATGGCATTATTTATCAATATACAGATTCGTTTTATACCTTAGTATACTTGAATGCCACAAGGTCATTGGTCCCTTGGCCACCCACCTCTCAGGGTGATTGGCTGAACCTTGCAACACCTATTTCAAAATATTTCTCTGGTCAGTATCATAACAATACTACATAACAACAGGTGCAAGATAAAAATATTCGTTTGCAAAACCGTCTCACTGTTTTTCATAGCTTGTGTAAGAAAAAGCAGGCTCTCACAGAATGCTGTGARAGCTGGAAAACTTCTCTGCTGAAAGCTTTTCAGTATCCACAATTCCCCCTTTTTGTTTAAGACCAAAAAGGTAGCATTTGCAATCCTCTGCGGGATCCCTTGCAGCAAGGAGAACAAACACAGCATAAGGGGTCCGTTTGGCAATTGGCCAGTTACCAAACAGAATCTAAATAAGACACTGATTTAAGGTAGGCAGAGAGATTCTCCAGCGGTGCCATGGGAGATACATCTAACGAACCCAATTCTACATCAGTTATTAATTCTAAATAGCCTTAAGAGCTCTACATCAGTTGCTAGTTCTGAATAGCCTTAAGGGCTCTAACATTCCGACTCCATAGCGTTCTGACCCCATAACAAAAGAAACCTAAAATTCAGTCTCTGCTTGTAGAAGGACCATCTGACTGATGGTCAATATCCTGGTCATGATCAGAAGGATCATTTGGTTGATGGTCTGCATTCTGGTCATCATTCAGAGGTTGCCTGTTCTGCCTCTGGTGCCACAGGTCAGAATGAATGCATCTTGCAGGTAGCCATCATACCCCAGTATCTGTGGAAACGCAAGCATACCCATGACCCCAAGCAATAAGCTCACACGGGCCTTCCCACTTGTGAGTGAGTAGGTCCCGTACCCAGACTTTCGCTCGAGGCAGGTGCGTCTCGCCTGAAGACTGCAATGAGAGAAAATGATTCAAAATAACAGGATTATTTGAATTTGGTGGCACTGTAAGRTGATTAATTGTATATAGAGCTTTTTCTAGTCGGCTCTGTGGGGTTTCTCCATGCATTCCCCCTTTTTGTTTCTCTAAAACATGCTTCAAGGTGCCATGAGCACGTTCAACAATGGCTTGGCCAGTAGGAGAATGCGGAATACCCAAACTATGGTCCACACCCCATAGGTGCAAAAACTACTGCATCTTCTGTGAAACGTAGGCAGGGCCATTATCGGTTTTCACAGAGGAAGGCATGCCCAGGATCGTGAAAGCCAATTTCCAATGGGCAATGACATCATGTCCTTTCTCTCCAGTGTGAGCAGACGCCCCCATAGCTGAGGAGAAAGTGTCAATAGACACGTGCACATACTTAAATCGGCCAAATTCAGGGATATGCATTACATCCGTTTGCCAAAGCTGCAAGGCTTTTAGACCTCTGGGGTTTACTCCAGATGACAAAGGTGCAGCGAGTCCGTAACAGTCGGCACAAGTGCTGACAATGTCCCGAGCCTCAGTTGACATTAGATGGAACTGCTTCTGCAGGGTATGTGCACTTTGATGGAAGAAACCATGCGATGCCTTGGCTTGCGCAATTTTGTCAGGCTGAGGAACCACCCACGCAGGGTTGGCTAGCATGTCAGCCCTGGCATTACTTTCTGTTATGAAACCTGGCAAATTGGTGTGACTTTCAATATGCAGAATGTAATATGGGCGCACTCGAGCTTGAATCACACACAACAAACTTATCAATAGTGAAAACAGAGCCGCATTATTGACTTCTTTTAGAAATGAACAATCTAAGCGCTGGAGTATATCTGCTTCATGAGTAGAATCAGTGACCAAATTCAAAGGTACCTGAGAGAACTGCTGAAAAGCCATGGCAACAGCCCTCAGTTCAACCAGCTGGGCAGAGCCTGACTCGTGGCCTTCCAGCACCTGCCACTCAGATTCCTCCTTTCAGGTAACAATGGCCTTCCCACTTTTTCCGGAACCATCAGTGAAGACGGTGGCACCTTGCACTGGCACCCGACTATTTTTTGACTGCAAGGTGAAGCTGGTCGATTTTGCCAACTGCAGTAATTTATGGCTGGGCAGATGATAAGCAATCTGCCCTGGAAAGTTCTGCAGCGCGCTTTGCAAAGGAGTGCTGTTGGTAAGTGTTGCCTTCTGATAAGAAGACAAGGCGACCTGGTTCAAAAGCCTAGCATGGCAGCCCGGCTTACCCCGTGGCCACTCGGGCCATGGACGCACAGACACCAATGTGGTGGATGGTCAAATGGCATTTATTACCTTATCTCATGAGGTTAAATAGTGAGGAGCTTTACTACGTCAGGAAAAGGGGGACTGTGGGATAGCTGGAGTTAGTAAGGAGTGGAAAACTACTGGGGTTAGAGGGGTCTGCATGCTCTTATCACAAAGGAATGAAGGGAGGRAAGATTCCWTGCTGCTCCTGCTTTCCGTCACATCGCGTGATCTTCCGTCCGCCTGTCCCTTTCTACCACACTTCCCCCCCCTTTTTTATAAATGAATGAGGTAGTTATARATATAGGCACTGAAGTGAGGTAGTAACTTAACAAGGAAAAGGGGGTTTGGTACATCTGAGTAGATCTCACAAGGCGAGTTAGAAAAGTCTTGTGACTGACAGTGTTTTCATTTGGGTCTTATAGCATTTGTTGGTGGCTTAAAAACAGAATGTTGGCTTGTTCTAGACGGGTCTGGATAAAAGAGACTAGTTTGTTCAGCAGGCATGGTCTAAGGGTAAAAGTTAGAAGCAACATTGCTAATGGACCTATCAAGGTGGAAATTAGTGTGGTGAACTATGGTGATCGATTGAACTAGGACTCAAATTAGCTCTGTTGGGTTTCCTTGTCTCTCTGTCTCTGAGCTAGTTTATCTCGGAGTTCTGCCATGGAATCTCTGACAACTCCTGTGTGGTCTGCATAAAAGCAGCATTCTTCTTTCAAGGCGGCACACAAGCCTCCTTGTTGCATGAACAAGAGGTCTAGTCTTCGCCTGTTCTGCAAGACTACTTCTGAAAGTGAAGAAACTGATTTCTCTAGAAAGGAAATGGATTTCTCGATTCTCTGCAAGTCCTCATCAATGGTCATTTGTAGCTGAGACAGTCTTTGGTGTTGGGTCGCGAGGGCTGAGATACTTGTGGCTGTTTCGGCTGCTCTTAGGTTAAGCAGCATTGCAATAGTTACACTTGTTATTAGCTCTCTTTTGTGGAGTCGGCCAGGTTTCTCAGAGAGATGATACATCTCTTCATCCGTATGGTACAGGACTCTAGGAACAATTAGAACTTGGACACAAAAGTCAGTGGAATCATTGAATTTGGTAAGAGACACACAAGGACTCACTCTAGATCGCTGACAAACTCACATCTCAGATGCGGATGGAATTACTCACTTATGGATCTTTCTGTTGGGCTTGGCAACTTTGGCGCAGATGTTACTTTTTTTTGCTAGTGTCGCATTGCCAAAACATCTGCCTTTGCCCGTGACTTGACTCAGAGTGATTTCTCTGCGGGGAGTATTCTACCTGCACTGGTGAGGGGCGTTGGCTGTGGAGTAACTGAAAGGGGTGTTTAAAGCAACTCCTTCGTAGAAAGGGGGTTTGACATCGTAGCAAAGTCAGCAGGAATCAGTTAGGTTCGGGTTGGATTCGTTCAGGGATAGAAAGGTAGCTTCTAACATACGAAAGACTGGGTCGGAGTCAGACTCGGCTAAATGACTTATCTGGGAGGCATCTGCATGACCAATCGGGGTGTCAGTGACTTTTGTGGGCAAGGCTTTGGAGTGGGTTGTGTTTTTCCTTTTCAGCACGTCTTTAATAACTTTGTTTGGTCCAATCGCCCGAGACGCAGGGGGTTGGAGCTTGATGATTCGCACATTTACTCACTCTTTTGACTCTTGAATGACTACTGTCTACGTCTTGCCTGTGGCCCAACTAGGGTGATTTGGCTGCAGAACGGTCATGTTATAATCTGTGCACCTCCGAGATTTAGGGGTTTTATAATAGTTTCGATAGTATTTTTCCTGAAGGAAGACAGGTTGCTTACAACCGGTGGGTGTCCAGGTGAACTGTAAAAATTCGTTGGGCTTTTGAGGTTCCCACCCAGGTCCTGATGGTCTGGCATCTGTGACAATGGTTTCACAGCCCCAGTACCCACAATATCCCCACCCCGGGTAATTGCAGTACTTTTTTCCTGGGTTTGAGGCTGGGCACCAATAGGACAGATGCATATGTGTAACATGAGGGGAATAGGGGTTTGTTTTTGGTTTTCCAGGGAACAGATCACTAATGCGGATCACAAAAGATGGGGTGTTTGGTGTGGTGGTTTCTTTGAGCACCTTGTCATTTGACAGGTGTTGTAGGACTCACTTGAATGGCTGATGAGAGTAATGGTTTGGACTGGCTTGTCCTCTGGTAACAAGTCCTAACAGCAAAATCACACAAAAACATTGTTGGCGTCTGGTTTTCACCGAAATGGAACTCTTAGGTGTTGCTTGACGTTTTGGAGGTCTGTCACTTTCTTCTGGAACAGGGATGCACGCATTACGAGGGCGTCTCACGAACATGTCTTGCAAACAGAAACTCACAGTTTTTGTTAGTCTTATTCTGCTCATTTTGAAGGTCTGGCTTTATTGACTTCAGTGGACACCACTTGATTCTACCTTCCTTTTTGACAGCTGCATATCCTCGCCCCGTGAGCACTAACTTCTAGCCCCGTTCCCATTCGCCTAGCTCATTTTTAATTTCGACCTGCGGGCCCTCCTCTAATGCTCGGGTGGCCCAATGTTTTTGAGTGGGACAGTTTGTTTCATCCCCCTAGGGAATTGGTTTAGTGCTAGCAAAGCGGTTGCTAGTATACGTGTTTGGTCCCCTGAGGGAATGGAATTTTCAAAGCTTTCTGCTTTTGCTAGTACTTCTAACTTGGCTTTCAGGGTGTGATTTGCTCGCTCAACAATGGCCTGCTCGGTGCTATTGTACGGGATACCTTGCACTAAAGTGATGCCCCACTTCGAGGCGAATTCTTGCACTGGTTTGGAGATGAAGTTGGAACTGTTGTCAGTTTTGATCTGTTTGGGGATGCCAAGCTAGGCCATGGCTGTCAGCCAGTGCTGAATTATGGCTTTTGAGTTAGTTTTGGGGTGCTGTGTGGCCACAATCATTCCGCTGTAAGTGTCCACTGTCACTGCAAGCYATGCTCGAGGCTTCAGCAGTTGGCATAGAGTGAAGTCCGACTGCCAGATTTCTGAGGGCTTGAGACTTCTTGGGTTGACTCCACTGGACCATAGGGGTGACTTCTGGCA
>JACAXG010000408.1:79837-93499 GCA_018881555.1 Amblyornis subalaris
GCGCAGTTTACATTTCAGTAACCTTGATGAATTCCTGAGGGCTCTGATAAGAATAACTGAAGATGGTTTGGCTGGGGCACGTTTCAGGGCTTAAACACCTTACAACAATTCCCCCCTTTTTCTTCTTGCACCAGCCAAACCCTTTATATTATGTTCTCTATGAAACGAATCGCCAATTTCATTATATATGAAATAACACAAAGCAATACAGTAATGGCTAATAGTAGTTATGAAGTTCCCTTCACAATTCTTGCACCCTTGCTCATGTGCCAATAACAAATTCTATAGTAGATTTATTTTGCAACATACTGTGTTTAATGCTATCTGCATCAGTGAATATCTGATTTAACTGTTTAACTATTCAGCATCTCAACTTATTAAGTGTAACCAGAGTTGGAGCAGCAGCAACACCTAGGGTAAAAGGAAAACAAAACAAAGATAAACCTAATGTTTATTTATCGGTAATATTAGGGACTGGAGTCTCCTTCTCAAGCCAGGGGTGAACCCATTTCGCTAGTATCCATCGGGGTCCTTTATCTGTAATGACACAAGCATAACCCCTTCCCCCCATTAATAACTCCACAGGTCCTTCCCATGAACCTGACATAGGATTTTTAAAACGAACTTTTGGTCAGTGCTGTATCAATTCAGAATCTTGCTTCAAACCTGAGTAATGTATTAATGCTGGTGGGTCACTGCGAGTACCTACTAACCATAGATGATTCATAACACAAACTGCTTTCAGTACTCTGTCCTGCGGGCTCAGCCCATCCTCCCCCGTTTTTTGTTTGTCAAGCAGCCCCTTCAGTACCTGATGTGTTCTCTCAATTATGGCTTGTCCAGTAGAGTTACCTGGAATGCCCGTGCTATGCCTCACTCCCCAAAGAGCCAAGAAATCTTGGGTTCGTTGGGTTATATAACCTGACCTGTTATCTGTTTTGATTTCTTGAGGCAAGCCCATCACGGCAAAACAGCCTCACCAGTGTCAAATGACAAAACGAGATCCTTCGCTAGTCATAGGAGTGGCCCAAACCATGGCAGAAAAGGTATCTATGGTTACATGAAGGTGTTTAAAGCGACTAAAAGGGGCATAGATAGTCATATCAGTTTGCCATAATTGCAGAGGCCCTAGGCCGCGAGGATTAACCCCAGGACTCAATCCACCAATCATACCTTGACATTGTGGACAGGTTGAGATGATTCCTTGAGTATTCTGTAGCAATATTCTAAATTATTTATGTAAAACCTTTGCGTTTTGGTGAAACTCAGTAATAAAAATATCTGGTGATAACCAAAATAATGTTCAATGTCTTTAGAAAGGGAGCTGCTTTTTCTGTACTTGGAAGTCACTGGTTACGGTCTTAAAGCTCATATGGCTGGACTTTAGGGGTCGTGCCATTTAGGCAGGGAGAAGTTCATTAGTTGGAAATGTTGACTCTATGTTACCCGAATGTCCTTCTCGGCTATGAGGGCTGGATGGTGATTAGGTCATTTTTCCTCGTATGAGGCCTCGTTTTCTCAGAGGCGATCAATGTTCATCCAGTCGATCAGGTAACCACTTTAGACTTGTTGGTAATAAGACACATGCATACCTTCTCCCCTAGGTTAGTAACCAGGCACTGAGCAGAAGTAGTAAGATAAGACGTGATCAGTAACACACAACAAAAGAATAGTAATTTAAAACAATACACTTTCAATTGCCTAAATATTGTACCATTACCCAGAGTCTGCAGTAGCTGGCGAGCCCCGTTCCACAATGAGGACTTGGAGAACCTTCCTGGGCAAGGTTTACAAGCGCACCTCGAAAGGGGGTCCAGCTGTGATGAATCCAAATCAGCAAGTCAAAGTGACTCAAGTACACTTTTAGTGCAGAAAAGCCTCTATTAATAGCAGTTGGAAAAGGGTGGGGGTTTTTTTCGCCTTTTTTTTTTTTTCCGTTTTATTTTAAATTGACATATGTCTTGTAAAGCAGCTGGCGTTGTCAGTTATCTTTAGCTAAGTAGTCAATGGTACCATACATGAATTGCAAACAATCAAAGAAATGCATATGTATAACATCAAATAATATCTTATGGATAATGCTTCTTACAAAGAATCGGTGAATTCATGCTATAATATTAAGAACATATTCAGGATCAGTAATATATCTTCAGTGACTTATTAGTCAACAATATCCATAACTTGGAATTGTTACTCATCCCTCTCTGCTACCTGTGAAAGGTAAAATAACAAAGATTGTTATGAATAATTATCTCAATTGACCAATACAGAACATTTATACCCATGGAACTTTCAGTGAATTTAAGGACCTAGTAAACTGAATCTTCATATATTTTTACAACTTATTATCTTGTATTTTTAAAAAGTTGCTTACCAATTCTTCATCATAATTGTTTCAATTGGTTCAATCTTATCTGTATAACAAAAGAACTGTATCTTTCAATTTAAATGAGCATATTTCAGCAGAAGTTAAAACAACAGAACTTAATCTGAATACACTTAAAGTTGAAACCCAAGAGCACTTAAAATTGTGAGAAATTAAACTCAACAGAACCTTAAACTAACAGAACTTTAAATGTAACAGAATCTTAAATTGACAGAATTTAAACTTGACATAGATTTAACAACAGTTAAACTTAGCAGAACTTAGCCTTAACATCACCTAAACTTTACAAAATTGAAACTTAGCAGAACTTGAAATCAACATCCTTTAAATTTAAGAAACTAAAGTCAGAGTTGAAAGTGTTCCTTTAAAAGATTCAGATACAACAGAATTTAACTCATCTTGACTCCATCGTTACAAAAAGGCTACCAAAAAATCTGTCATACAACAGTTAAATATTAATGAATAATATGCAAACAAACAACTGATTTGTAACTGAAATAGCAGCAGGATGGATTTACTGGAGAGATCAAAAAGGTGTGGCAAGAACCTTGTGATTTTACATGATTTAGTTGTGAGAGTAGCTCATGATAGCTATAAACATTATTGAAAATATGCAATTATAGTCAGGACTTTCTTCATATAAGCACAATTCTGTAGGATTTTTCAATTTGCAGCTGTACCTAAAAGGAAGTGACAACATTATATGTTTGTTAATATCTTTCTGGTATAACTAGAAGTTTGTTAGGGTCTTTTAAGATGCAGCTTTACTCAGAAAAAATAACAACAGCATGTATATTGGCAAATTGTACTTAAAACTTGTCTTTTATGATTGTTAGTACAACAGAATTGACTTTGGGATATTGAAACTAATGAGATATATTCATAGCAAAATATTTGCAGTAAAATCGGTCTATTAAAACTGTGGGGCAAAAGAGCAAGCAAAGTGTTAAAACTGGCACAATTTTGCCTGCCTTTACTTGTGGAAAGYCATAAATAATTTTTGAGATAACAGTAATGAGGGAGTGAGAAAAGGAATATTCAATTGATGAGTGGTTAAATTCACCATGAGTCTCACTGAGTTAATTGTTTCAGAATTAAACTTTTAGATCAAAATCTTTAGAAGGGCAATATACACCCTACATGACAAGTTGCACCAATCATGCAATATATAAATATTTCATTGAAGAATTTTGAATCTTGCTAAGCAGCCTCAAAGCAAGGAATTACATAATTCCATTGGTATGCAGAGATAATCTCTCTAATAAACAATCCTGCTAGAAACTACTGACTAAAAAGACAGTTACTTTTAACAAAAGCCAAAAATGTTCCTGAGATGCAGTAGAACGCATTTTAAAACAAATTAAGCGTTTCCAGAAGGTCAAAATGAGACAGCAGTTCTCCTAACTGTGAAATGTAAACATATGGTCCTCTTGCAGGTGACTTTAGCTCTTCACTTCAAGGACGACATACAGAAAGGTTTCTCAGCTGTCTCTGACACAAAAGTGATGTCTGTACTGTGAATAAGTTGTTAACAAGCCAAGTTAAGCAAAGTGTCAAAAAGGCACCTTTGAAAAAATGTGCACGGATGGAGCTGCATAGCCCTGAACGGGCCCCCCGGCCCCCCCCCCCGGTGCAGGTGTTCGAGTCTTCCAAGTGGAGTGCGGGACGGGTGCCAGGGCTTGCCTTCCCCTGCCGCTCTCTTCGACTTGGTGATACACAGTGAGAACGCAGCAGCGAAGGGAGAAAGAGGGGGAAAGAAGCTGCTGCCATTCCTAGGTGCTCTGCCAGGGCTGTGGACAGAGCCGGTGCAGCCGCCGTCAGGGTTTTTCGGCTTCAATTTGTCTTAGCACCATTATTATTAACTTCCATACCATGCTAAGTCCCTTAGTTTCTTTTCCTCTCTCCTGACCCCATCTTAACAGTCTTTTCCAGACCTCCGGGTCATAATTAATTTCTCTCTCAGAGAGAATACGCTGGAGGACCCTGAAGGTGTCCTGTTCTTCTTTTGACAGTCCCTTCCCCATCCTCCAGCCCCCAGTCGCTCACCTCTTCGGGTGTGCTCGCTGCAGTGTGCTTTTTCCGGAGCTCTTTTCCCAGGAGCTTTCTTCGGCTCCTGGACTCCGATGGAGCCGTCCTCTGATGACTCCTGCTGCGGTCCAGCCGCGGCAGACCCAACTGGGGCCTCCCGCCTTTTCACTCTGCAGAACCCCCCTTCAGAATCCAAAGGGTCTGCTGGTCTGCTTCATTATTGCAGCGTGTTATCACGTCGCAGGGTCACCAATATGCGGGAGCTCAGGACTTCTGGACAACGAATCAATATGATTATGCAGAAGACGCTTTATTGTTTACGTTACACTCTACTTATACATTTTAGAACTACTGTACACGCGATCATGCATTATTTGATTGGTCCCTCTATCTTGTCCACGTGCTCTGCATACACCTTCTAGAACATATGATTGGTTCTAGTCCAGTGCGGCACAGTCTTTCTTTATCTAYTTCTTGCTGTCTTGGTATTCTGTTCTTCAKCTTTTTCTTTCCCAATTTAGCGCAGTTTACATTTCAGTAACCTTGATGAATTCCTGAGGGCTCTGATAAGAATAACTGARGATGGTTTGGCTGGGGCACGTTTCAGGGCTTAAATACCTTACAACAACCAACTGACGAAGGGCAACTAATTTCTCTTTTGGTAGGGGCCACTGAGGTTCCCAGATAGGTTTATTTACTAGCCACCACAAAGGCAGTGTAGGATACTGGGTGCCCTTTAGCACAGTGACCCCCATCAAAAATGCCTCCCAATCCGTACCCCCCAAGCTGCTAATACATCCCGCCCCCAGAGGTTAAGCAGAGCCGTAGTGACATAGGGCCGAACTGCAGCTGTTTGACCCTCTGCGTTTTTTATCACTACAGGTCGTTCACTTAAATAGCTCTGTGTGGTTCCTCCCAACCCGGCGATGGCCGACCCCACAGGGGCTAAAGGCCATGTAGGAGGCCACACAGAGAAGGAGATGATTGTCACATCAGTGCCCGTGTTGATCAAACCTCGGAGCCAGATCTGGGGCGGATGGGCGTCTGGCAGGATTAGGGTACACGTCATCTGTGACTTTTGGCTGGAGATGTCTGCAGTCCAGAAGATGTGTGGAAGTCCCGTAGATCTAAAGCCACCATCTCCACGACTGCGTTGTTCTGTCCTGGGAACACATGACTTAAAAGGCACAAGTTGAGCGATGTGAGTCTTTTCAGGGATAGTGACGGGGGGGTGGGTGTGGAAACCATAGCACAAATCTGGCCTGTAAAGTCAGCATCAATGAGTCCTGGCTGTACAAAGATTCCTTGAAGGGTGACACTAGATCTTCCCACAAGCAGTGCACTGAATCCCTGACCTAGGGGTCCAAATGCATCCAAGGGAACCTTATAAACACGACAGGATTCTAAGACGACTGTTGCTGCGGTGTGCACATCCACCCCGGCTGATCCCTGGGTGCTGCCTCTAAGCTGGCTGAGTAGGCCTGTGTCGGTGCCATGCTCCGGGGAAGTATTTGTGTCGGAGCGCAATTCCCCTTTGCGCTCCTGATCAAGTTTCCCGAGTTAATCAAAGGCTGACCATTGGCATGGTACATAGATCTACAGTATTCTGCACAATGACCTGGCCTACCGCATCTCTTGCATTGGGAACTTCCCTTGTTCTCTTTTCGCCTCTGTGTAGCCTGTTTCTGTTTGTTCTCAGCCTTAGACTGCCTTTGACCACAATCAGGATATGCTTGAATAGGCCGCAGAACTGCAGCCAAAGCAGACATTTTATGGTCCCCGGACCCCATCTTAGAGCAGGCTTCGACCATGTCTGTTAGTGTAGGGTCCCCTGGTAGAGCATCTATGATCCTTCTACACTCATCGTTGGCATTGTCTCTTGCTAATTGTTTGCACAATATCTGCCTTAACGTCCCATCTTCAACCTGCTTTTCAAGGGCTGCGGCAATTTTTTCCACAAAGATTAAAAATTGCTCTTTTTGTCCCTGAGATATTTTCACATATTGTGTTTTAGGAGCAGCCATATCTATGCTTTTCACTAAGGCTCCCATACCAATCCTTTGAGCCTGTTCAAGGACCTGAGGATGCCAGGTAGCTTGGAGATCAGGATTGGAAAAGAAATTCATTCCCATAAGGGCATCTACTCAAACTCCACGTCTGGGATTGTCAGGAGGCAAATGCATATTCTCCACCGCGGCTTTTTCAGCCATCCTTCTCCAGTTACTCTCAAAAACTGTAAATTGCACAGGTTGAAACAACACCTGACCTAGATGCTTAATATCGAACAGAGCAAGCAGATCAGTATTCACTCTAATAATTTGCATGACTTCGGGAGAGCCAAGCCCATATTGTGCCACTTTGGACTGTAAATCCTGGACTACTCTCCATGCAATAGTAGCATGCGTATCAGGTTGCCCCGTATTTGGAAGAGCCTTAAAGACCGGATAGGCTCGGATATCTCCCTGTGAAGTTTCACTATCGCCTTGATCTACTGGTACACCTTCCTGAGGTTCTGTACCAACTGCCTGATCCTGCACATCTACATTTGCCTCTTTAGGTATCCCTATTTTCTCTAGCAAATCCCAGTCTCCCTCTTCCATAGCCCGCAGCTTAACATCCTCCCAAAAATGTCTTGGGTTTCTTGGGCGCACAGTCCCCTGACACGATGGGAGAGTCCAAGGGCAGTTCTGTCTCGCTGGTTGCTGGCATCCAGTTGCTGCCTTGGTCTCCTGCCGTGGATCAGGTGTGTCTTCTGTAGCACTGCTTGCTTCATCAAGCAGGGGTAGTCTCAACGGCTGCATCTGTGGCAGTGCTGCTTGTGCAGACACCGTTTGTGGCAGCACAGCTGTTTGTATGGGCACCGCCGCCTGTGTGGGCATCATAGCCGCTTCCTGTCCGGCAGCCGCTTGCGCCGCATCCGCCCGCGCCGCTGCCTGCCCAGCCGTGAAGGGGGCGGGCGCGCTGCGAACTCTTCTTGTTGTCTGGCTGCCTTCGCGAATTGTTCCACAGGCGAGGGATATTTCGGCATAACGAAGTCACACGGAGACGGATATATAGGTAGAACATAGTAATGGGGCGAAGGATAGGATCCCCGCGCAGCTTCCACGACCCTCCCCGGTCCCGATGGTACCGGGGACACAGGAACTATTTCAATCTCTGGCAGCGCCGGGGACGGCACTGGGGACAGTTCTGGAGACCTGGCGCCTTTGCTGCCCCGAGTCTCTGCAGTCTGTGATGGCTCCAGTCCCTCAGAAACTGTATCCTCCTCAGAACCCTCCGGCCCGGGCAATGCTTTGTTTTCTCCTTCCGCCGTAACTCGTAGCAAAAGATCGTATAAAAACCGCCAAACGTGGACCAGTTTGGCCACATCATCTCCGTATGTGAACTCATGAATTAATCTATCCCCTAGCAATCGCCAGGTCTCGAGGCTGAATGCAGCATCAGGTTCCGCAGAAAAAGCATGGGCTGCTGCCCAATTTAATAATTCACTTAAAGCAGCATCCGACAGATCGGCTTTTGTTAGAGCTAACACAGTCTTCCAGGCATAGAGTACTCTGTTTTCTTTTGAGCTTTTTTGTCCCATCCTTTCAGGTTTTGTCTAAAACCTTGGTGCCTGGACCAGGGCTTTGTCCCCATAGCCCCCAGGGGGGGTTTTCACATACCTCCCAAGGAAGACGCGGTTGTAGGACATGTCGCGGGTCACCAGATGTCACTGTTGTACTGGGGACGGAGCGAAATCACGACACAAAGTACCATCCAGGAAGAAGGTGGAATGGCATTATTTATCAATATACAGATTCGTTTTATACCTTAGGATACCTGAATGCCATAAGGTCATTGGTCCTTTGGCCACCCACCTCTCAGGGTGATTGGCTGAACCTTGCAACACCTATTTCAAAATATTTCTCTAGTCAATACCATAACAATACTACATAACAACTTCACAGGTGCAAGATAAAAGGATTCGTTTACAAAACCATCTCACTGTTTTTCATAGCTTGTGTGAGAAAAAGCAGGCTTTCACAGAATGCTGTGAAAGCTGGAAAATTTCTCTGCTGAAAGCTTTTCAGCATCCACATATGTATCTTATCTTGTGTGCAACAAATGATCAATAATAGTCTTAATATGATAATGGCTTTACAGGTGCAGACTGTTTTGGCATTTGGATACACGAACCCTTCGCGCAAAAAACAAAGAAAGGGGGAGATGCTGCAGATAGGTAAAACTTTACAAAATGAAGGTCTTGTTACTCTTGTAAAATCATGGCTCACTCCTGTTACTTCGGCTAAGTAAAAAGGCCTCTGGGAATGAGCTCAACTGACTTAGAGGTAGAAAAAACAAGTTACATAACCATCATGTGATCACATCGTGGCTTATGGTGACTGGTTGAATTATTGTTTGTTGTATTTCAATGGGAAAGGCCTTTGATAAGGCCTTAACTGCTTAAAAAGGCCTGGTTAATGCAATAAAGAAGCTGTCCTTTGCACCTGCCTGGGAAATCTGCATCGCTCTGTTGTTACACTGCCGGAGCCAGCAGCGCCTCCCAGGTCTCCCCGCCCGCGCTCTGGAATTCCCTGTGTTCCCCGTATGGGGTCCCCTCCCTTTGCCCCATTCCAGCCCTTTGTTCCATGCCCCTCATGGCCCTGCCGTGGCCCCGGGCCCGGCTGCGCTCCTGCTGCTGCCTCATGGGACCCCACCCCCTCTCTGTAGCATGTGCGTAAGTGAGCATGGCAAGAGGGCGGGAAGCAGCACCGGGAACGGCATGGGAACGGGCTCCAGGAGCTCGACCCTTGGGCTGCGCGGACCTTGCTTTTAATGGGCTGTCTTCTTTCTTCTTGTTTTCCTCTTCTTTTTTTGTCTTTCCTCCCTTTTTCTTTTCTTGGCAGAGCAGAGCTGGGAAGTCCCCCAGGCAGGATTTCTGGCTCTGAGTGCACAGAGCAGGAGAGCAGATGACAAGAGAAAGTCTCGAGTGATGCCTGTTTGCCGAGATCCCTTCTCCGCGAAACACCTTCCTGCTTTTCCTACAAAACCTGTCCAAATGAAGCACCTTATCCCCACACTTACATATGACATGGACTTGTCATGGTCCTTTGCCGAAACTGCCTCCCCAGTTCTCCCACTCGGGGTCCTGCTGTGCCGGCCCTTTCCAACCCCACTGCCCTGAGCTGACAGCGTTTGCTTTGCACAAGGGGCCACCCCATTGAGTGCTCCCACTTGAATATCCCCCCCGCACTGAGCGTGTGTCTTCTGGAAGCTGGGAGATGCCTCGGGGTTTGGTTTTTGCAGGATGATTGGGTTTTAGCACCTATGGCAAGTTTGTACAAAAATGCTGATTTGTGCATGGCTCTGCCTAAACATCCATCATGCAGAATTCCTGGCATGCTGCTTTCCAGCAGTTGCATTCACTTCCAGGGCTTGTTCCTTCATTCTCAACTACTCCAGCTAAACTGGAACCTCTGGGAGACAGCAGGCTCCCACAGAGAGCTGGAGGTTTGCAGGGAGAGCAGAGTTAATCTAATCCCACTTTACATCTGGTTCTTCAGCTCCTCAGCATAGATCCATTGAAGACACAGGAGCTGGTGACTCGGAGCAGCTGGTGCCAGGGCTGGCAGGTCTCTGCTGGCTGCTCCTTGTGATTCCTTCCGTCTATAGCTGAAAGCAGGCAGTGTATGGACACAGGCTTGGCAGGCAGGTGCTGTGCCCCTGGAGGATTTAATCATCAACTCTGATCACCTCCTGCTCCTTGGGGTGTCCCGAGGTGCCCTCAAAACCCAGAACAAACACCCAAGCTGGGCGTTACCATCCCATGGACCCCTGCCTTTCATGGAGCCTATTTTCAACCTCTGATAGCAAATGTATTTTTCTGTCCCTCGTTTGCAGACTCTGAATGACGAAGCTCTGGCTCTCGTGAGCACGAGGAGTCCCGAGCCACGTTAGCATAGAAGGTTGAAAAGGAAACGGTGAGAGACAAGGACACTGCACAGTCCATAGGCAGGAGCAGAGGGAGACGATAGGCAGGGAGCAAGGGGCTCCTCCATGAGCAGACATTTAGTGCCTAATCTGGTCATTTCACAAACTGGTATCTGCTGTGCATAAAGATAACATGGCCAAAAGCAAATCATCACCAGGTCAGTTACAATGTCCTGTGACCTAAGGCAGCTCTTCTGATTCCATGTCTGCTCCTCCCCATCCCACTTGGGTTATTTTCCAGCTGGCCATTAGCTGGGGTCACTTGTCACATTGATAAGGACAGCGCACAGCCAGGCCCAGCTCTGTGTTTGCAAAGTGATTAATTCAGCTCCATTTCATGCCTGGACTGCCCACTCCCATGCATTCTCCCGGGAAATGCAGCAGGCTCTGGGATTCAGGCTCCCAGCCGTGTGCAGCCCAGGCTCGCTTTCACCTTGGTCCCTTGGGTTTCTGTCCTCACAGCAAATCCTGAACTGCACCCTGGATGGCATCCAAGGGTTCATCGCCTGGCTCCAGAAGGCTGCAGAGGCATTCCCACAGCTCAACCAAAGGAAGAAAGGGAGGCAGAACAAGAAGAAAGGGCCAGCAGTTGCAGTGCAGCAGCCAGAACAAACGGGGAGCACAGGGGCAAGGATGAAGGTGGGGGGGGACACCTCAGCTCCCTGCCCGGCAAGGCTGGATTGATGTCGAGACCCTAAATTTCAGTCTTTCATTGTTGTAATCAAAAAGCAATTTGTTATGTCACTGGGTGAAATATGTAGAAATGTAGAAGATTCAGTTTATGAGTTATTAGTAATGTATTGGTAGCAAGATGGAGGATTTTGGGTGTGGGTTTATACTTCTTTCTTCCTTCTTCTTCACAAACCTAGGTAGTTTAACCATTGGTGCAAAAAGGCCTGCATTGCAGATGCTAAATGGACAGTGACTGGATTATAAGTAAAAACATGTTAGTTGGCAGTCTATAATTGGGTAAATTNAGTTTAACCATTGGTGCAAAAAGGCCTGCATTGCAGATGCTAAATGGACAGTGACTGGATTATAAGTAAAAACATGTTAGTTGGCAGTCTATAATTGGGTAAATTCAGCTTTAAATAACCTTGGAACTCACGGTTCGAGGCCATTTTTCCACCTTCGTAACTTAGAGAACACTCTGTGCTGCTATGCAATAGATAAGAACTTAATAAACAACCTGATAAGAAGAATATCTCAGCGCCTCCTGTGTTTCATTCCAAACTCTAAGCAAAGAACTCTCGAAATAGTAAAGGTAAAAACCAAAAACGAAATTCTAACAGATTGATGCATGGGCACAGCCATAGATCCATCTCCACCAGTCTGGGAGGTGCTGCTGCTCTGTGGACGCCGCTTGTAGAGCACATGGAGCCTCTGACACACAGAGGGCATTTGCCCTTCCCCAAACCTCTGGTTTCCAGTAGCTCTGGTCTCAACACCCGTTTCTGATGTGTCTTCTGCATGGCAGGCAGATGAAACCTTCCCAAAGGGATGCTCTAACATGTCCTTCTCTGCCCCTTCTCCTGCCAGAGGGAATGCTGACCCTCCAAGGAAGACCCCCGAGAGAGGCCAAGTTCATTGACTGCTTCCAGAAAACCAAACTGGCTTTTAACCTCCTGGTAAGACATGGAGGGAGTTTTCATCCCATGTGTGGCATATGAATGCGAGACACACAGGCTGAGAGCAAGTGAATCTATATTTTGCGAAGTTAAGACAGTATTTATACATATTAGTGTGAGAAACAGTGTGAGAAACTATTCAGCAGTTTTTTCAAGGGCCGGTTGCAGGCCCATAATAAATCCGTCAGTTTGACAGGTTGTTAGTTTCTTCTCAGGGCCAGGCCAGCAAAACAGGATGCTTTTCCTGCTTTCAGGTTTTTGTGCGATCAGTGTCCTTCATTCTTGTTGCTGCAGCCTTCCTGGTAGTAGAGGATGGCTTCCTGTGCAGACCCATATATGCCCTTTTGTTTTTATTGGGTTCATAGATAAAGCTAGGGTAACCATGACTTGTTTTTGTGTGCTTTTAACAGTTCTGATTATGTTGAAAAGGACAAGACAGAAGATTAAAAAGGATATCATTGCCAGACAACCTAGTTCAATGAAAACCCAAACTTGTAAATTTATCCCCGAAAACCAATTTTTCGGATTCAGCCAAGGGAGATAATTTTTCAGATCTGTCAACAATTTTTGTTCCTGCAGACTTTGTAAGGTTCTAAGTTGATCCTTCAATTGAGTGTGAAGTGACTGAATATTCTGTTGTAAGGTTTTATCAAAGGCCCCTTGGAGGTGGTTCTTAACTGACTCCCAATTCTGTTCTGTGTCATTCCATGGGAGAGGAGTGACACATAAAGAATTATGGATATGTTCCCAATCACAGCGCAGGGACAGATGAGTTTTTTGGGCCTCAACTCTCTCGCCTACCCATAAAAGAGCACTTTCCAGGGCGTCTAATCTGGCCATTATTTCTTTATCAATGTTTTCTTGTGTTTGTAATTCTTTTGTGACATTAGTTAAAGCTTGCCCCACAGTGTGGGCAGTTTGAATGGAATGAGTTAATGCAGTGACAGGCACAGAAGCTGTGGTTAATACTATCACAGCAGAAACAATAGCAAAAATTAGCCAACCCAGAAATTTGCGAACCCGTTTCTTACTTGTTTGGATTTTTTCTGCAGCTACGCACAGGCCTCTGCTGACAAGTGTTACTTTTAAAGCAGCAAGACAGTTGCGTAGTAATAAAGAACTGTCAGAAGCAATTAAAATGTCATCCATGTAGTGATACTGATGCCTTATCGGGACTACCTAAAAGAGAGGCTTGACAAAGATAAAAAGGTTAAAAAGCGGTGCTGTTTATTTGAGGGCCTTCAGGTACATCCAGGGCAGTCAGAGCTCACTCGGGGGGGCTTACACCCCAGGCGGACCCCCTGAGATCCACTCGCCAAGATAGACCACCCAAGATGGACGACTGGTCACGAGTTCTCCATACTTTTATAAGTTTGGTCTATTAGCATACCGGGTCTAGCTCTTCCAATTACAGCCCCAGGTAATGAAGTAATTCACCCCAAGTTTTCTCCCCCTTCACCAAGACCGTTTACAGATCTTGGGCCTGAGGCAGTAAGGTGTCCTTGAAGTCCAGGCCTGAAGATGGATTGTTTTGTCTAAAGGCAGTAGCTAACACTTTTATATGGGCTTTAGAGTTACACAGTAAGAACTGCAAGATTACAAGTATATGAGAAATATAAAAGCCAAAATTCTAAGGCATCGTTCCCCCCC
>JACAXG010000408.1:103624-150901 GCA_018881555.1 Amblyornis subalaris
ATCTGCCTCTCAATAGAAGCTGTCAGCCTCTCTGCAAAGTGCAAGAAGGATTCACCATCCCTCTGTGCAATGCATGCAAAATCTTCCGCTGGAGCGGACAGTTCGATGGTCAGGATCAGTGCTGCCATGCCTACCTCCTGGCATTGGTCCAACACCGTGCCATCCAAGACAACCTGCTTGCGAGCACCAGCATAATTGCCTGTGCCGGTCAGGACGTCAGCACCGACCCCACATCTTGGGTCTTGCTGATCCAGCGTGGCATTCTGCTCTACCGTCCTAATTGCCAGCTGCTGCCATTTCATTTCAAATACGTCATATTGCAAAGGCGGAAAGAGCACTCTAGCCAGAGACCGGATGTCATGAGGCACTAATGTGGAGGAAGCAAGGATTCTGAGATGTTGCATGACCTCAGTGTGCCCCAGACCATACTTGCCAACTGTCTCTCGGAGCTCTAACAAAGCCTGCCATGGTAGCGTCTGATGCGTGTTGCGTGGAGAACCAGCAATTATGGGAAAAGCCTGAAGTCCACCTGCTGGACCGGCAGCACCTGCTGCGTCCTGTTCCCCAGCGTCCACAAGGGCATCAGCCACCTCAGGGCTGGGAGATCTGGCTTCACGAACCAGCGGGCGGCGTGCTTTTGTGTGGTCGCTCATGTCCTCTAGCTTCGCTTTCACCTCCTGCCAAAACATCGCCTGATCCCGGGGACATACAGTCACGCCGCAGGGTGGTAAGATCCACAGGGCGGCTGAGGAGGACCCGCCAGCCCGAGGTCCGGGGGGGGTGTGTGCAGCGAATTGCCAGCCGTGTCTCCACCTGCGCCGAAAACAAACAGCGGGGGGGCCACGCCTGCCGCCGCTCCGGGATCCGTGGGATCCCGCAGAGCCGCGGCGGCGCCTGCCGGCACCTGGCCCCAGCGAGTTTGAATGCCGGCCGCCCCGCTTGGAGCGCCAGCGGCGCGCGGGGCCGCCGCCCGCGCCGCCGCCTCCCCCGGCTCAGCCGCGGCGCCTGGCCGCACCGGCCCAGCTGCCACTTTTAGCTGTGGGAGGCGCCAGGGCGCTTTCCCCGCCGCCGTTGCCCCCCCCACCGTCTCCGCTGCCGCCGCCGCCGCTTTTCGGGGCCGGGGGGAGGAGCAGCGCCCGGCCGGCTTCCAGCCGCGCCTGCGGGGAGGGGGGCGGCGCCCCCAGTTCGGGTGGCCTGGGCGGAGCCGGCTGGGGGCCGGGCGGGACCTGACGGCTCCACGCCGGCCAGGGGGGGCCGCGCAGCCTCCGAAATCGCGCCGAGCAGGGTACCATCCAGCGCCCACAAGCCAAGCGCTGGCATGCCCCACTCCAATGGGGGGGATCTGCCCCCACCGGCGAGCGGCGGCTCGTCCAGGTCGATGAGATCTCCTGCCTCAGACTCGGCAGACACAGACTCTGCCCATGCCTCCTCCTCCGGGCCGGCGAGGGACCCGCCCGCGGCTGCCACTTCCTCTTCTGAAGCAACCGAGGACGGCGCCAGTTGGATTTGAGCCACCCCGGGGGGGTAAGAGCCACCGCAGTGGGGGCATTCTGCCGTGACAATGGCGCGAGCCAAAGGGTCCGCCCCCTCCCCCTGCGCCAGGAAGGCACAAAGGAAAGGGCACACGCCTCCGCTTGCCCCATCCCACAGCGTGGGGTGGGAGGGATCGGCACTGCCAGGGTCCTGGTGTCCGGGGGGGGGGGGGGGGGGAAGAGGCTTCCCTGGCGCTCCCCGAGGCCAGCTCGTCCTTGGCACCGTTACAGTTCTCCCCCTCCGCCCCGGCCTGGGCCAGGAGAGGGGTCTCGGGAGTCATCTGAGACCCGGACCCGTCCTGAGACCCGGGCTCCTCCTGCCCATCCCCCGCCTCCTGTTCGGGGAGGGCTCCCGGCTCATCGAGGGAGCCCACGGGGGTGGAGGCGCCCGACGAAGTGCTGCTGCCCCGTATCGCAGCATTAACATGTTTCCAAGAAATCAACAACGCAGCCACATCTAGCTGGAAATCCAGAGCCAGGCAGCCGAGAATGGCTCTGCCTAATTCGGCCCAAGCCACCTTGGAAAGCACATGCCCTGGTTCCATAAAGAGACCTCTGTCTTTCCCCCAAAAGTACAATTTCTGCAAGTCCGGTCCAGGGACCAGGACATCAGCCATCTCAAGAGCTACTTCCAAAACTTGCAATGCGAAGGCATCGCATGACAAATTCGCGATCTCCATTTCAAACGGCCCTAACTACCCGGGGAGAAAACCCCCTGACAACTTACGAAACTGTACGGGCCAACCAGATGTTGTTCTTGGGTTCGAATAAACACACGGAGACAGCTGTCAGGGTTCTCCAACAGGCAGAGGCCAAAAGGGAGGAAGAAGAGAGAGAGCCGGCCTCTGCCCTAACTTTATTTATATGTATTCAGAAACCACCGTGGATTGGAGGATAGGAATGCCACCTCCTGCTGTCCACTGGTCAATAGAATTGTCTATCATATAGGTTAGGAATTCATAACAATCTTTGCCGGTTAGGTCAACAATTCGTGTTTACACAAAAGTGCGTGAGAAACTATTTCGCTGAACCAAAAACACTGCACATCTGAAGAACTGCAAAATGCAGGGCCACAATAAATCCGTCGGTTTTACAGTTTCTTAGTTTCTTCTTGGAGCCAGGTCAGTAAAACAGGATGCATTTCCTGCTTTCGGGTTTTTGTGCGATCAGCGTTCTTCATTCTTGTTGCTGCAGCCTTCCTGGTAGTAGAGGACGGCTTCCTGTGGAGTCCCACACCCATGCAGGGACAGGGCTTTTCCCCGTGTATCCCACTAGTGAATGTTCAGAGTGAAATTTGAACATAAACACTACCAAGGGACAAAGATGGGTATTCCAGGTTCTTCAGAACCCAGGACAAACATTGTGTCAGGCTTGTGCAGGTTTATTGGAACAAGCTGTTAAACCAAAGCTAGAAGCATCAAGTCCAGGATGGGACAGAGCAGCTAGAGGGTTGCAAGGACTGGATCTTTTCAGATCCAGGTCTGGCAAGTCTCTGGTTGACAATAACTGATGTCCCCCTGTCATGGTTTGACCTGGTGTGAGACAAATTTGATTGGTTAAAAACAGGTAAAGGACAGTTATATAGACCACTTAGTGTTTCTGTCACGTCTCTGTGAAAGGAATGTTATAAAAAAAAACATCTAGGAAGTGATGCAGTACTTGCTCTCACTTCCTCTCTTGCTCCCTTGCTTCCTGCTGACCACTAGCAAGGGAGTGGCTCCCCCAACCCCGGGCCAGGGGCCCACGGCCCAGGGGGCCCGGTGGGGGCCCCGGCCTCACCCTCCACCAGTCCCGTGCCATTTTGGACCCGAGAGGAGCTGGTCTATTGCCATCTGGACCAAGGCCAAACAGAGAAGCAGCTAAGCTAAGCCGAGCCAAGCTACGCAGAGAGAGCGAGCCGAGATTTTGCCAGAGAAGAAAAGCACTCCCTTTCAGAGGTGAGATCGAAGAGTGACCTTGCTGTCATAGACAAGAAATTTAACTAGCAGCCAAGAGACTTACTCAAAATTTGGATGGCTGCCAGCACAGAGAGTATATGGGGGGGAGGAGCCTTGGGCCTGGGAAGCGAGCCTCATACAGCTGCATTATCTTATGGGAGCATGTAAACTGTTATAAATACTTTTGTAGGCATTTTCTGCAAATATTAACCTCTTCTCTAAACTAGAGAGAAAGGAAAGCAGTCATGTGAAAGACTAAATATGAAGCCAGCAGCCAAACGGAAGAGAAGACAAGGAGTGGCAGGAAGTGCCAGAGAAGCCATCTTTACCAGCATCGGGATTCATCTTTTTCTGTGAGCTGTGCTGTGTGATCTGGAATAATGCCAAACATTTTTTTTTTCCCAAACTAAGTTTCTCTTTAAATCACAATTTAGACGTAGGGGAGTTTGAAAATTCATCAGCCTAAAATAAGAACATTTTTATGTTGTGTGCAGGTGAAATTTGCAGCCTTTGGAGATTATGAGTAAAAGCAGGAGCCTGTACCTGAGTGCCTTTAGGCTGGAATGACTTACTCTTAAAATGTTTAACCCCAACAGACTTTTCTTGTGACCCACAAACTGCGGAGTGTTTGTGGGAGAGAGGATACACCACTGCAGAAAACCAGGGCGAGCTGTGGTGTTTCTGGAAGGTTTGGAACCACGCTGAAGATACTTCTTAGGGAACTGTCTTCCGTGGGATGGATCCCACTACACCACAGAAAGAACTCTCTTTATCCCATGAGGTGGCAATAAGAACTCTTAATCATAAGATCAGAATCTCATGTTTGTCCTTTGCGTGATCAGTGAGAAAGATTGGAATGTATTGGGGGGAGAATGATATTTGTACATTATGCCTTAATATTTTTATTATTTTTCATTTTTTCTATTCTTAGTAGAGTTAGTAAATAAATTATTTTATCATTTTTCAAGTTTGCAGCCTGTTTTTGCCGTCTCCTCTCCTCTGAAGAATATAGCGTGGGGATCTGGAGTTTGCCTCCAGGTTAACCCCTGACACCCCCATTGCCCCGATATTCCTGGCTCCTCTCTTTCTCCCCTGCAAGACCTCCTGTATTAAGGAGGGGATAAAAAGCAGGAGCATAAAGATGTTCTCAGTGCTGCCAGCTCTGCTCAGTGAAACATGTGAGACCAGGAGGGTAATGAGCCAGGAGGAATTCTGTCAGTTGTGACCAAACTTGTCCAGCGAACACATCCTGCAAGGTTCTTCCTGGGAAGTTATTAATAAGGAAACCCCAGAGATTGTAAACAACCTTAATGCAGGACACCAAGGTCCATCCTTTTCTTTTAGAAGCAAATATGGACAATTTGTGCCTGATCAGGACCAGAAGGAGCAGATAATCTGGCCAGAGCCCAGGGCTGAGCCCGGAGGAGAACTGGGACTCCCTGGTGGAGCCCTGCCCCGTTTCTCACCATGCGGCTGCTGAGTCTGGCAGGCGGTGCCTGCTCATTTGGTCACCCTGCTGCCAGAAGTTGGTTCCCACTTCCCACTCCACAGTAACGTTTCACCAGCGGCATTTCAAATGCTTTGCATTTTGGCAGGAGCAGGGAGCCTGTCTCCCACTGCAGCAGTGCCAGGAGCCCAGGACGGGAGAAGGAGCTGAATGGAAGCACAAACTGAGGAGGTTTCTCACCACAGCTCAGCTGACTGCTGCTAATGAAACCCAGTTCTTGCAGGAAATTAATCCCAAGTTTTTGCTCCTCCATTCTGCCACAGTTTACCTCAAATACCACTGGATTTAGAGCATTTCAGTGGCCAGGGCAGCTCTAGGTGCCACAGGCAAGACCTTGGTGGAGGTTTTTCCTTTTCAGCAATTTGTCAAGGGACCTACAAAACACCTATCCTGTTGTTTTCATGCATGGAATTAGTGGAGATTTTCAACCCTGCAAGAGGCAGAAGCAACAATAATCCTGGCCTTTCCTCACCAGGACTTTCAAAATAAGCCAAGCTTTTCTGTGTCTGCTCAAATTAGCTTCAATGGTATTGATTTAACAGAGCAGGTATTCCACCCCTCCAGAAAATCATTCGGAATTAGAAATGGACACAAAATAAAAATGAATAATTTCCTACTTTGCATGAAAATAGGTAATGGATCTGCACCCCCAGAGCTTTGGGTTCCACCTTGGAACCTCATGAACACACATGGACACAGACAGTGGCACTGGGATGTTTGGGCATCCTGGAGATAACTCTCTGCCACTATTAATAACCTTGAAGAGAACATAAAGATCAGCTGAGGGATTATTCCCATAAGCACTGTCTGCTGTTTAACCCCCAGCAGCTCTGCAAGGAAAGGAATAGCAGGTGGTTTCCACCATAAGAGGCAAAAATATTGACTGACTTCATTAGTACATCTATAGTTTTTGTTTCCCAATATCAGCCACCAAACTGACATTAAGGATCAGGTGCCAAAGATGCTGCACTGTGCTTTGGCTCTCCCGTACAAGTAGAGATGTTGGAGTAATGGAATCACAGAATGGATTGTGTGGGAAGGGACCCCTTAAAGCCCATCCAGTTCAACTCCCTGCCATGGGCAGGAACACCTTCCACTATCCTAGGTAGCTCCAAGCCCTGTCCAACCTGGCCTTGAACACTTCCAGGGATGGGGCAGCCACAGCTTCTCTGGGCAACCAGTGTCAGGGCCTCCCCACCCTCACAGGGAAGAATTTCATCCCACTATCCCAACTAAACCCACCTTCTGTCAGTGGGAAGCCGTTCTCCCTTTTCCTGGCACTCGAGGCTCTTGCCCAAAGTCCCTCTCCAGCTCCCTTGGAGTCCCTTTAGGCACTGGAAAGGGCTCCAAGGCCTCCCTGGAGCTTTCTCTTCTCTCAGGCTGAACATTCCCAGCTCTCCCAGCTTGTCTGTGTAACAGAGGTGCTCCAGCTCTTGGAGCACTTCCTGGCCCTTCCTGGCCTCCTCTGGACTCCCTTGAGGATCTCTCCATCCATCCCAAAGCCACCACAGCTTGCACAAGCAGAAGCTGCCCACAGGAGGAATCTGCCCTAAGGGAAGGGCACACACAAATCTTCTGCTGCTGGAAACACAGGGCTGGGGAAGAGCAGCCTGACATCCCAATGCTGCTGGAAAATACCTCAGCTGAGGAAGGAGTTCTGTTTCACTGGAGACAGCAGCTCCCCCTTGGCTTGAGACACAACCAAGGGCAAAACCACTGATTAGAGGCTGAATAAAACAATATATTCTAGTCCTGCCCACCTCTCCCTCAGGGAAATGACAGTGCACCCAGTTCAGAAAACTCTTCTTAATGAGAGAATTCTAGAAAATGGGGGAAAACCCCTCCCCTTTCTTCAGAAGTCTTGGAAAGTTCACTTCCAAACCCAGAACCAACCAGGCCATCCCTCTGCCTCAGGTTTTTTTCCAAGGGAAAGATGGCTCTTTGTCCTGGTTTGAAGGACAGGTGTCTGTCAAGGAAGGTGGAAAACCTCCCTTGAATACAGGATGACCTCCCTCCCTCCTCCTAATTACTATACCTTTGAAATTACGGGGCTGTCAGGCAAAGATGTGGTAAAAAGAATAACAGTTCTTTACTAGGATTATATATCTATATATATATAGAACAAGACAGTTAAACGGCAACCATAAGAGAACAGACAAACCCCTTAACTGTCCCTTGTCTGTTGTTGGGAGATTCTCCGTTGGAGCAGAGAGGCTGTGGTGACTCCCCCGCGGCTGGAGGGGGTGCTGTGGCGTGAGCGCGACGACCCTCATGTGGCAATGGCGGCTCCGGCGAACGGGAAAGGGGGCGGTCGCTCCCGGTGCGAACCCACGGGGCAGCAGCCCGGCTCCACCAACCTCGGCAGCGGGCAGCAAGCAGCGCAGGAAGGCAGGGTTGACTGGGGAGCGATGGACCTCGGTATCACCCACCGGCAGACCAGCAGAAGGCAGGAACAGCAGAGACGAGCAGCTCCAGGCGGCGATTGGTTACAGCATAACTCTGTACCTTGTGCCACCACGGGACCCTCGCGGAGATGTCACAGTGTATCCGTGCTCTGGATACAGTGGGCGGAGAAGTCGCAGTGTAGCAGTGTTCCCGGAGTGAAACCGGCTCTTGCTGCAAACACGGCCGTCCTCTCCGAACGCTGAGTGGAGAGAGCAGCAAGCCTGGTCTCCACCCACCTCTCGCCCAAGTCTCGGGCAGTTCTCTCGCGATGCTCCAGCCTCTGGGGAAACAACCCCCTTGCCAGTATTTCCAGGTCTTTGTTTTTCCTTAATTGGGGGAATCGTCCTGGCTTCTGGGCTGGGCAAGTGATCCCTTTTGTCCTTAAGTATCGTCCATTCTGGGTGATTAGCACGGAATGCGGTTGGACAGATAACTCCCTTTTGTTCTTAAGTATCGCCCATCAATTCCCTGCCAGCCCCTCCCCACCTACACAGCCTCCCTGCTACATGAGGGAAAGGAAACAAATTTTCGTTTTTTCTAACCCATAACACTCTTCCACCTTTTAACTGCCCCGATGCTAATTTTCCATCACCACTTACTCAGTGGTACAAAACCTTCCTCAAAGTACTTTTAGTTCAAAGTTTAGGGACTTTCCATCTGCTTCCTTGTTTACACGAGCTCACACCTTGGAAATTGTCACAACATCTCCAAGTTCCACCAAACTCTTCCCAAATTCCACATGAATCCTCTGCCGTGATTTGACACAAAGTTTCCAGCTTCTAATCTTCCAAAACTAGTCTGGGAAAAAGCTTTCAGTTTTTCCATGGTTTTCTGTTCTAGTCTAAAAGATTTATAAGCTTTACTACGAAAGAGCTCAAATCCACAGCAAAATACCTTCAATCCAATTATAGCACCCTAACTTCTTTTTCTCATTCACCCCATCACAGTGAAACACAAATTTTGTAAAGAATTTAGTTTTGAGTTTAAAGGAGGTAATTTTAGTTAGCCAAAGCCATGTAGTGGATAAACTCAGCTGGAGTTAATTAAGAAGTTAATAATTAGCTGAGAAAGAAACTAGGAGAAAGTTTTTGATTAATTGTGTGTCATTAGAAGTTTGTTCAGCTGTACCCACATGAGGAGTAGAGAAACTGAATTAGATCAGAAGGAGGAAAGACATGTATTAATTATCCTATTTGGTGAATCTGCTCATGGGTATCGGGAAGGCAGAACATGGTGACCTCAGGGTCAATTTAATTGTAAAAGTGCAGGGGTAGAAAGGTCAGGGCTGAAGACTACGGTCTTACTTCCTCCAGGTAGACCCCAGACCCATTTAAGGAGCGTAGTATGCATGCTTAATGACTTTTAACTAATTATCATAGGAAGCGGGAGATGGGAGGTGTTTAATGTTATGATTATGTATTTGTATTTTGAATATTCAAGACTGTTGTAGATAAATGGATTGTGTATTGTTGTAGAAATCGGCACTACGTCCGAGCACGTAGCTGCCCCAGCGCTGTCATTAAACATAATTTTCCTAACTTTAACAAGTTTGGAGAGTCTTTGTCCGTAGAGTTTGTAACATCTCAGATATTTTTCGTATCAACAGGTCCTGGTGCGACCATCAAGTGGTACAGATGCACTGTGGAGCGGGAAAAGAATTAGGATCACTTCTCCAATTCCAATGTTCTCAGTGAGGTGGGGAAAAATAAGGAGAATTTAGTTTACATGGGAAGACTTAAGTCTGTTTTTAGTGACTGGTAGACAACATACATAGGGAAACATTTCCACCTCTAACAGCACAGGCAAACTCTAAATAGCAGTGTGGAATTTTGGAACAGAAATTGTCAGGGTGCCTTTTACCAAGGTGACATCTCCCCAGACACCACCCAGTCTAACCACAGCTCACGGGAGAGGAGATGAGGATGTCTCTTCTCCTGGGATAGGTGTTTCACCTGTTTACCTGCCTTTCACACCCTCAACAGCAAATTTTCCTTATAGATAACATTAAAAACAAAAATTTCCCAGTTAATTGTTAATTTGCCAAGATGACAGTCCTGGGACAGACCTTTTTCCTGCTGTACCCATGCTCTTTTCAGAGTAGCTTCAACTAGTTTTGTAGCCAAGAGACCCCCTATCAGCAAAAATACCCACCCCTCAGTACTACAGTTATTTATGCCTCAGCTTTTGGCTGCAGAGGAGTGTCCTGAAAGGCCCAGGCAGGACCACAACCATCAGCACAGGTCGCTTGTGCACAATCCAGGTGCACACAAAGCACCCACCAGCCTCAAACTCCTGCCCTGTCACTCAGTGACCTTCTGGAATGCCACAAAAGAAGGAATTCCAACCTAACTCGGGCTTTTCTCCCCCTCCCTGTCTGCAGGGCACTGCTGGGCAAGGCCAGCACTCCCTTTCTGCCCTGCTGGATTCCATTTGATTGCTCCAAGCTCTCCTCCCCTGTGGAATCACAACTTGAATATTACACAGGGGTGTAACCAGACCAAGAGCTGTACCAAAGCACGTGAGCTAAAGACAACCCTACAACCACTGGTGTGGTAGAAAACACTAAATTAATGGTTTCAACCTTTTTCACACCACCAAACAGCTAATGAGGGCAGGAAAATGAATTTAAACTAAGTATAATGGGCTCTTTTTTCAAAGCCAGGTTTTAGAGGTTCACAAAGAACTGAGCTTCCCCAGTATATGGATTTCAAATCACTGGCCAAATCCAGTAATTCAGAAATGGAAAAACATATTTGCTGGCAGTGCTGGAAGCACTGGTTTCCCTGAGCTACAAAGAACTTGACTAAACTGGAGGAGAACCTGAGCCCCTGCTCATACCCACTGTGAATATGGCATCAGGTCTCTGTGCAGGTTACACTTCACAAGTGAAAAGATCCATGGAAAGTGCATTAAAATATTCCCACCTGTCCTTTCACAAGGCAAGGTGTTTTTTCCATACAGCAAATGTTTTTTGAATTACAAAGATAACACTACACTCAACTGGAGAAGAAAAAGATGAGAGCTGCTAAATTTCCCTAAGCCAGGCAAAACAAAACAAACAAAAAAACCTTTTCACTTTGGGTCAAAAAGAACCTTTCATTCCACTTTTTCACCATTTTCAACAATCTACCATATTCCTTTTGTCTCTCTTCARACAAAAAGCCAATTAAACATTGAAAACCATATATTCTGGTGTCCCAAGTAAACACATAAATGCATTTCTCTTCCCCTGTCCCCCAAATACATCTTAGAATAGGAACATTCAAACTCACTTTTCCTGGGAACCTGCAGAATTTTGTATCAGCAGCTCAGCGTTGCCTGATGAAAACCCCACAGATTTCCAGTGGGTTCTGCCCACTCAAATTTTCAATTCCTCTTCCCCCAGCTCCTCCCTGCTCTGGCATCTGGGGCAGTTGTTTCCATGTTTCCACTGGGCAGGACAGGAGGGTTTCACACCTCATCTTTCCCAGGAGCTGCAATCGGAGCCTTTGGGTCCTGCTTTGTCAACCCCCTTTGTCAGGCCTTGCAAAGCAGCGTTTTCTTCACCCCTTACAGGAGCTCCCTCACAGCCCCCTGGAAAGGCCCCTAACCAAACCCCCTACAAACCCCCTACCTCTTTGGTTGGTTTGTTTGTTCCCAGCCCCAACGTATTTCACTGAAATAAGGGGTGAAAATCTTCCTCAGAAAGAGGAGCAAAGGGACCCTGCTCCTCCCAACACAAATTCCCTGGCCACCACCACTCCTGTTCCACCAGTGAACCCACATCGGCCCCATTATTGGATGGGTCTCCACTAAAAGTCCAGTTTTTCGCTCCCGCAGGAATTTCGAGGCCCAGGGAATGGTTGTGCCCAGAAGATTTGCCAAAATCCGCTGTGATTGCACCACGCAGACGCCAGCGAAGGATGAAATCCTGGAGGTATGAGACCACACTTGGAAAAAGGTGTGTCCTCCTCCCCTTCCCAGGGGCAGGAGAGAGCTCAGGATATCGGCAGCCACCGACTCCATTTTCCCTGATGGTTTTTGAGCAGGGACACAAAGCTTTGCCCAGTCTAAAGCTGGAACAGACTGACTGTGCTGTGCTGGGTCATTTCCTCAGCTCAAACACCAGTCCCATCTGAACTGCAGTGAGGAGGTGGTGTTATAAATAAAAAAAATAATAATCCTGGATGGGTTTTGGGGTCCCTTGCAGTCTTCCTGAAAGCATGGCGTTTGTCCAGCGGTGCCGTGACGCGTTCGGCGGTGCACACACACACACACACACAAACGCGTACTTAGTTGAGGCAAAGAGTTGGAGGGGTTCTCCTTATGTGTTCCATGAAATAGGTTTATTCCATGAATCGTCAGGGAAGGAGAGAACCCAGAACAATGGAGGACTTAGGGTTTTATCCTGGGGCAGTGGGGGCGAAGAGACAACAGGGACCAATGGGTTCAGGGTCAGGGGGTGGAGAGAAGGCGGGGTAATACAACTTCAACCAATAGGGGTAAACGAGGGGAGGAGTGGGGTACAGGAATAAATGGGATGCCGAGTAAGGGAGAACACTCTAGAACTGAACCTTATAAGGGAACAAGGAATAATAGGCTGCTTGGTCACTCCTGTGGCTGGCTCAAACACTGCAGCACTCTCTGCTGCAGGTTCAGCTACCTCTACAAGGAGGGAGGAAAAGAATTTGCTGTAGTGCCCTGCTCACCCCCCTGCTGGGTCTGTGTTCCTCATTACCACTTTCCCCTCCGCGAGGAATGATTTGCTCTGAAAAACACCTTTTTCATAACCTTTCTCTTACTGCAGYGCTGTTGGCAGCTGGAGAATGTGGAACATGACTTGGGTTAACACCGATCTGTGACCTGAGGAAGAGTTCTGTGCAAAATGTAGCACCTTTTTGTGATCAGCAATAGAGCAGCACTGGGTCTGGAGGTGATTCCAGGTAGGACAAGAGCCAAGAGAGCAGCCCTGGCGCTCGTGACACCTCCCAGGCTCTTGGGCAGCCCGGGATGAGCAGGGCAATAAGTGATCACCCCATCCCTCCTCCCAGCTTGACCTTCCTCCTCCTCCTCCCAAGGAGAGTTTCCCTTCCCAAACGTTTAAGTGTGTCTAAGGAACTGCTCAGGTCAATCCCTTTCTCTYGCTTCCTTTGCTCATCTCCTGCCACACACACAGTGCCTGCCTGACCTGCTCCCGCCTGGCCTGTTCCTTCATGTGGTTCCACAGAATTCCCAGCCAAACAGGAGATCCACATCACTCCCTCACCCTGCACATGCTAAAGGGGGTCACAGCAGGAGAGACCAGGGGCCCTGCTCACTTCATGCCCTTATCCCACCCTGCTCACCCACTGTGGACTCCTGGAAGCAGGAGCCCTTTTGGGATGATGGAAAGCCCTGTAATACAAGGACACGGATCTGTTCATAACACCGAGTTATTCTCCACAGTCCTCAGGAGTTTCATGGGAAAAGTRAAACTGCATGAAGTGTCACTGGAGTTTTCACAGAATCATAGGATGGCCTGGGTTGGCAGGGACCTTCAAGCTCATCTCATCATGAGTGTGTTGCTCACTCCCAGTTTGTGCTTCCCACCGCTTCTGTTCCACTGTGGAGCAAAACCTGGAGCTGTGAGGACTGGGATCAGCAAATTGCTTACTAGAAGTAGCAGAGAGGACTGAAGAGATCTCAGTCCCAAATCCCCAATTGTAGATTCTCATGGAACTGTCCTTCCACATCAGGCAATAGCCAAGGGGTGCTGGGAGGAAAATAAATGGCAACACAGGGGCACAGAAAAATGAGAACATGGTTCTCAGAAACAGTCCATCGCTCCTGACCTCTGATGCTCCACGTGGGCTGGGATTTTCCCCTCTTGCTGTTGAGTCTGCAGGGCAGCTCCCTTATTTCAACAGCCCGAAGGGAACTAAATAACTCACCCCAGAGGATGACAAACTGAAGCAAAAACCCAACAGCAACATCAGGCATCAGGGAATGGGCCCCTGTCCCTTGTCACCACCTGACAGCACCACTGGGAGCAAAGACACTGCCAGATCGGGTTTACACCCCTGAGCAAACCTTGAGCAGAAGCTCGTGGCTGTTGTGGGGTTTTATGTCCCTTGAATGAGGAGTAATAAACAGGGTAAGTTAGAAACACAAGAAACAAGGTTGGTCCCAATGTACATTTTTACATCAAACAGTGAAAATGAGGTTCTCTCACCAATTGTGCTGCAAGGAACCATAAAGCAGCTTTTTAGATCCCTCGGGTGTGATTTTGTGATCCCTCCTCTCCATCCTCCAGGAGAGGAACTGCAGAAATCCCAGTTTCTCCCACAGAGAAAGCAAGGTTTCAAACGCTGAAGGGAGAGTCTTGGCTCGGGGCGAAAGGGGAGATCCCCCACTCTGCTCCAGGACCCTCCAGCCTCCAAAACTGCCGTGATCTGCCTGACGGATGTTCCTGACGGAATTCTGAAGGTCAAAATATCATCGCTCACCCTACTGCTCCAACAGAGCACTTAAGCTTATTCTTTAGAACTAAAATACAAAAGTAAGCACTTTCCTGGGCTGTAGTTGCAGAGGTAATAAAAATGTTGAGCCACATCCCCATTTTCCTCACAATTTCCCCACAAATGCATTCATTTAATGGGATTTTTGACTGAAGTCTTGATTTCATTCCCTACTTGATTCTACATAACATTCACCAAATGGATGAGCTGCTAAAGATCACAAACAATAAAATTCAGCCTCCCCAGCGGAATTTCAAAGTGGAAAAGTCTCAGCAAGTTTCTGTGCCTCTCACCTTCGAATCCAGCACTGAAGAAGTCAAAGCCTGGCTGGAGGCCAAGTCATTCAGCAAAGAGTAAGATTTGCTCTATTGCCACATGAAATGCTCATCCTTCCCTGGAGAAGGAGCGGAGCAGGCCTTGCACCATCCCACCTGGGTGACAAGTCACTTGTGTTTACTCACAGAGCCTGTGCTGCAAATTAGATTTCAACCCTATCAAGTCCAGGCTCTATAACCAGCACATTCAGAGCCCAAACTCACTCCCTTTCTCTCTTATACATATTTTCTTGGAGAAAAATAATTCACAAACTAAACCCACAGCCTGAAATGCAACTGGAATTGCAGCTGCCACCTTGACACAGCCCCAGGGCCCTGTGATATGGTCCCAGTGCAGCTCTTATCCCTGACTCCTCACCTTTGGCACGAGGCAATGAGCAGCACAACCATCACCTCCTCACTCTGTGTCTCCCCAGGACAGTGAAACACCTGGGCATCCTCATCGGAGCTCAGCTCATATCCCTCAACAGAGAGGAGCTGGAGAAGGTGGGTGGTGATGAGGGAAACAGTGTACAGCAAGATCATGGTTGGAGAAAAAACAGCTGGAGCTAAGTGTTTTTCTGGATAATTCCTGCTGGAATGGGGGCCCGTACCAGCAGTGTCAGCTCATTAAACAGGCATTTTAAGAAATACAACTGAAAAAAAAAATACCAAAAAACAATGCTACCAAACCCACACCACCAATAAAGCACACCTAAAAATTCTGAAGTCTTTTAAGCAAAAAGGCCCCAAATCCATAAGGCAGATCCCCATTTCCACTAATTAATCTGCTTTTTACCAGTATCACTTACCTCTGAAACTAGCTCGACTCTTACAGCATCAGTTAAATACTGTAATTTAATCACAGCTTGAAGTTCAAGTTCAAGCTTCCTGTTTTGTTTCCATTCCAGAAAAGCAGAGGGGAGTCAGAGCTCTGAGAAATCATGAAGCACCGCTAGGAAAGGATTGATTCTGCTCATCAAAACCTCTCTGCTTTATTTCAGCTCTTAGTCCTAAGTAGTGCAGAAAAAAAGGGAATGAAAGCAACAATCCCCAACCAAGGTCGGAGGCATCAGAGCTCCCCTTGGGGTCCAGTTGCCATCAGAGTGACAATTCCTTGACCACTGTTTGTAAGGGTTGACAATAAGACCATGTCTCACTGGGAAAGGTGTTTTAATTTTGCATGAAGTCTTTTTTTTAAAACTATGTATTTTATACTGAAATTTTACGTGCAGGCTATCAGAGCAGAATTCATATGGGACTGGATGTAGGGCAAGGGATGGATTCAAGCAAAAAAAGACCCACCAAAGCTTTTCTCCGAGGGCTGTCCCTGCTCCCACCCCTTGCTGGCACGGCTTGGGAACAGCGGGCGTGGGACACAGCCTCAAGATTTGGAGTCTGGACCACGGGAATAAGGCTTTTCATAGAACCCTGGAGTGGTTTGGGTCAGAAAGGACCTTAAAGCTCATCCCATTCCACCCCCTGCAATGGGCAGGGACACCTTTCACAAGCCCAAGTTGTTCCAAGTCCTGTCCAACCTGGCCTTGAACACTTCCAGGAGTGGGGAGTCATGAGCCCTCTGGGCAACCCTTTCCATTTCCATTTCCTCCTCATTGCAGGGGTCCCCTGCAGCCCACGAGCACAGGCCCTGTGACAACTCCCTGTCCTCCTCCTGTCCCTCTGTGCCCCCTCATTGGACAAGGCTAGAATGGCAATGCACATTCCTGAAGACTGGCTCCTTCCTTAAATCCGTGGACCAGTTAGTGCTGTCTGTGAACAGCTGAAATGAGCTTTCACTGCCTAAAAACGAGCAAGAGTGACAAAGTGATTTGAATCTGGAAAGAGGCGAGTTCCACCTGCCCAGCCCTGCTCACCTAGAGGCTGGGGCTCAGGGCAGCTGTGCAGCCCTTCCTTGTGGCACTGATCCTGCACTGGAATGTTGTGGTGTTGCCAAACCTGGCCTCACACCAGGAGAAGATAAGCCCTGACCATTTGCTCCTGACCCAGGCATACCCACAGCCCTTCCTAGGGTGTTGGTCACTCGTCCCCACCTTCATGTTTCCACCGCAAAGAGGCAGCTGAAATGATTCCCAAAGATCTAAAACCCAAAAGCACACTGGGAAAGGCGAGTTTAACACAAAATAATTTGCCACAAGAAAAAAAATGGTCTAATGTAGCACAGGGTGTTGGGTTTTACTTCCTCTTTTCCTTCCTAAGGTTATGTGCCTTTGTATATATAACAATCTATAAATAGGGGTGAGGGAAATCCCTCTCCCTAGAGGCAGAAATAAGTGATTATGCATCAAAAATTTCCTCAAAATTTTAAAACTTAAGCTAGCACAGGGTAGTTCCTGTCCACAGCAACTTTGGCACATTGTACTTCTCTCTCTAAGTGACACTGGCCTCTTGGGCCACTTTGGCCAGGGCTCTCTCTGTGTCCCAGGCATTGGGGACTGCAGAGACCAGGGTGCCCCAGCACAGACAGCCTGAACACAGAGCAGATCTCTCTGGATTAGCAACGTGCTGGGGACAACTGGGGACAGGAGTGACCAGAAACCATCAGCCTCTGGGGCTGTGACTTCATTTTAATCACACACATAATGCCAAACATAGAGATGCAGCTCCTCAGGCCCTCTTACCACAAAATCCAGGTATGGTCCAGTTCTCAGGGTGACCAACCTGTCTGTCGCATTTGGACATGAAAGAAACCACACGGACTCAGCTCTGTCAAGAAGGAGCAAGAAGGGGGCAAGACGACCCCGACTCGTTTATTTATATGTTCTTAGAAACCACCGTGGATTGGAGGGTGAGGTTGTCACCTCTCAATCACACTGGTCAAAGGAAAAATCCATCAAACGTCTCCGCCTAGGACAACGGAATGTAAACAATAAAAGATGGTTATCAAAACATGGCTATGTTTATAGAAAGTGCATGGGAACTCTGTTACAGAAGTGAAAAACAAGGAAGAACTGCAAAATTCAGGGCGACACCCGTCCTCAGCAAAAACCATAGAAATCAGAATTTCGTGCTACTTTTACAAACTTCATCTCAGCTTTGCAAAAGCCAATCCCTGTAAGTCCTTGCTTTCCAGAGCACCAGTTCCCTGGAAAACCTGCCAGAGATCCAATCTGTGCCAGCAACAGCCGCAGCCAGACAGAGCAGAAATCTGGAGAGGTAAGAACCCTCACGTGAACTGCTGCACTTGGAGTGAGATCCAGCTACAAACGGAATTCTGGAAATAGCCTCCAAAACGTTCTAGAATCATACCTTTAAAATGGCTCTGAAGGGCAACAACTCCAGTACAAGTCCCTGTCCCCCTGGCTCACTGACACACACACAATAAGTCAACGCTCACACAGGCCTTGCTTGCAGAATTCCTAACCCAAACTCTTGCCTTTCCTGCCCAGAGCTGAGGGAAATCTGACAGAGTATTAATAAATAACCTTTGCTGAGAGCACTCATCAGCCCAGGCCTTCAGGCTTGGCAAGATTTTGTAGTGAATGGACCCAAATTCAATCGCTAAATCTAAATTTCTAACAAGTTTTGTTAGAAAGATGCCGGACAGTAAATCAGACTGTAATAAACAAGCCAAGTCTTAAAATAAGAAATGGCAATTAAAATTTATTGCGGGACAAAGTCAGTGAAACAAAAGCAACAGCGCTGGGCGCATGACCATAGCCAGAGGCGCACTTAAAGGTTAGTGAGGTTTCTTTTTATACATTCATGATTACATCAGTCTGTTACATATTCATTAAGTAATTTTTACATATCTCCTCCCATTCTCATTACTCAGTCACACGTGAATGTTCTGTTCGGAGGTGATAAAAGTGGAGGTCTCTTGCTCCGTCTATTCTTAACTTGTGGTTTTCTTTCCTGTTGGTCTTTTTGCAAGCAGGCGGTTTCAGTTCTCTCTTTCTTCATCCCAGCTGTTGTGGTTGAGCTTTAAGCGAGTTTTTATTCTTAATTAATCAATTCCCTTTTAGTAAGAGCAAAGCAAGCACTCTATTCTTAAGCAAGTATTTCTTCTTTTAGTAAGAGCAATCACTCCTTAGCAATTCCCTTTTAGCGAAAGCCAATATTAACTTTAGTTATTTATTTCAAGACCACAGAACTAAAAGACTGCACAAGCAATAACAGAAAGTTTTCCATGAATAACACAAGTTCCTTTTTTCCCCTATCAGTCTGTAGGGACTGTAGGACTGAGTCTTTGCAACCAAGAGACAAGAGAGTTGTTATTAATACTTAAACCTCTCAAATGTTGTTGCTCAGAGAACTGTGCCAGCACTGAGCTGCTAGTCCCATGTGCTTGGAGTGCTTTGGGGAGGGGCAAGACAAAGTCCCACTTTGGTTTGCAAAAATTTCAAGATCATAAAAAGTAATTTCCCTTCTCTCTCTCTGACCCATAACCAAAGCAGTCATGTAGAACAACACAGGCTATCTATGGAAGGGCTGATTCACTTGGGGAAAAAATCCAAACCCTAAAGAAACAAAACCAGCCCAAATTTCAAGCTGAAAACAAACTGTTTAGTTAATAGGAGCACACAAAACTCATTTAAGCCAGAGAGGAAAGTACAGACCAGAAAAAGAGCCAAAAGAAATGCTCTGCATTGCTTGATAATTGCAAAGAATTATAAAAATTGTATCAATCAGAAATAGCAAATTATCTCTGATTATTACAAATAAAATTTCCCCAAGGATCATAAGCAATCACCTATAATTTTTCCTCTGGAATCATTACTGACTTGGCTTTCTGTTGAAGTGTTTCACACATCCACTGAGGGTTCAGGGGCTTGGCTGGGTTGTTTATGGCTAATCCTGACAGGCCCAGGCCAAACCCACCCACCCCCATCACTGCTCCATCCCCAGTTTCAGGGAAATATTGATACAGTTTATAAATATTCACATTCCCTGCTCCTCAGTCCTTCACTGCGCATCCAGGGAGTGGATTTACTCCAGCCTTTGTTCCCAACAGCACCTCTCCAGCCCAAATCCCAGTCCTCACAGACGCAAATTAAACAGACCTAAGGCATTGGTTTGATCAGCACCTGGAATTCCAATCTCCCTGTTCCCTGAATTGCTCATCCAAACATTCACAGCAATCTCACCTTAGCCCACACTCTGTCCTCAGAGGGAAACACCACCTGATGTGACAGCTCTGGCACCACATTTCCTCTTATTCCTGCTGTCTTGGAAAGCCACAGGTAAATCCATTCCTTTATACCTTGCATCCCTGAACAGCAGGAGAACTGGAGTTTTACCCACATCCCAGTGCCCTGCACAGCTGTGCTAACACGGGCACAGGCCGATTGCTCTGCCCAGCACCATCTCTCATTTTCCTCCCAGTACTCCCAAATCCTCCCAAACCTCACCCGCATCTGTGCCGGGGCCAGTGCCTGCCCCAAGCCTAACCAGAGGCTGTCACCCAGCCCTGCATCAGCTGCCACCCCCAGGAGAGCTGGGAACACACCGAGAGCTCGGCTCCCCAGGCTCCTAAATTGCCAAACCAGTCCTGAAAGGCACAAATAGTGCCCAGCCTGCCCCTCTCAGCACAGCCAAACATGACAACTCCAGCATCCCAAAGGAACCCTTTTCCAGCAGACACGGGCAGGACCGGGCTGTCAGAAATGGCATTCCCATGGCAGTTAATCCCAGCAGAGAGGAAAAGAGTTCCTGGGGACACGAACACAACCCACATCTCCCACCTTGCTCAGCCCAGAGTCCGTCCAGCACTCACAGAGCTGCTGGGAGCTGAAATTCTCCCTGCTCCTCCGGCCTGGGAACCCTGCTTCCAGCTCCTGCACCCCACCCTCACCTCCTGGAAAAGATGAGCTGAATCCTCCTGGGTGCTCCCAGCTCCTGGGGCGCAGCTGCCACCCTTCAGGCAGGGGGATGGCAAAGGCAGCGCTGGTGACTTATTTTCTTGACCATTTTGTGTTTTCCTGCATTTCCCCGGGCCGGGGGGGGAGCAGCGGGAGCACGGGGAGGCGGTGGAGGGGGCAAGGGTCCCCATCTGGCAGCGCACGGCCACCGGGGGGTCCTCTCTGATTGCGGCGCAGCGCGACTGAGACAGAGGCGGCCCTGCCGCTGCCTGCCTCCGCCCGCCCTCCTCGTGCCCGCCCCCAGCACTGCTGACCCCACCACCTGTGTCCCCACACTGGAAAATGCCGCGGAAAATCACGCTGAAAGGGCAGGGCCGGTGTCAGAGTTGGGGTTTGGTTCAGGCAGCTGAGTAAACGCCTTTCTGAGACACGGGATCCTTTGACAGTGCCATTTTTAGAAGGACATGAAAGGCCACGTACCGAAGCCGCCATCTTTGGTGTGGTATCACGTGACTTCCAATCAAGCCGCCATCTAAGATGCTGGCAGAAGCCACTTTCGGTTAAGCCGCCATCTTTGGTGTGGTTTGCTGGAAGGTCCCTGCTCCTCAGAAAGGCATTTACTCGGCTGTCTGACCCAAACCACGACTGCGACGCCGACCCTGCTCTTGCACAACCCATGTCCCCACACCGGAAAGTGCCGTGCGAGATCGCGGTGAAAGCGCGGGGCTGGCATCGGAATCAGGTTCAGGCAACCGAGTAAATGCCTTTCTGAGGTGCGGGGAGGGGGTGTGTGCGTGTGTGTGTGCGTGTGCGTGTGCGTGTGTGTGTGTGTGTGTGTCTTTCAGCGCCACCATCTTGGGAAGGACATGAGCCACCATCTTTGGTGTGGTGTCGTGTTACTTCAGCTCCGCCATCTTGGATGCTGACAGAAGCCAGTTGTGGTTACGTCGCCATCTTTGGTGTGGCAGCGCGGAAGGTCGTCACTCTTAAGCAAGGCGTCTATTTGACTGCCTTAACCCAACCCCGACTTTGACGCTGACCCTGCTCTTGCGCCACACGTGTCCCCAGACCGGAAAGCAGCACAAGAGATCGCACTGCAAGAGTGGGGTCAGCGTCAGAGTTGGAGTCTAATTCAGGCAGCCAAATAAACGCCTTTCTGAGGCCCGGGGTCCTTTGCACCACCGTCTTGGAAAGGACATGAGCTGCCGTCTTTGGTGTTGCATCGTGTGTTTTCCGCTCTGCCATCTTGGATGCTGGCAGAAGCCAGTTCCAGTTAAGTCGACATCTTTGGTGTGGCAGCGCGGAAGGTCCCTGCTCCTCAGAAAGGCATTTATTTGGCTGTTTGACCCGAACCGCAACGCCAACCCTGCTCTTGCACTATCCGTGTTTCCACACTGGAAAGCGGCGTGAGAGATCATGCTGCAAGCGTGGGGCAGGCGTCGGAGTCGGGTTTAGGCAATCGGAATGACGCCTTTCTGAAATGCAGGGGTCCGTCGGCAGCGCCATTTTGCTCAGCACAAGGTGCACGTGTGTGACACCACCATCTTTGGAAGGTCAGGCTAATTCTCATACCGGGCTGCCACCTTTTGCATGGCATCATGTGACTTCTGCCCAAGCCGCCATCTAGGGTGCTGGCAGAAGCCATTTCCGGTTGAATCACCATCTTTTGCGTTTTTTGCTCCTCAGAAAGGCATTTATTCAGCTGCCTGAACCCAACTCCGACTCCGAGGCCGCACTTGCTGTGGGGACACAGGTGGTGGGGTCAGCAGGGCCAGAGGTGGGCAGGAGGCGTGAGGGCGGCTGCAGGCAGTGGCGAAGACGCCTCCCTCGCAGTCCTGCCACGTCCGCCATCTTTAGTGGGGCTCAACCTCTGACCCGCCTTCTTGAGTGACATCATGTCATTTTCCGTCAGACTCACCATCTTCAGAGCAGCAAACTGTGACTTCTTACTCGAGCCGTCATCTTGAGAGCTCATCTTGAGCCGCCGCCGCGCCCGTCTGGTTTAAATCAGAATGAGGTGAGTTGGTGACAGCACAGCTCTAGATCAGGGACATGAGGACACATATGTGGAGTATGCAGCAGGACTATTTGCCCTAATTTCTGCCGGTTATTTCCTCAGGGGAACAGGTAAAGCATCAATTAATTTCTCTATACCTTGGGCAGTCCTCAGATGATATTCGAAAAAAACTGCAAAGGATGAAAGCCGAGGGCCAAAGGAACCTAGAGAAATTAATTGAGGAAGCGTGGCAAGTATATCAAAACAGGGACCTCCTGGAAAAAAGGAAATTAAGTAAAACCTTAGCCAATGCAACTATTGCAGCTCTGGGAGAACACAGAACAGGCAGTAGGAGGCCCTTTGTCCTGGGTTAACCATATAGTCTATTATCACCCACATACGCTGGATAGTTCACAGTTACACACCTGGTCCCTGAGGTCCTCCTTATCTCAACTGAGATAACCACTCTGGCTGACAGCAAGCACCACCCATCCTGATTAGATAACCTCAGCTAATGGCCCATTACACCACCCATCCTGATTAGATTATCTTGATTAATGGCCCATCACCGGGCTTAATAAGCATGGACCAATAGAACTTCAGAACCACCCTCAGTGAATTATTTTGATTAATGGCTCATTACTGGACTTAATAAGAATGGAATGTCAGAAACTGTGCAGAGCCTCATGTGAGCTCATTACCGAAGCAACCAATAGAACATCAGGAAAATCCTCTTCCATTGTGGAAGTCCCCGCCCCTGGGGGAGGTACCAGCCAAGAAATACGACATAAAAGCAAGGGTTTGGGATGGGAGAAAACACTCGACTGGACTCAACTGGACTCCACTCCACTCCGCCCCTCTGGACTGGACTCGACACTCCTCTCGACTGGACTTGACTGGACTCGACTGGACTCAGGACTACTTTGCTCGACTGGACTCCACTCCACTGGACCACTGGACTACCAGACCACTGGAAACACTAAGGTCTCCAGACCAGATGTTCTACAGGACCAGTGCCTAACTGGACTACACAGCTACCACCCTGGTCAACAGGGTGTCAGGTTGTACCGTGACTCTGTCGGTTTGTTTAGGCTGGTGTTTCTGTATTCCTGCATTTATTTTAACCTTTTTAATTAAAATTGTAATTTTGACCTAAAATCTCTCGAGGTATTTTGTGTGGGGTTAATTTCCCCTGCTGGTTTACAGTCAAACCAGTGCACCCTTTAAACCAAGATCTGGAGGTACTCGAGGATGGGGGGGAGACAGGCTGGGGCAGGAAATCCTTTGCCTTGGCTAGCAATCAATCAGTGTGCATTTTGTAAACAAGAGGGGCACTGGAAAAGGAATTGTCCACAGAACAAAAGTAACCCTTCGAATAATCCCCTTCCCTTGCTCGCAGAGCTTCAGGACGATTGAAGGGTACCGGCAGATCCCCACCTAGCAGGCTTGCTGGTTATAATTAAGCTGGGAGAATAAGAAAAACAATGTATCCTGGAGTATGGTCAAGTGGAAAACCCGGAAAAGCCAAAAATGCTGACCCGATTATAATTAAATTAAAACCTGGAATGGGACCAGTACGTGTAAAACAGTACCTCCTAAAATTAGAAGATCGTAAAGGTATTAAACCAATTATAGATGACTTTTTAGAATACAAATTAATAATAGAATGTGAATCACAATATAATACCCCAATCTTACCAATAAAAAAACCAGATGGGGTAAATTATAGATTGGTCCAGGATTTAAGAGCCATCAATAAAATAACTGAAGATCTTCACCCCAGAGTAGCAAATCTGTACACATTGTTAACCAGATTAAATTATAAACAAATGTGGTTTACTGTTTTAGATTTAAAAGATGCCTTTTTCTGCCTGCCTCTGGCCCCAGACAGTCAAAAACTTTTTGCTTTCAAGTGGGAGAACCTGGAAACAGGAAGGAAAACACAAGTAACCTGGACCGTGTTACCATAGGGATTCAAAAACAGTCCAACCCTCTTTGGAAAACAACTAGCAATGGATTTGGAAAAGTGGACATCACCAGCAGAAACTGAAGTATTATTGCAGTATGTAGATGATCTCCTGATTGCAACAGAAACGGAGGAGGAGTGCAATGAATGGACAGTAAGTTTACTCAATTTCTTGGGACTTAATGGATATAAAGTTTCTCAACAGAAAGCCCAGATCACAAAAAAACAAGTGATGTATCTAGGATATGAAATTTGGGGGGGCGCAATGAGAGCTGGGATGAGACCAAAAGGAAGCCATTTGTCAAACTCCCTAACTACAGATGGTGAAAGAACTCCAAACCTTTTTAGGTATGAGAGGATGGTGCCAGTTGTGGATCTATAACTATGGACTTTTGGTAAGACCCTTATACATCATGCTGAAAAATGAGGGTAAACACTTGGTCTGGACTGGGGAGACCAAAAAGGCATTTACTCAGCTTAAACAGGAACTGATGAGAGCACTGGCTTTAGGCCTTCCAGATGTGACAAAGCCCTTCTAATTGTTTTCCCATGAATGCCAAGGCATAGCCCTAGGGGTATTGGCCCAACAAATAGGGCCATACCGGAGGGCAGTAGCCTACTTCTCAAAACAACTAGA
The DNA here is from genome assembly GCA_018881555.1 of Amblyornis subalaris. Taxonomy (NCBI): domain Eukaryota; kingdom Metazoa; phylum Chordata; class Aves; order Passeriformes; family Ptilonorhynchidae; genus Amblyornis; species Amblyornis subalaris. The sequence continues at coordinate 128,254 of JACAXG010000408.1, forward strand.
TGAAGTGAGCAAAGGTTGGCCGGGGTGTCTCAGGGCGTTTGCTACTGTGGTACTCAACATACAGGAAGCCCAAAAATTCACACTAGGACAAAAAATTGACCGTCTTTGTCTCACATACAGTATCAGCTATACTGGAGCAGAAAGAGGGGCACTGGTTGTCTCCCTCTCGGTTCCTTAAGTACCAAGCCATACTAGTGGAACAAGATGATGTAAACATAATCACAACTAACATTAAGAATCCAGCTTCTTTTCTCAGTGAAACATCAGCAACCTGGGATCCCGTGGTACATGACTGTTCAGAGACTATGGAAACCATTTATTCCAGCTGACCAGACCTGAAAGAAGCATCTTTAGAAGAGGCTGAGGAAACATGGTATACTGATGGAAGCAGCTTCATCAAAAACGGGATCTGAAAAGCAGGATACCCAATCACCACAACTAAAAAGGTAATCGAAGCCCAACCCCTTCCAGCAGGAACTTTGGCTCAAAAGGCAGAGATCATAGCTTTAACCTGTGCACTGGAACTGGCAGAAGGGAAAATTATTAACATCTGTACTGATTCAAGATATGCATTCGGTGTGGTGCATGCCCATGGAGCCATATGGAGAGAGAGGGGACTTCTATCATCACACGGCAAACAAATTAAGCACGCAGAGGAAATCCTACGACTACTAGATGCTGTCAACCTACCCTTACAGGTGGCAATTATGCATTGAAAAAAGACATCAAAAAGGTAACACAGAACAGGAAATAGGAAACCGATTGGCTGATGTAGAAGCCAAAAAGGCAGCAGAAAAAGAACAGGTACAGGCATTGGCCCTGATATCAGATGGTAAGCCCATAACCTGGGACACTAATATACCCTTTTCAAAAGAAGACCTTAAACTTATAACAGATTTAAATGCTCAGTTAGAAAACAATCTTTATATTATCCCTAGGGGGCAAATTGTAGTACCAAGTAGAATATTGTGGAAAATAGTACAGGAAGAACATAACAAGACTCACTGGGGGGCAGATGCCTTGTGTAGTGACCTAACCAAGAAAATAGTAGGAAAACATTTATACACTACAGTACAGCAGGTCACTAAACAATGCGAAGTGTGTATGTGGAATAACCCACAGACCACTAACAAGGTCCAGTTGGGAACTATTGGAAAAGGTACACTCTCAGGGCAACAGTGGCAAATTGATTTTTCAGAATTGCCCAGAAAAGGGGGGTACCGATACCTTTTAGTATTAACTGATACTTTCTCTGGTTGGTCAGAAGCCTTTCCATGTCAAACCAATAAAGCAAGGGAAGTTACTGAAATTTTACTAGATCAAATCATTCCTTGATTTGGGGTACCTACGACCATATCCTCTGACAGAGGATCACACTTTTGTGCTGTCGTAATTAGAGATCAGTAAAATACTCGGCGTAGATTGGCAACTACATACCCCTCATAGACCACAAGCAAGTGGCCAAGTGGAGAAAATGAATCACTTGATCAAACAACAGATAACTAAAATATGCCAAGAAACTAACTTACATTGGTATCAAGCTCTACCCCTTGCTTTATTGAGAATCAGAACTAAACCACGACACAAAGAAGGACTCAGTCCATTTGAAATACTGTATGGGAGACCATACCGAACTTGGTATTGTGGTGAAAACCTTCACCAAATGGGAGAAGGATATTTAACAGATTATCTAATCTTATTGGGAAAACATATCGATCAAATATCCAGAAGAGTGGCCGGAACCAGTGCAAGGGGCCTGGATCAACCCATATACCCTCATAAACCTGGAGACTTGATTTTTGTTAAATCCTTTGCAGGAAATCCCCTGGAGGAGAAATGGCAAGGACCCTTCCAGGTCCTTTTAACCACCTTTACACCTGTAAAAATCAGTGAACTACCCTCCTGGATCCATTACTCCAGGATTAGGAAAGCACCAGAAGGACAATGGTGAATGGAACTAATAGGACCAACATCCTTAAAATTAAAGTGCTGCTGCTGATAATTGCATGGACAAATGGAAAGAACTGGAAATGTGATGAGCACATAGAACATAAGAAATCACGGCTGACACGGAATGATTGGGAAAAATACAGATATGATGGAAATTCAGGCCTAAACAACACGGACCAGTGGGGACAGGTTTTTAAGAAAGTTACTACTGTATTAATGGTAGGTGAAACAAAAATTGAAAAAGGTGAGTGGGAAAGTAAAGAACAGAATTCTCCATTCCAAATACAAGAAAGTGAATCAGTAACAATAGGATGTAACTTTAAGCCCAAGGAACTGCTTCATCCAATAGTCTTAATATCATTTCATATGCTACAAACATGACCCACTGCTTATCTCTTATAACCTGTACTCAGGGAAAAACATGTACTTATGATTTTACTCTCACCCATGATGTAATTCTATATTGCACAGGATATACAATGAAAGACAGACAGCGGAGACTGGCCTATAGGAGTGTCACCTTACTCCTGAAAGAATCACAGGTCTCAATCCCAAATTACACAATCCCCTGTGTGGGAGCTCAGGACTTCTGAACAACGAATCAATATGATTACGCAGAAGACGCTTTATTGTTTACATTACACTCTACTTATACATTTTACAACTACTGTCCACGCGATCACGCATTACTTGATTGGCCTCTCTATCTTGTCCATGTGCTCTGCACGCACCTTCCAGAAAATATGATTGGTTCTAGTCCAGTGCAGCACAGTCTTTATCTATTTCTTGCTGTCTTGGTATTCTGTTCTTCAGCTTTTCCTTTCCCAATTTAGCGCAGTTTACATTTCAGTAACCTTGATGAATTCCTGAGGGCTCTGATAAGAATAACTAAAGATGGTTTGGCTGGGGCACATTTCAGGGCTCAAATACTTTACAACACCCCTGCCAGAATGAGTAAGAAACCCACAGCAAACAATCCTGTGGGGACAACCTGTAATTATAAAGCCTCAAAAGACTCACATCTTCCGCTATTTATAAAAATTTTTTTACCTTTAATTTTGATGGGGAACCTCTACAGAGTTCTGGCTATTCAGGACCATCAGGAACAAACCTTCCAGATGAAGGAAAAAACATATCTCTATTTGGAGTAATCGAGCCAAAAGAGATAACTGAGGGGGAGGGAACAGTGACATTGAAAAGGAGAACAGAATGGAATCAGGATCACCAAATAACCACATTCTATATACCAATGAATCAGGCAATAATTGTAGCCTGCATATTTTCAACAATTAGTCATGCCTCTGGATTTACAAGCATAAACATAAAAATTGAAAGCACACATGATGCTACTAAATGTAGTATCTTCTCGTGTACTGAAAACATTTGTATACAAACCACAACAATTACCGAACCCACAAGAATCTCCTGTACCGAATATGTGCCAAGAGCAGGAGACTCGAGTGCTGCCTACCAAAAATCCTCTCGTGCTTGGTTACTGTCCTGGTTTAAAAGACAGGTGTCTGCCAAGGAAGGCGGGAAACCTTCCCGGGATAGAGGATTATCTCCCTCCCTCCTCCGAATTACTATACCCTTGAAATTACAGGGCTCTCAGGCAAAGATGTGGTAAAAAAGAATAACAGTCTTTTACTAGGATTATATATCTATATATGTAACAAGACAGATAAATCGCAACAATAAGAGAACAGATAAACCCAGTAACAGTCCGTTGTCTGTCGTTGGGCGATTCTCTGTTGAGGCAGAGAGGCTGCCGTGACTCCTCCGCAGCTGCGAGGGGTGCTGTGGTGCAAGCGTGGTGACCTCTCCATGTGGCAATGGCAGTTTGGGCAAGAGGGAGAGGGAGAGGGGAGATCACTCCTGGTACAAACTCACGGGGCAGCAGCCCGGCTCAGCACCACCCTCGGCAGCAGGCAGCAAGCGGTGTGGGCAGGGTTGACTGGGGAGCAATGGACCTCGGTATCACCCACCGAGGGGCCAGAGGAAGGCAGGAACAGCAGAGACAAGTAGACCCCGGCGCCGACCCACGTTGAGCAGAAACCCAGGCTGGCGGCAGAGATGGCAGAGGTGAGCAGCTCCAAGCGGCAACTGGTTACAGAGTAACTCTGTACCCTGTGCTGCAGCAGGACCTCCGCGGAGACATCAGAGTGTATTAGTGCTCTGAAGCGAGCTGGCAGAGACGTCGCAGTGTAGCAGTGTTTCCAGAGCAAAACCAGCACTCGCTGCAGACACGACTGTGCTCACCGAACACCGAGTGGAGAAGAGAGCGAGCTCCGGCCTCTGCCTCCTCTTGCCAAAGTCTCGAAAAGTCTCCCTTCACCTCTCGCGATGATAAGCTCCAGTCTCTGGGGAAACAACCCCCTCACCAACACTCCCAGCGCAGGCAATCCCCTTTGTTCTCAAGTATCGCCCATTCTTGGGTGATCAGTGTGGAATGTGGGTGGGTAGACAACTTTCTTTGTTCTTAAATATCGCTCATTAATTCCCGGCCAACCCCTCCCCGCCCACACAGGTCTCCCTGCTAGATGGGGCAAAAAAACAAATTCACTTGTTGAACCCATAACAGTTACTTGAGGAAATAAAACCCACTACCACAAATATTCCCACCACAATTACTGCAACAAAACCAGCAAAATGTGCTGTTAGAAATCACAACTGAACTTTTGTTGGACCATATGTAATAAAACAATCCAATGAGCAAAAGTTATTATGGAATCCTCAATACTCCCTGAAGAGGGTTCAAGTTAAAATTCAAACAAATGTATCAGCAGTAAAACTGGAATGCACCCCTTTTATCAGTGTTACTCTACAGGGGTGGAAACCTTGGTTAGGACCTCAAAACAAATAAAACAGACACAAGAGAGACATAAGTGGATGGTTCCGATCAGGATTGGGAATCCTAAACTCCGTTGATCAAGAGGTACTTCTCAATAAAATTAGCACTGTAACTTCAGAATTACATAAAATAGTATCATGATTTGACCCGGTGTGAGACAAATCTGATTGGTTAGAACAGATGAAGGACAGTTGTATAGACCACTGGGTGTTCACGTGACGTCCCTGTGGAAGGAATGTTGTAAAAACCACCCAGGAAGTGACGGAGCACTTGCTCTCACTTGCTCTCTTGCTCCCTTGCTCCCTGCTTTACCACTAGCAGCAGTGGCCCCCCCCACCCCCGGGCCAGGGTCCCATGGCCCGGGAGGCCGGCGGGGGCCCCGGCCTCACCCTTACCGGTCCTGCACCATTTTGGACCCGAGAGGAGCTGGTCTATTGCCATCTGGACCAAGGCCAAGCAGGGAAGCAGCCGAGCCGAGAGAAGCCGAGCCGAGCCGGCTCACGCAGCGCAGAGAAACTGAAAGTTGCAGAAGAAAAAAAAACATCCCCTTTCGGAGGTGGATTGGTGAGATCGAAGGGGGGACCTTGCTGTTGCAGATAAAGCAAAGTATAGTACTTAAGTAGGCAGCCAAAAGACTTATTGAAATTTGGATGGCTGCCAGTGCAGAGAAGCAGTACGGGGGGGAAGGAGCCTTGGGCGCAGGAAGCAAGCCTCATACAGCTGCATTATCTTATGGGAGCATGTAAACAGTTACAAATACTTTTGTAGGCATTTTCTGCAAATATTAACCTCTTCTCTAAGCCAGAGAGAAAGGAAAGCAGTCACGTGAAGGAGCTAAATATGAAGACCAACAGACTACTGAGCAAGAAGACAGAAGTTGCAGGAAGTGCCAGAGAAGAAGCCATCTTTACCAACATCAGGATTCACCTCTTTCTGTGAGCTGTGCTGTGTGATCTGGAATAATGGCAAACTAAGTTTCTCTGTAATAACATAGGAGCCATGGGGAGTTTGAAATTCAACAGCCTAAAATAAGAACATGTTTATGTTGTGAGCAGATGAAATTTGCAGCCTTTGGAGATTATGAGTAAAGCAGGAGCCTGTACCTTTAGTGCCTTTAGGCTGGAATGACTTATTCTTAAAATGTTTAACCCCATTAGACTTTTCTTGTGACCCACAAACTGCCGAGAGTATTGTGGGAGAGAGGATACACTACTGCAAAAACCAGGGCGAGCTGTGGTGTTTCCCCAAAGGTTTGGAACCACGCCGAAGACACTCTGTAGGGAGCTATCTTCCATGGGATGGATCCCACTACACTGCTGAAAGAACTCTCCTTATCCCATAAAGTGGCAATAAGAACTCTTAATCATAAGATCAAAATCTCATGTTTATGTCCTTTACGTGATCAGTGAGAAAGATTGGAATGTATGGGGGGGAGAATGATATTTGTACATTATGCCTTAATATTTTTATTTTTTTAATTCTTTCTATTCTTAATAGAGTTAGTAATTAAATTATTTAATCATTTTTCAAGTTCGCAGCCTGTTTTTGCTGACTCCTCTCCTCTGAAGAATATAGCATGGGGACTTGGAGCCTGCCTCCAGGTTAACACTTGACAGCTATGTACATATATATATATAGATAGATAGATAAAACATTAAGTCCAGAGTGTTCATAGTAGTTGGGGACAATTCAATGAATCACTTTACTTGTGTTATCAGTCTGTGTAGACTAGGTTGTGCCCCACCCCTTGAGTCTTGAAATTATAGGAAGATGAGGTACAAATAAGTAATGAAGAAAAGTTTGTGGAGTCAGTCTCTGGGTTGCAGTGGTGGGAGGAATTCAGTAGGTGGTCAGCGACTCCTTTCACTTCTCAGTCCAGTGTTCTTCTTCAGTGAAGTTTAGTATTCTATAGGTTCTTGATTAACATATCAAGTGTTACACAATTCTACAATAATAACTTGAATAAACATTCAAATATTATGGAATGGTCTGGTTGTCTCAGGGAAATTAAAAGATGTAATGAAACTCAATTGTTTCTTTTTATTTGGCATAATATTTTAGTTGGAAATTTTATGCCTTGCCCTGAGAAGGCAGGCAGGTGTATATAAAATTGATCCCATAATCATATGAGAATTTAGGTTATATTTAAGAAAAAATCCTTTTTACTCACTGAGACAATAAGGGTGAAGACACAAATATACTAAAGCAATACTTGTAGGAAATAAAAAAACCACATATATATAAATGTTAATTAAAACAATTAAAAGAGATTACATAGTATTTAACTACTAATTAAGATTTTAATATTATGAAAGCGAACTTCAGAAGAACAGTTGTGTATTTTTCTTAGTTTTTAGAAAAGATGGTAATTGTTAGATTTACACATCTTGTTAAATCCATGTGCTGGTTTGACTGTAAACCAGCAGGGGAAATTAACCCCACACAAAATACCTTGAGAGATTTTAGGTCAAAATTACAATTTTAATTAAAAAGGTTAAAATAAATGCAGGAATACAGAAACACCAGCCTAAACAAAACGACAGAGTCACGGTACAACCTGACACCCTGTTGACCAGGGTGGTAGCTGTGTAGTCCAGTTAGGCACTGGTCCTGTAGAAAGGCCTGGTAGTCCAGTCCCAGTAGTCCAGTCCAGTAGAGCAGTGGAGTGGAGTGGAGTCCAGTCCAGAGGAGTGGAGTAGCTGAGTCCAGTTCTGAGGGGTGGAGTGGAGCCCAGTCGAGTCGAGTCCAGAGTATTTTCTCCCATCCCAAACCCTTGTTTTATTGTGTGTTTCTTGGCTGGCACCTCCCCCAGGGGCGGGGACTTCCACAATGGAAGAGGATTTTCCCGATGTTCTATTGATTGCTTCAGCAATGAGCTCAGATGATTCTCATGGTTTTCTGACATTCTATTTTTACCAAGTCCAGTAATGGGCCATTATTCAGGATGGGTGGTGTAATGGACCATTAATCAGGATGGGTGGTGTAATGGGCCATTAGCTGAGATTAGATAATCAGGATGGGTGGTGCTTGCTGTTGGCCGGAGTGCTTATCTCAGCTGAGATAAGGAGTCCCTCAGGGACCAGGTGTGTAACTGAATTTATCCAGCTTTTGTGGGTGATAATAGAATATATGGCTAACCCAGGACAATCCAGTTCTGCAAATTTGGAATAGGATTCATATACCAGATATTGATGTTATGCCCATCACTTTTCTCATGGTCATATTCAAATTAGGAATCCATGAGGGCATTTAATTAAATACATATTTTCCCCTTGATTTTTGTATTTCATGAAAGATTCCAGTGTTTTCCTTTTAGAACAGTTTGTATTTTCAGAGTCTGATTCAAGTATACACAGTGACTGGTGTTGAGAATTGTGCACACACCACCTTTGGATGCTAAAAGCAAATCCAAAGCCATTTAATTTTGTTTAATTACCTTTGAAAGGTTGGTAAGTTGCAAAACATTGATTGTATTATCAGGCTTTGTTGATTTGACTTTCTTTCCAGAAGAAGTACCACTTCAGCTGGAGGAGGATTTTTATAGAATATGTTTGGGGTGGAATTCTCATTATTTGAATACTTTCATGAAATGTGTTGTAAACAGAACAAATCAGCAGTTGCTGTGGTTTGTTATCAGCGTCACAGCTTGCAGTATATTTATGTGTGAGAATTTCCCTTCTAAGGGTCAGGTAGCATTTTGCCCTCTGTGTGTTTATATTAGAGTGGCTTCTAGGAAAACAACATTGTTTCCTTTTTGTTTTCTTTTACAATGGTTAGTTATAAGTTTTGTCAGAATGGCTGAATAATTCAGTTGTGGGCAGCCATGCTACAGTAGTGAAAACATTAACCTGTAAATATAAAAATGTGAACGATACAATAATTGTTATCTTAGAGTCTTTGATTATGTTGCAGCTTTAGCTATAGCAGATTCATTAGTTACTGTGCAGTCCAGAGTCATTCTTCTGTGTCCGGAGCTGGCTTTATTTGCTTACAAGAGTTTAGGGGTCTTTGTCCATAGCTTTCACAGCTGTGCAGTCCCTTTCACTGTTGCTTCAGGGTTTCTTGTCTCACGTCTGGATACACTTAATCTTTTGTCTACTAAAGATATACTTAAAAACTTAAGGTTATTAGAGAAACTAAAACAACAGAACTTATGAATCATACACTAGATTGATACCAATGTTGTGGATCAATTTATATTTTCCTCTGATTTTTATCAGTTGTTTCACTTTGTTGTTCTGATAAGCTTATAAAGCTTGGTTGTTTGCATGAGCTTTGACTCATCCTGTGTGAATTTGTTGGGACTGGGTTTGTAACAACAACCCTTTTCCACTCTTTCTTTTGCCAAACCACTTTTCACTTACTTGCTAATTTATCACTTTCCACTGACACAACCACTGCATGGCACCAGCCCAGGCTGTATAAGAGTTAACATATACCATACCATCCTTCCTTTCTCCTGTATTTGCCAGCAATATAACTTTCATCTCACACATCTGTCCACTTTCCATATTCCTTCTTTTACTACTTCCACTCCTCTTTCAATATTCAGAGCAACTGCTCTGTCTTCTGAGGCATTAGTGAATTAGATATCTCCAACTTCAGTTTGAAGTGAATGCAGGATAATCCAGTATAGGATTAGGTTTATATGACTTGTGAAGCTAACATGTTTGGGATTATAGTTATCTGGAACTCTGTAGGGTTTTGTTTGCTTTCAGTGACATTCATCTGATTTGTGACCCTTAAGATATATGCATTATTAATGTGTACAAGGATTTTGCTGTTATAGAAAATCCAGGAACATGATTTCTCCAGTATTCCAGAGTACTCATGATTTTTCCTAATAGTGGGAGTAAATATGGTATTTACTTTTGTAATTATAGCTTGATTGCTACCCACCAGTTGTTAGCAATTTTATTTCCTTAAAGGAATTTTTGGGTACTTAGCTGAAGACAGCTAGTATGTAAATTGCTATTTATTTATCGGCATAGTAGCAAGATTTGCAATGTTTGGAACAGTTGTAATTAAAGTTTTGTGTTAGTGATAAAGCTTTGATAATCAATTGTTAGACACTAACTCGTCTGCTTTTCCTGTAAGCAGGATGCATTTTAAAATGCAATGCTTTTGTTTAAAGGTTTAACTACATCCAAATAGATTTCAGCAGTGTAACAGATAACACTTTTTAATTAAAGTTAGTCAAGCAATTTTAATTTTTATTTTTAAAACTTAAGTTTCGGGTTTTGACTTTGTAAGAGTACTCAAAGAGATTTTAGATTTTAGCGTTTCTTTGCTGTTACAATCAGATAAATGCAGGGTTATCAGAAGACCTTCTGACATGCAGGAATGCGCCAGCAGGGTCCTTTTACTTCTGTGTATTAAAAGGAATTTCGAGTGGTTTGGTTTTTTTCTCTGTAGAAGGTTGAGGGTTAAATTTGCCGCTTCCCCCCCCCCCCCCCCCAGTGCCTGGAAACAGCTCTCGGCATTTGCAAAGCCAAGGCAGCTTTCCCCAGTGCATTTCTCTCGGGTGGATTTTTGTTTAACAGTTCTCACCCGTGCTTTAGGGGGTGTTTTGATTTTAGTACTTGGGCTTCTTTTGTGATATTTCCAGCCCGTTTCTCCTGCATGGTTTACTACAGGATGCAGAAGTTTTTCCCATATAAGTTTTTTCGAGGTTTGTAAGTTATGTGAAGCTGTATTGTGCATTACTGAATGGGGCTCATCCGGAGGGTCTAATCCAAGGTGTAAAAGGACACCCACACCCCAAAACTTGAAACTTTTCACACTATGCAATAATATTCCATTTTCCCCAGTGAAACAAACTGTTGACAAACATGCAGTTTCTGTGTTCCCTGCCTTTTTTTCACCTTTTTCTTGAAGGTTTGCCAATGCCAGGGAATCCCAGGGAGAAGTTTTTACTGTGTTCGTCCTCTGACCTCCTTGGGGGTCTTTCTGACCGTTCGGTTTTAATTATGGGTTTCAATTTCAATTCTGGAATTTCTTCCTCCTTAGGAGGTTTTCTGCTTTCATTAGAATTCAATTCAACATTTTCATCAGAGCTTTTCTGAATATTACCATCCCCATCCAGGGTGATGTTATCAACTTTGGAATTTCTTTACCGTCTAAAGATTTGGGGATTTTTTGATAATGCCAATTCTAATTTTTCTTCCAAGGGTTTTGTTTTTCCCTCAGATTCTTTTAGCTGTTGTTTCAATTTGTCATTTTTCTTTATTGTCTGTTCCCTCCTTTGGCAAACAGATTTAAAACATAATGTAACTGCAGGACAAACAATATTTTCTTTTTTCAGTGATTTCCACCTTTCATTTATTTTTTCTTGTAATTTTCAGCATTTTGGCATGCACTTAATAGGGTAAACACTGTGCCACCATGAGTAATCTGCCAAGCCTTGTGTCTGTGTTTTCAGACCGAATGCCATCAATCCTGCTATCCAACTACACCAATTTGTTACGAATGGGAGAGAGAGCTTTTTGATGGCCTCTGCCTTTGCTCAGATTTCTGGCAGTAGGCAGCAGCTCTTTTGAGACGGCCTGCACCTCAAAATTCACTCTCGCTTGCAAGTTCTTTAATCATGACCAATTAGGTCTATTACAACATGAATTATTTATTGAATAGACACAAGAAAAACAGACATAGGACTTTAACAGATTACTTACTACACAGGATAAACAAAAGAAGTACTACTAATAGGTTACAATATAAATATACAGTGCATGATAAAGGTACCTATATTACTGCTAGCAAAGAGATAGTATAGATTAGAAGCCAATGTGATTTACCAAACGAATACTGTGGCTTGCAAAGGCTTCTTTCACCCAACTTCTAGAATAAAAGGTACTCAGACTGACATCCCAGTCTGAGGAGGACCCCCTCACACACTTTGAGAAGTTTGCAGAAGATTTCCCACTTTGTGAGAGTTGCGGTAGATCTTTTATAGCTGTAAAATTTTAGTGTCTGTCAGTCAAAAATTCCAGCATAATCTCCCCTCACAGCAAGTTGTTTATCATCAGCTGTTCATGTCAGCCTTGGGCACCTGAGTGTCTCACAAGACTGAGCAAAAAGGGGAGATTCCCTAATTTATGCAAACAGCAGATAACCTTTTTGATGACAGGAAGGAAGGTGTGGGGGGTGAGTTTCCTCACCACAGGGGGGAAGATGTTTTTAAGGTTTTGTTTTGTGACAATAGAGTGATACAGAGTTCCCAGGCAGGTGCAAAGGAGAGCTCGTTTATTACAAAAAACAAAGCCTTTTTAAGCAGTTAGCCATTATCAGAATACATACCATTGAAACACAACAAACAATAATTCAACCAGTCACCGTAAGCCATGAGGTGATCATGCAAAAGTTATGTAACTTGTTTTCTCTACTTCTAAGTTAGCTGAACTGGTTCCCAGAGGCCTTTTTACTTAGCCAAAGTAACAGAAGTGAACCATGATTTTAAAAGAGTAACAAGGCCTTCATTTTGCAAAGTTTTACCTATCTGCAACATTGTTTTACTTCTCATTATCCTGCTCTGGTTTTGTTAGTGTAATAAATTCAATTCATATCTTTAAGTTGAGCATGTTTTGCCTGTGACAGTATTTGATGAGTGATCTCTCTCCCGGTCCTTATCTCAACCAATGAACCCTTCACTAAATTTTCTACCCTCTGTCCAGTTGCAGAGGGGAGTGAGTGACCAGCTTTGGTGGGTGCCTTGCATCTAGCCACCATCAGTCTGCTACAGGTCTTTTTTACATCATCCTGTTATCTTCTGCAGAAATTCTACTTCTCAAGGCAGACAGAAAACAACCCAAAGCAACCACAATATGTGAAAATTCCCATGCTGAATATTAGCATCTTCCAGCTGCAAGGTCGTCCTTGAGGGAAAACAACTCTCTTTTTTTTCCCTCCTCAGTCAATCTTCCATTTTCAACCCCTTTCTCCACACACACCTGAAGGCTGTGCTGCCATTCAGTGGGACCTTGATAGGCTGGAGAGTTGGGTGGAGAGAAACCTAATGAGGTTCAACAAGGGCAAATGTAGGGTCCTGCACCTGGGGAGGAATAACCCCAAGTACCAGTAGAGGTTGGGCGCTGACCTACTAGGGAGCAGCTCTGCTGGAAAGGACCTGGGAGTCTTGGTGGGTGACAAGTTGACTTGATGCCAAAAATTGGGAGTACCTGAAACAGAGACTGAACAAAGTTAGTGAATAAAAGTATGAATTTATTGAAGGCCTTCGAGTGGTACACCTCTGGTACAGAGCCTTGCCGATGCTAGACTAGACCAAGATGGACCCCGATCACGAGTTTTCCCCCCCCCAGATATAGGTTTGGTACATTTGCTTATCAGAAGTTAATTGTCCAATTACAGTTTCAGGTAATGAAGTAATATTTCCCCATTCACCCCCTCCCAATTCACTTTTGTTTATACTTAGGTCTAGGATAGTGACCTTGTTTTCTAGGCTTAGAGAGAATGTTTTGTCTAACAAGAAGGTGAAGCACATCATATGGATTTCAGAATTACACACTAGTACATTGCAGGGCTAGAAAAATCAAAAAGCCAATCCTTAAGGCATCAGACTATGAGCCGACAGTGTGCCCTTGCGGCCAGGAAGGCCAATGGTATCCTGGGGTGCATCAAGAAGTGTGGCCAGCAGGTCGAGGTAGCTTATCCTCCCGCTCTACTCAGCCCTAGTGAGGCCGCATCTGGAGTACTGTGTTCAGTTCTGGGCTCCTCAGTACAAGAAAGACAAGGAATTACTGGAGAGGGTCCAGCAGAGGGACACAGATGATGAGGGGTCTGGAGCATCTCTCTTATGGGGAGAGACTGTGGGAGCTGGGCCTCTTTAGTGAAGAGAAGACTGAGAGGGGATCTCATTAATGCATACAAATATCTCAAAGGCAGGTGCTAAGAGGATGGTGTCAGACTCTTTTCAGTGATGCCCAGCAACAGGACGAGAAGCAATGGCCATAAACTAAAACACAAGAAGTTTCACCTCAACATGAGGAAGAACTTCTTTCCATTGAGGGTGGCAGAGCACTGGAACAGGCTGCCCGGGGAGTGTCGCTGTAGAGTCGGTCACGACACAAAAGTACACACACACACACACACACACACACACACACATTGTTGTAGGTAATGGCGGCAACTTTTAATAATACGAGGCCTATTTGTATTTGTCCCGTGTAATCAGCATCCACAACCCCTGGATGCACAAAAATAACTTGCAATGTTGCACTTGATCTCCCTATTAACAATACACTTAGTCCTTGCCCTATAGGCCCATATATCTCTAGGGGGACCTTATGCACCTGTGATGAATTTAAGGTTACTGTGTTGGCAGTGGAAACATCCAAGCCAGCTGATCCTCTTGTTTTTCCGATGAGTTGGTCACATAAGCTTGCACGGGGAGTGCTGGCTGGGGAAGAGCTTGTGTCAGCGCGTGCCTCCCCTTCACGCTCTTCTTCCTGTTTCCCTGGTATATGACAGATTGTCCATTCACATGAAATGTAGATTTACAATGGTTTGCATTATGTCCTGGTTTTCCACATCTACCACAATTTTCTGCCTTAGCCGTTCCTTTCGAATTTTTTGATATGCCATTTGATTGATTTCTGTGTGGACAATTTGCTTTCACATGATCTTGCTGCCCACAGCCATAGCAATGAGAGTTTACCTTGGCTGTAGCTGTGAGGGAATCAGCGAGTAATGCCATTTTGAAAGAAGCAGTTCCTACCTTAGCACAGGCATCTACCATTTCTTCTAAAGTAGGATTTGCCTTTGGTAACATTTCTATGGCTCTTCTACAATCGTCATTCGCATTGTCTCTAGCCAATTGCAGCATCAACTGGCTTCTTATCTGGCAATTTGTAACCTGCTTCTCCAGTGCTCCTTGCAAACATTCAATAAATTGCATGTAGGGCTCTTTAGCCCCCTGCTTCACTGTTGCATCTCTCTGTGAGGGTGCAGACAAGTTTGCAACCTGCAGCAGCACCTGCATAGCCATGTCTCTAGCCTGAGCAAAGATAAGGAGATGCAGACGGGCCTGCAGCTGTGCTTCTATAAGAGGCAGTCCCATCAGCTGAGGTACGCCTGCCCCAAGCCTAGGATCATCCTGCGACAGCTCGAGGTTGGTCAGCGGCTTCTCCTTGGCAAATCATCTCCAAATGGATTCAAACATGATGTACTGAACCTGAGAGCAAAGCAGTTTTGCTATCTGCTTCATATCAAAAGGTGTCATCTCCTCAGAAGCAAGAAATCCAAGCATCTTTGTAACATCATTAGATGCCAAGATGTGCTTTGCAGCTAACTTGTGTAAGTCTGAGAGCACCTGCCATTTAAAAGGTGCATACTGGTCTGGAACCTGTCCGCCCCCTCTGACCACAGGAAACACACCAACTGTTCCCCCAGAACTTATCGGCATATCAACATCGGAAGGTCTTATAGAATATGGGATAAGATCTGCCATCTCAAGATCACCGTTAGCAACGGCCAGGGCTTTCATACGTTTCCAAAAACTGACTGGATCATATGCGGAAACTGTCAGAGAAACAGGTTGCATAATAAGCACGTCTTCCAGAGAGCCAGCAGGTGGCCGGGAGGACGGCCCGCCCGCACTGGGGTCTCCCAGGTCTATAACCGGGCTGGCTCTCTCAGTTGCCTCAGGTGTACCGGGGTAGGGGTCTGCGGCTGAGGGACCACGAGGCCGAGCCAGGCTGGGTCAGAACCGGGGCTAGATGCGGACGCCACGACGCCAGGACTGCACGTGGAGCCAGCGCCAGAAGCGGGGCTGTTGCTGCGCTGGAACTGCGCAGCCACAGAGTCACTCAGGGGCCACGCCAGAGCGCGCCCGTTCAGCGTGCACGAGAGCGCCGATTCATCCGGGCTCTGTGCTGAAGTTAGTTAGTTCAGCAAATGGGCAAGTGCCGATTCATCTGGGCACTGTCGTGACGTAGGTTCGTTTGGAGAATGGGCACGCGCTGATTCATCCGGGCACTGCCGTGACGTAGCGCCACCCAGAAGTGGAGCACGGGGGGGGCAACGGGGAAGCACGCCGAGAACGAACCGTGGAAATACCGCGCAGATGCAAGCCCACTCGAAAAGTGGACAAGTGGCCCCGCCGCCCACGGTACCAGGACGCTAGAAGTAGAGGGGGCGTCCGACACGGGCCGCTTCTCTTCCTCCCCCCAGCCACCCTCAGGCAGAGGCGGGTAGGCAGCGTGGCTCGCCCCTGGATCGTCTGGCAGCGCAGAGCTGCACCTAGTGTCGAGCTCAGCTGGTGCCTCGCCCCGGAACTCAGCCTCATGAGCAGGACAGCTGCAGAGGCAGGGAAGGCGGAGGGAGTGTTCTTCCCGTGGCGGTTGCAACACGCGAGCCAGATCTCTGGGCGGAGAGGAGGCAGATGCCACGGAGGCACTGGAGCTGCTCGCGTCCCTGGGATGCATCCCTGGGGGCGCGTCTGCCTGGGTTTCTATTTGCGGAGAGTCTCCCTTTCCCGGATCTCGCGAAGAAGATTCGACTAACACCCCCTTGCGTGCCTGGTCACTGGCTTTATCCGCCTGCTCCAAGATAGAACTGTCTGTCTCTGCTCTCTGCCCTTCTGCCACGTCTGTTTCCCCTTTGTCCGCAGAGGTAGGTGGAGTCCCCTCTCACTCCTTCACTGCCAGTTTCAAAGTATCTAACAGTGTTTTCCATGTCGGCATCAAAGATATAGCAGTGTCATTGCAGCAGGACCCTGCTTCTAGTAGGAGCTGTCCCACTTTCTCCCACGTTTTCACACTAAATGCATTTTCTGATGTAGCCTCCAAGCCTTGGCTTTTGCACCATAATAAGAGAGCTTTTAAAGAGTGCTTATCATATTGTATAGCTCGTTTGCCTAACATAAGAGTCCAGATATTTAATATAGCTTTTTTTTCCTGTGAAACCTGTGAACCCATATTGTCCCCAGCTGCTCTCACCTCATAGGGTTGCAAATTCGTCCGGACTGGTAGCTGTACCCGCTACTCTTATTGTGCTGGGATATCTTCCATTATCCACAGATTCAGCTGCTGCAGTCAGCCTAAAAGCTCAGCTACTCCAGGCAGCTTTGGACGAAGTGATGTAGTCATGTCGGGGTCGCCAGATGTCGCTGTAGAGCCGGTCACAACACAAAAGTACACACACACACACATTGTTGTAGGTAATGGTGGCAACTTTTAATAATACAAGGCCTCTTTATAGTATTCAGCTAACAACAATATAACACTATTGGCCATCTATTTCCGGCCTGTTTACAAAGCTACTTATCGCCTATTATTAAAACACATTTCTTGGCACATACCAACTAAAAAGACTCCCTAGTGCAGGTGCAGTTTATCTTTCTGTTGTTGTGCTTCTAACTTCTACCAGTTTCACAATTCTCACGGGTACAGACTGAGTTTCTCACGGGCATAACTAAGTTCTTAAGGAAATACAGGAATTGTGTCCACATCAATGTCCACAAGACTGATTGACCAGTCATCTGCTTCCACATGGGAGGGCATGAAGTCTCCCTTTCTGGAGACATTCAAAACCCACCTGGATGCATTCCTGTATCATCTGCTCTGGGTGACCTTGCCTTGGCATGGGGGTTGGACCAGATGATCTCCAGAGGTTCCTTTCAACCCTAACAATTCTGTGATTCTGTGATCTCAGTCCACAACTGTAGTGGGTTGACCTTGACTGGATGCCAGGTGCTCACCAGGCTGCTCCATTGCTTCCCCTTCCCAGCTGGACATGGGACAGAAAATAAGATGGAAAACAACTCATAGGTTGAGATAAGGCTGTTTACTAAAGGAAAAGCGAAAGTTAGTGTGCACATAAGCAAAGAGAAAAAATAAGTTTATTCTCTACTTCCCATCAGCAAGTCATGTTCAGCCACTTCCTGAGAAGAAGGGCTTCAGCACATGTGGTGGTTGCTCCAGAAGGCAAATGTAAATAACAAATGCCATACCTTCCTCCCCCTTCCCTTAGCTTTTATATCTGAACTGACATCATATAGTATAGAATATCCCTTTGGTTAATTTGGGTCAGCTGGCATAGTTGTGTCCCCTCCCAGGGTCTTGCCCACTCCCAGCCTACTGATAGGGGGGTAATGTTGAGAGGCAGCGTTGATTCTATGCCAGTGCTACTCAGCAGTAGCCAAAACACTGGTGTGTTTTCAACACCTTTCCAGCTACCAATGCAAAGCACAGCACTGGGAGGGCTGCTATGGGAAAATGAACTCTAGCTCAGCCAGACCCTATACAATCTCCACCCCTTATTCCATACCATTTGTGTCATACTCAGGTCCCACATAATTTTATATATCTTCTCACTATTCCATTGTATTTATTTCTCATTACTGAAATCCCTTCTTACCAACACATGCAACTTTAACTACATCCTTAAACCATCTCTATACCTGTCTTGGGGTGATTTTATGATGCTGTATCCCCTATTGCCTGCTGTATGCCAGACATGAATCCTGTGCCTTTAAGCTGGATTCATGGAGAGGGGGAAGAGAAGCCAGGTGAATTTTTCAGCACAGCTTGTGCTCAAGGACACACACACTCCCCCCACATTCTCACTGCTGCTGCAGGGTGGAGGAGCACCTTCTTTTATTTTTTTTAGCTAGCTCTCGACTCTGTTTTTCAGGAGAGAGACGGACAGTTAAAAATTCTTTGCTTTTTAGCAAGCCTGCTAGCTGAGGCAAGGAATTTTTCCTGGGACTGTGGTTCTTTTTCCTTCTTCCTCTGTGTCAAGGGTTAACCTGGAGGCAGACTCTGGATCCCCATGCTATAGTCTTCAGAGGAGAGGAGACAGCAAAAACAGGCTGCAAGCTTGAAAAAAAGATGAAATAATTTATTTACTAACTCTACTAAGAATAGAAAGAATAAAAAAAATAATAAAAATATTAAGGCATAATATACAAATATCATTCTCCTCCCAATACATCCCAATCTTTCTCACTGATCACGTAAAGGACATAAACATGAGATTTTGATCTTATGATTAAGAGTTCTTATTGCTACTTTATGGGATAAAGAGTTCTTTCTGTAGTGTAGTGGGATCCATCCCATGGAAGACAGCTCCCTACAGAGTGTCTTCAGCGTGGTTCCAAATCTTCAAGAAAACACCACAGCCCACCCAGGTTTTTTGCAGTGGTGTATCCTCTCTCCCACAATACTCTCGGCAGTTTGTGGGTCACAAGAAAAGTCTGTTGGGGTTAAACATTTAAGAATAAGTCATTCCAGCCTAAAGGCACTAAAGGTACAGTCTCCTGCTTTTACTCAATCTCCAAAGGCTGCAAATTTCATCTGCTCAGGCATAAAATGTTCTTATCTTAGGCTGATGAATTCCAAATTCCCCCATGTCTCATATTTTGTGATTTATAGAGAAATTTAGTTTGGCACTATTCCAGATCACACAGCACAGCTCACAGAAAAAAAGAGTGAATCCCGATGCTGTTAAAGATGGCTTCTACTCTGGCACTTCCTGCCACTTCTGTCTTCTCTTCCGTTAGGCTGCTGGTCGCCATATCAGTCTTTCACGTGATTTGCTTTCCTTTCTCTCTGGCTTAGAGAAGAGGTTAATATTTGCAGAAAATGCCTACAAAAGTATTTGTAACAGTTTTACATGCTCCCATCAGATAACGCAGCTGTGTTCTCCCCCTTTAAATCATACGGCTAAGTCTCTGGTCTGTATCAGCAAAGCAGCTTCTCTCCCCCGAGCTGTGGCATCTGCGCTGGCAGCCACCCAAATTTCAATAGTCTATTGGCTGCTAATTAATTACTGCAATTCGCTTTATCTGCAACAGCAAGGTCACCCTTTGATCTCACCCATCCACCTCCGAAAGGGAAAAGGAGGGGTTTTTCTCTCCGCAAATCTCAGCTTATCTGCGTGGCTCGGCTCGGCTTAGCTGCTTTTCTGCTTGGCCTTGGTCCAGACGGCAATAGACCATTGGGTCCAAACAGTGCGGGACCGGTGGGGTGAGGCCGGGGCCCCCGCCAGGCCCCCCCCAGGCCTTGGGCCCCGGCCCAGGGGGGGAGGCCACTGCTGCTAGTAGGCATAGCAGGGAGCAACGGAGCAAGTGAGCAAGTCAGCAAGTGAAGTGTTACTTCCTGGGTGGTTTTTTATAACATTCCTTTCCACAGAGACATCACATGAACACCAAGTGGGTTATACAACTGCCCATCACCTGTTTTAACCAATCAGATTTGTTTCACACCGGGTCAAACCATGGCACTCGAACTGTTCAGCTGAGCTCTGGTCCAGAACACCATCACTGGGAAGCCCCACATCGCGGCCCAGAGGGGCCCGCACCACACCCCAGCTCCAGAGAGAGCCGAGCCACACCTACAGAAAGGACTCTGAATCTACCCAGGTCTTCTTCACCGCGAGAGGTTTATTATCTAACATTTTTTTTTCTTTCTTTCCCTGGTGCCTGTGTGCACCCTGCTTGTAAAATAAACAGCTTTTTTTTTCACTTTCCTCTGAGAAATTCCTGAGGTGGGGGAGGGAGTTTTCTGAATCCTACCATCTGCAGAGGAGATGCCCTTGTTCAGGACGTTTTTCCTCCTAATCTGTCTCAAACTGAGACAATACTCAACATACAGATTTACATTTTCATTAACTACTGTTCCCTGTCCTTTCACAGATAGATATTTTCCCATTTCATGGGCTTACTGTACCCCTCCAGATCCATGACTTGGCCTCCATTCCATCAGGACAGGTACTCAGGACAGGAGAACAGCACACAATCGTTGGGTACCAACACCAGCCCAGGTCACTGTCGCATTATCCTTGCTCCTCGCAAAATTCACTCCTTGTCGGTTCACGTCATTCCTGCTACTTTACTTCCTGCAACATACAACTCACACCACAGATTATTTCTTCCCCCAAGGTTAAATTTCCTCAAGGCACACACTGGGTCTCCCCATCCTTCTGCATTACCCACCAAGTACACCCAGGTCCTTCGGCAAAGACAGTCCCTGGGATGGCTTTGCCTTTCCCCATGGGAGGAGAAATCCACACTGCCTTCCCCAGCCACTTCCCTCTGTGTAGTATGGGGACCTTATCTCCTCCCACAGTGTGTAGGGGTTTTGTTTGGGCAGGACCAGGGCAGTTAGCAGATCCTTTGGTGTTAAGCAGGCAAGTGGCTTCTGCTAAATTTGTACCCCAATGCCTCCATGCCCCATTGCCTAATATTCTTAACATAGTCTTCAGCAGTCCATTATACCTCTCAGTCTTTCCAGAGGTTTGTGGGTGATAAGGGATAGGATATATCCACTCAATGCCATATTTCTTTGCCCAAGAATTTATAAGGTTATTTAGAAAATGAGTTGCATTGTCTGATTCGATTCTCTCTGGGGTACAATGTCGTGACAAAATGTGTCCCTCAAGGCCTAAGATTGTATTCCGAGCAGTAGCATGGTTTACTGGGTATGTTTCCAGCCAACCAGTAGTTGCCTTCATCATAGTGAGTATGTAGCTCTTGCCATGGCATGTTTGTGGCAGTGGTCCAATGTAGTCAATTTGTTACCAAAAATTTGGTAAAAAAAACTCCTTAACACCAATGTGGCATTAAGAAGCAGGTATTCTTTATTCAGCTGGATGCACGAGGGGATATCTCCTCCAAAAATTGTGCATGCTGAGTACAGGAAAGTTTCTGTTTGTATACTGTATTTTATATACATATTCATTGATTGTCTCAGAATAAACATATATATGATAATCATTTCCCTGAAATCATTAACATATGTTCTCTCTCCTTTACACATGTTCTTCTGTCCTGAGGGTCTCTTTGGTGGCCCCTAGTGGTCGGGGACCCCAAAGTTATAGCTGACTGACTGTGACCTGGTGAAGCTGGCAGGGCACTGGGGCTGGTGAACTTGCAGTTCTTACACAATGGGCACTGTGCAGTTCCATGGGCCATGGGGATTTGAAGAATAAGCATTCTGTTAGCTCACCAGGTGTAGACAATTTTTCATCTGTTATGGGTTTGGCAAATGAAAATTTCTTTTCTTTCCCCCATGTAGCAGGGAGGCTGTGTAGGTGGAGAGGGGCTGGCCAGGAACTAATGAGCGATACTTGAGAACAAAGAAAGTTGTCTGTCCAACCGCATTCCACACTGATCACCCAGAATGGACGATACTTAAAGACAAAAGGGATCGCTTACCCAACCCGGAGGCCAGGACAATTTCCCCAATTAAAGAAACAAAGAGCTGGAAATATTGGCAAGGGGGTTGTTTCCCCAGAGGCTGGAGCTTATCATCACGAGAGATGAAGGGGGACTGCCCGAGACTTTGGCGAGACGTGGGTGGAGACCGGGCTTGCTGCCTGTTTCTCCGCTCGGCGTTTGGGGAGGATGGTTGTGTCTGCAGTGAGTGCTGGTTTTACTCCGGGAACACTGCTACACTGCGACGTCTCTGCCAGCTCGCTCCAGAGCACGGATACACTGTGACATCTCCACGAGGGTCCCGCCGCGTCACAGGGTACAGAGTTACGCTGTAACCAGTCGCCGCCTGGAGCTGCTCACCTCTGCCGGCTCTGCCACCAGCCTGGGTTTCTGCTCAACGTGGGTCGGCACCAGGGTCTGCTCGTCTTGGCTGTTCCTGCCTTCTGCTGGCCCCTCAGTGGGTGATACCAAAGTCCATCGCTCCTGTAAGAGACGGTCCGAAAATCCCTCATCTGCCTCACGATCATCGACAAAGACAGAGACTGAAAACCCAAAAAAACTCCATAGGGAAAAGAGGACTTTTGCAAAGAAGTCCTGGCCTGGCCGAGGTGGGATGTTTGCCAAGTGTTGCCTGTGGGTGCGCCCACCGAGGACTGGTTCCCCCCTTTCTCTCTGTC
>JACAXG010000409.1:2002-38362 GCA_018881555.1 Amblyornis subalaris
TGGCAAACATCTCACCTCAGCCAGACCAGGACTCCTGAGCAAAAGTCCTCTTTTGCTCCTGGGGTGTTTTTGGGTTTTCAGTCTCTGTCCTTGTCAATGATCGTGAGGCAGATGAGAGATTCTCGAACCGTCTCTTACAGATGGGGCATCTTACAAAAAGGAATGGTGTGCCAGGGGGACAAACACCCGGGAGACAAGATGGCGGACCCAGTCACGTGGCCAGCGCCATCTTGTGGCACCCCGGAGGACAAGGGGGAAACACGAGGAGTGGACAAGATGGCGGAACCGGCCATGCTGTCAGCGCCATCTTGTGTAATTAAAGAGGGAACACCAACTTGTGGGACCCGAACAATAACAGGGGATAAGGGTATAGGAAAACAGGTTGGGGTAGAACCCGAGACAGGGTGATCAATCCTGTCTCGGGAGCTCAGGGCAGCATGCTTAGTGCCGTCCCAGGCAGGGGACGGAGGAAACCGGGAGGCGTCCGGGAGTTTACAGTCGCAACCCGGCGCCATTTGGCATGTTACGTCTGCCGATTCCCCCCTAGCAGGACTGACGGGGTGAGGAACACGAAGGGAGGACAGAGGGGTACCCGAACTTTCCCGCCGTTTCTTCAACTTATTCCCCGAATAAATAAGTGATTTATAAATGCCTTCTAACACAGGAAAAAATTCCCCAACAGAATTATCCCCCTTATCCCTCAACTGAACCAACTTTTCCCGAACTTTTGCCCAAAACCCCGTAGAATTAACAGAAGAAACTGAAACAGAAGGAACATACTTAAAAAGCCACCGAACAAAACATTTCAGAAGACCCTTAGAAAAATAAATGTTTCCCCGAGCAAGGATTTCCCCAACTTGGAAAAGGACCTCCCTCTGGGGATGGGTTAATCCACCACCCATCAGACACAGAAACTCACCCACACCATGGAGAAAAGAGAAAACAAAACYAAAAGGGCTGGAGACCAGTAGGTGTCACCCCCCAACCTCAGCCGGACTGAGTACACTCGCAATAGAGACTTTGGGGGGATTAACCTTCACACAAAAACGCTTCCCAAGTCCTCACCCCTAATCTGGCCTCGGGGATCTTGGACCGAAGCCCCAAATCTGGCCTCCGAAATAAAATCCGTGGCGTGGTCCCCCAGTTCTGACCGACCGATCTCCCGAGACTCACCGAGAACACCTTAAAACGGCCGCAGCAATCTTAAAATGGCGGCAGATCGGCAAGGCTCGGGGCACACAGAGTCCTCTGAGGGTCGTCGGTCGCCCCGCAGGAGAGACCTAATAAAACTTAGATCTCCCTTCGGGGTGGCTGCTCACCGGATTCTGCAGGCGCTCTCAGGGACGGACTTCAGCTTGCCCGCATTCTCCACCATTTGCTGCGGCAGCATGCTCGGTGGCACAGCGACGCAGCCTTCTGGGAGTGATCTTGCGTTTCGGCGGCGCCTTGGTGCGGCGGCGCGGCGCGCTGTTTCTCACGCTCGCGCAGGTAGACTCGTGCAGCCCGCGCCTTAAGACAGAGGTAAAGAGTTGGGAAGCGGACTCTCCTTATGATGTTCCAAAAGATGGCGTTTATTGGAGGGTCAGAGAAGGAAAGCGCCGAGAGCATGGTAACACAGGATTATATACTGCACACACAAGGGGCAGGGAGAAACCCCGAGGGCTAATTACACGAGGGCAAGGGGGAGGAGGAAAGGCGAGATTACAATACAAATAACCAATAAGGGTAGGTCAGGGGAGGAGCAGGGGAAACAGGGCAAATACAGTATTGAGGAACAGAGAATTTTCCAGAGCATAACCATAAAGGGAACATAGATTGACAGGCTAACTGAACAGGGGATGTACCAAAAACAGAGCCTGGGGGGAGAGACCTTCCTCACTATCACAGCCGAGAGGGAGAGACCTTATAGGTGGCAAAATCCACCACCACAGGAAACTTTTTGGACAATGGGGACTTGGGGGATGGGTGAAGTCTGTAATCCAAACTGGGCTGTGGGTGATCTTAATGATTTTTATAGTTTTAAGTATACTTGGTTGCCTTAAGACATATCTCACTAAGTCTATAGGAGAAGCATTTCTTTTAAACAAAGAATGGGGAGATGTCGTGTCCCCTGAAATAAAAGCTGGGAGGATTGAGGAGCTGAAAGACACTGATAATGGAAAAATATACTGGTGGAATAATTCTACATAGGTATAGTGAAATGAAGTTCCTCCTATTGGCTTTCTGAGATACTATGAGAAATTGGCTTGTCTGATTGGTCCATGGTTGTCTCCACCCTCCCTCCTTAGTAATTGGTTGTGGTGGTTTCTCCCCACCTTCTTCCCTCCCCTAAGCCAGTGGTGATTGGTTGCTGGCCCCCCGAGCGCGCGGTTTTAAAAACCCACTATCTTCCTTGTTTCGCCCTCTTTGCCTCCTACTCCCTTCATAGCTGGATGGAATAAACTCCCTGGACTGTGGAACATAGTGCATAAGAGCCTTCCTGCCTCTTTATTTCTGGACTTGTGGCTGGGCTATGCCAAGTGTGAGTATTTCTCAGTGCTAACAACCGCACGGGCGATATCCCTAGTTGGTTTGGTGAATCTGCACCCCTAGAACTGCTCCTTCTCAAAGGAGGTTTTGGGAATAAACCACGAAGGGAATTTGCTCAGGAGAAACACTGCCTTTAAAGCCATTATGACATGGGTTCAGGCCTTGCCTATAGCCTTACTGAGAATTCGTATTCAACCGAGACAGAGGGACAAAATAAGTCCCTATGAAATACTGTATGGCAGGCCTTATCAAGTACCACATATTCCAGGAGAAATTCAAATGAGGGGGAAACTTGATTTGCAGAGATATTTAATTGCTTTAAGTTCCACTTTGCAGAAGCTCCAGAGATTTGTCGTGTTATCTAGACCGATCGGGCTGGACACACCTGCCTATCTGTTCCAGCCTGGAGACTGGGTCTACGTTAAGTGGTGGGACAGTGATCCTTTACAGGCCAAGTGGAGGGGGCCGTTCCAAGTCCTGCTGACTACCCTGACCGCAGTCAAGGTTGCTGGCAAAGGACCATGGATCCACTACTCCAGAGTTAAGAAAGCTTCTGTTCCTGAGACCATCGAGAAGAAACCAGAGACTGATGCAGACCAAGATGATGTGGTCTAAACTGTTCTTTTCATGTTTGATATCCGCACATTTGGTAACCATGACTCAGGGTTGGCACCATGATTTGCACGGAAACCTAGTTAAAAGTGTATCCAAAGCCCTTAATAAGTATAACTGCTGGATTTGCACCCAGTTGCCTCCCTTAAATGGGAGTAACAACTGGCCACTAATTGGCATTTTAATGAATACAAACCGCACCGAAAGGTGGGAACGAATCAGTAATAACACCGTTCTGCCTCCTATTCCCCTGAGCGGCCTAGTAGATCATGGGAATGATACAGTTCCCTGTGCAATTGTAAATGCTACAGGAAAAGCCATTCTTCCCTCATATCGTGATAAAACCAGATTTATGGAAAGGATAAGCCCAAGAACGGTAAGAAAGATGGAATTGACATCATGGAAACTAGCTTTACCATACGGGATGGGGTGGTGTTGGATATGTGACAATAAGACTTGGAAAGTCCTGCCCATAGACAAAGATCAAGCCTGTGCCCTTGGGGCTGTAGTTCCAAACATAACAATATATGACCATATTGAAAATCCAAATGGAAGGGTGAAGAGATCTATTAATCCCCTCGTTGAGCATCCCACACTTTTCCATAGTATAGTCAGAACTCTTATTCCCCCTCTAGGAGTGGTCGAGCTGGAGAGGGCAGTTGTAAACATCTCATCTATTATAGAACATATCGAGTGACAATCTACAGATGCAATTTCAGCCCTGCAGGACGAAGTCCATAGCCTGGCTGGTATGGTTTTGCAACATAGAATGGCTCTTAATTACGTATTCACTGCTCAAGGAGGTGTATGTGCAATTATTAACACCACTTGTTCTTATGTGGACCAGAGTGGAAGAGTCAGGAAGGATTTAAATGAAATTCGAAAGGAGACCCAAATTCTACATGAAGTAGGTCTCAGAAATAACACCTTAAATTTTGATTATATCTTTGATACCCTCACTTCATGGTTACCAACTTAGCCCTGGATAAAAGAAGTGTTCATAGTAGTAGTAATTGTAATTATTTTCTGTATGATAGCTGGCTGTGTTAATCGATTCTGTTACTAAATGTAGATGGTAAAGACTCGACAAGGAAGACATCCTTGTCTAAGTCATTAAAGGGGGGAAATGATGCCAGAGATTTTTTGGTTTTATGCTTTTTAGATTAGTAGTATTTTAGTTTTATACTTTTATATATTAGTACCCCTATAATCTTATAACCTCTATCCTGTAACCTTGTATCCCTTTCCTATAGACAAAACAGAACCAAGTTATCAGCCTTTAAGCATTCCAGAGTTAGACTCAATAAACTATTGAAGTAAGCAGAGAACCTCCAATAGAAACTTGCCACAAGGAATAGTGTGACAAAATTCTGCTTTTCATTGGAGAATATTTCAAAACTATGTTACCCCTATAATAGTAGAAGCACGAACACCTTCACAGACTTTTTTACCCTTTTTGTACCCTTTTTACCTTTGTATAACTTACACTTGCTGGAACCTCGCTCGGCAGGATTGGGCCCAAAGCCTGTGCAGCAGGGGTCCCGGGGTTATCCCTGGGAAAGCTTTGCTTTCTCCAAATCCTTTAATAAATTTTTACTTTTTACCCTCTTATTTTGGCCTCAGCCTTTATTTTCCAAAGATATAAGGCATCATTCTGATCTTCTCAATCAAATCCCAGTCTCCATCTTCTGCAGCCTTCCGTCTCACATGATCCCAAAACCAGAGAGGCTGTCGGGATTGTACAGTCACCTGACAAGGGGGCAGTGTCCAAGGCTGGGCTGCTTTCGGTCTATTCAAAGAGTGGCGGTTGCTAGCCGTCTGTCTCTGCTGATGTTCCTTCACTGCAGCTGCGACAGATTCGTCTGAGTCACTTGCTCTCAGAGCTGCAAGGCAATGGGGCATAAAGTCCCTCTCCCCACGTCAGGTGGCCACCACCCTGGTCCAAAGGGAGCGGGGGCGGTGGAGCAGAGGGCACAACTGAGGCCGTGCCTCCACGGTCTCTCAGCGAAAGCTCTGCCAGCTGTTCAGCAGGGGAAGGATACTTTAACATATTTGGCATGGGACGGATATGTGGGCTTAACGTAGTCCCTCGGAGATAGATATGCAGAGGATCCGCTGGGATTCTCTTTTACTTCTGCGGCAGCCGCAGTGCCCGGGCTGGCCACACCGCCTGCTGGGCCAGCCCTGCCCCCTGCAAGGCTGGCCGCTTCCCCCGCAGGTCCGGTCACGTCCCCCGTGGGGCTGGCCGCGCTGCTCGTGGGGCCGGCTGGGCCGCCCGCCGAGGTTTCCTCCTCCGCTGATTCCGCCATTAGCACATCCCCTTCTGCGTCAGCGGCCGGCTGCGCAGCCTCTGTAGCCCCGCGCGGTGCTGCCCCACCCGGTGCTGCCGCCGCCTCCACCGCGCCTGGCCCGGCCACTCCCTCCGCTGCCACAGCCTCCCTCTCCTGCTGATCTTGTTCATTTTTCCATTGCTTCAGTGTTTCATATAGCAGCTGCCACGTTGGAGCTAAACCCGCGGCATTCCTGTCTCCCTTGGATATCTCGTCCCAAAGCTTTTCTCCGACCGCCTTCCACGTAGATACAATGAATGCTACACTGGCGTCTGCAGGGAAATCTTGGGACTTTGCCCATAGTAAGACGCTCTGAAGGGCGAAGTCTGTGGATTTAACACACTTCCGCTTTATGAGTGCCTTCCAAGTCGACACTACAGTTTTTTCATCCTTCGATAAATTATTTCCCATTTTAATTCTTTCTTTTTCCTGGTGGCTTACCTTGAAAAGCTCCTCAAGGTACTGAAAAAGTGACCTGGGTCTTTGGCAGAGGTCCTCTCTGCTCTGTCTGCTACACCAGGCGTTCGTCCCCACGGCAGCTTGCCGTGCCGTTCCTGAGCTCTAAGATCTCTCCACTGTATTAAAGTTATTAATTACTTTTCTTTTGCAATTGCGATAATAGCACTTATTACTTTTAGTTGCAATATTGCATCGTGGTCACCAGATATCACTGTTGAGACGAACACGAAACAGAAACTCACGAGAAGGTTAGGGGAAGAGGAATGACATTTATTGAAAGTGCACACTTCTTATATAGACTCTTAAATTGTTATGGTTCGTGTTACCTATCAATTGGCTACTAAATGAATACAATATACTCATTGGCTATATTTGATTAATAAAAAATATGGATATTGATATGATATTGATATCCAGCTATGACGGACAAATAACTCTCTAACGCAGCAGTTAGAAAGGGTATGTTTTAATTGGCCGGGGCAACCGTGTGGGATCGTTCCCAAAGACGCAGTGCCGAATTGTGAAACAATACAGAGTCTTTTTATCTACAAAAGTTTTAAATATTTAAGATAAAAAATACATATTCATAGCATAAACACCTCCCATTCCCGCTTCTTATGATAATTAGCCAAAATAGCATTAAGCATGCGTGGTTTGTTCTTTGAAATGAGTCGGTGGGTGTATTTTGAGTAATGGTCGTGAAAAATGCGAAGTAGGCCTTAGTCTTCCTCTCTTGAACTTTTTGCCTCTTGAGTTTTCACAATAGTTCTTGACCCTGAGGTTCATTCTGTACCCTCTCCTGCCATCCATGAATAGATATTTCAAATAGAGAAATTAATATCTGTCTACTTTTCCCTTAGATCTTAGTACTCTAAGTCTTCTGGTCCTTGTTATGGACACAGCTGTACAAATATAGGATGACAAACAATTAGTCAACCCTATTTTAGGTCTAGCTTCTCAAGCAATTATTAACTTCTTAATTAACTCCAGCTGGGTTTATCTGTTACATTCGTTCTAACTAACCCTACTGATTCTAACAAAGCTAACTTTAAATAAAAATCTAAAAATCTTAAAATTTCATATTTCATATTAACTACAACATACTATTATTAGTCACCCATAGCGTCAGTGCCCAAGCATCCAGAAAAACACCAGGTGCAAACTTATCGTTAAATTATTTCCCTATTGTTTACAGTTCTAGCTCTTGTTTCTCACAGGTACAAGCGTATTACACTAAGATCTATGTCGGAGCTAGCTAAGCTGGCAGACCTGCTATGCATCCCCATACATGAGCCTTTATCGTGCCATGAACCATGCTCTCATAATTCCTGAGTTTGTTGGCTACCGAGCCCACAGTCTCTCGGTTGTCCTCAACATTTATTGTTGCCAGGAAACTGGAGTATTCGGGTGGCCTGAGGTGTGCCAGGCTCCACAACATCTGCGGTGTGCATCTGACCTTGTCAGGGTCGTTACCACATTGCCCTTCCCTTCCAAAGAGTATCTCTAACACCGCCAGTTCTCTCATGCGTTGGATCCCATCCTCAGTAGTCTTCCAGGGCATTCTGTGATGGTGTTCCTGTAGTCTTTCTCTGTAAACGAACCTCTCCCTTACACTCGTTATGAGTCGCTCCCAGAGAGGAAGGGGCCCTGGCTCCCTCATGAACACCTGGTCAATGCCTGCATCCTTGGTCAGGGATCCCAAATACCTAGCTTCACCACTATCTAGTTGGATACCTGGGCCCATAAGGTCCCAAACTCAAGTCAACCAAGTCGAAAATGCCTCGCGGCCTCATTTCACAATGTCATTCCGCAGATTGCGGAGACTGTCATGTGACAGGGACTGTGATGATCTCAGGCTCTGGCTCCTCCACGGGTTGTGAGGGCCCTGGTACCTCATCATCACTAACTGGGCGTACCGATTTGGTTTTATACTTTCTCCTCTGCACAGGGGCAACTGCCGCTGATTGTGGCTGCCCTTGTGGTGCAGCTGGAACTTGGGCGGTTGTAACATCTCTTGGTTCCACTGCTGTGTCATTGGGCTTGACCCCCTTGGGGCAAGGGGAGTGGTTCCAAACAGTTGGGGACAAACATTCTTTTAACACCCAGACTATCTCCTCCACTATCTCCATCAAATCTGAGTGATTTGCCTCTACGGTGGGCTGTTGGGAAGTGGTGGGCTTTTGGGCAGTGCCCCCAGCCCCTGGGACATGTCCCTGGGCAGCATCCCTGACATCTGGGGTAGATGTCAGAGTGGTTACCCAAGGCAATCTTACCTTATCTCTAAATGCTAAATAGAATGGGCTCATCAGCAACACCAGCCATTGTATGATATCATTAGCATTTAGAGAAACACTGACCCCTTCAAAAATTGTTGGGATAGGCCCAAAAAGGTCTGTGAGAAATTGGGAGAAAATTTCTCCTTTGTTGCTTCTTCCGAATGGGTGCCATTATTAAAGAACCCCAACAGATGTGAGGCTAGTGCGTGAAAGTTCTGTAGCCATGCCCCCGCACCCCAGAGGAGCTTTACAATCTTTGAAGCCTTCACCTTATTGACCCATCCCACAAACAGGGTAACAACCACAGTGGTTTTAGTCATGGGACCCATGTGTAGAAGAGGAGCTGCAAATGGGAGAGACGTAGCCAAGATCATTTGCCAACAGAACCGAAATAAGCTGCGCCACATGGTGATGTGTAGCATGATTTTTATATTTAACACACAAATTAGGTTACCTAGAAACTGTTATTCCTTTTTCTCAATGCCCTCAAGCCTCACATTGGGCGCCAAGAACTGTCCTGGTTTGAAGGACAGGTGTCTGTCAAGGAAGGTGGGAAACCTTCCTTGAATACAGGATGAACCCCCTCCCTCCTCCAAATTACTATACCTTTGAAATTAAGGGGCTCTCTGGCAAAGATGTGGTAAAAAGAACAGTTCTTTACTAGAGTTATATATCTGTACATATATATATAACAAGACAGTTAAACAGCAACAATAAGAGAACAGACAAACTCGGTAACAGTCCTTTCTCTGTCATTGGGCGGTTCTCCGTTGGGGCAGAGAGGCTCAGCTGACTCCCCCACAGCTGCAGGGGACGCTGTGGCGTGAGCGCTACTACCTCTCATGTGGCAATGGTGGCTCCGGTGAGCGAGAGAGAGGAGATCGCTCCCGGTGCGAACCCACAGGGCAGCAGCCTGGCTCAGCACCAAGCTCGGCAGCGGGCAGCAAGCAGTGCAGGCAGGCAGGGTCGACTGGGGAGTGATGGACCTCGGTATCACCCACCGAGGGGCCAGCAGAAGGCAGGAACAGCCAAGACGAGCAGACCCCGGTGCCGACCAACGTGGAGCCGAAACCCAGGCTGGTGGCAGAGACGGCAGAGGCGAGCAGCTCTGGGTGGCGACTGGTTACAGGGTAACTCTGTACCCTGTGCCCCGGCGGGACCCCCGCAGAGATGTCACAGTATATCCATGCTCTGGAGCGAGACGTCTCAGTGTAGTGGTGTTCCCGGAGTGAAACCAGCTCTTGCTGCAGACATGACCGTCCTTCCCGAACGCTGATTGGAGAAGGGAGCCGAGCCCAGTCTCCACCCGCCTCTCACCAAAGTCTCGGGCAGTCCCCCTTCATCTCTCGTGATGATAAGCTCCAGCCTCTGGGGAAACAACCCCCTTGCCAATATTTCCAGGTCTTTGTTTTCTTTAATTGGGGAAATTGTCCTGGCCTCTGGGCTGGGCAAGCAATCCCTTTTGTCCTTAAGTATCGTCCATTCTGGGTGATCAGTGCAGAATGCAGTTGGACAGATAACTCCCTTTTGTTCTTAAGTATCGCCCATCAATTCCCGGCCAGCCCCTCCCCACCTAGACAGCCTCCCTGCTACATGAGGGAAATGAAACAAATTTTCATTTTTTTGAACCCATAACACCCTGTAACCCTGTAGCCCTGAAGCCTTCACTCTATAACCTTGTAGTTTCTTAGCTAGCAGTTTCCCTACCCTTTAGACAAAACAAGATTCCTTAATCACCTTATCATTGCTAGTGTTCTGGGGACCAGGGATGTTTCTGTGTTCCATGTCTTCTAAAAGCCTAAACAATGGTAGAGCTAGCAGTGTTAGGGGGGGCTTCAACAAGGGGGGAATTACCTCATTAACCGTATTTCTAATTGGGAGATTTTGGTCAATTATGTTAATTTTCTAAACTTATAAAAGTGTTGGAGTCCATTGGGGGGGATTGATTGATCATTCTGCTTTGCTGGGGATAGAGAGGCTTTGGTGCGCATTTTGTACCCTTGGAGGACTTCTAAATAAAGGTAACCACTTTCCTTATCCTCTTAACGTTGTCCAGCTTCTGATTTTAGGTAAAAAAGTCAACACATCCCACGGGCAAACAGTTCTCCTGTTGCCTTTTTCTAGCTAAAATTAGAAGCTGGATGATGTTATGGGGGTAGGGAAAAGCGGATACCTTTATTGGAGGTCCTCTGAAGATACAAAGCACAACGATCAAGTGATCCCAGCAGCCACAGGAGCGGCCGCCCCACCATACCCCCGCTGTGTACTCTGTTCTCCCCCCAGACTCTAGCACTTTTATAGGTTTATAGCAAATTAATACAGTTGAAAAAAATCTCCCAATTATAAATACGGTTAATGAGGTAATTCCCCCCTTTGGCTTAACATCCCAGCAAAGCCCCTCTAACACTGCTAGCTCTACTGTTGTTTTGGTTTTTAGAAGACATGGGACAGAGAAATGTCCCTGGTCCCCAGAACACTAGTGATGATAAGGTGACATAGGAATTTTATTTTGACTATGGGATAGGGAATTTGCTAGCTAGGAATTTACAGGGTTATAGGGTAAAGGCTACAGGGTTACAGGACTACAGGGCTACTAATATATAAAAAGTATGAAAGCAAAAATACTACTAATATAAAAAGCATAAAAGCAAAAATCTCTTTGGCATCACTCCCAAAATTGTTGTGGTGTGGGTCACTCTTCCACGGGGTGCAGTCCTCCAAGGACAGGCTGCTCCAGCCTGGAAGCAAGGCCTCTCCACTGGGACTCCAGCCAGACCACAGCATCCTCTAGGCATCCACCTGCTCCGGCCTGGGCACCTCCCCCACAGGCTGTGTGTGGATCTCTGCATCCTCCGTGGACCTCCATGCGCTGCAGGGGGACAACCCACTTCACCATGGTCCTCACCACAGGCTGCAGGGACATCTCAGCTCCGGTGCCTGGAGCACCTCCTCCCCCTCCTTCTGCACTGACCTTGGTGTCTCCATTGTTGTTTCTCTCACATGTTCTCACTCCTACTCTGGCTGGAAAATTACAACTGCGCCACTAACTTTGTTTTGGTTTCTTCTTAAATATATTATCACAGAGGCGTTACCATCATCTCTAATTGGCCCAGCCTTGGCCAGCGGCACATCCATCATCAGAGCCATCAGGGATTGGCTCTGCTGGACATGGTGGAAGCTTCTAGCATCTTCTCACAGAAGTCATCTCTGTGGCTCCCCCTGCTACCAAAAACAAGGCCCTGCAAAACCAATACACCCACCAAACAGCATGGCTGTCCCGAGTGGCAGTGGTGAAAAGGTATTGCAAAATTTGCTCTGGAGCAGTTTAGGATAGTTAAATTCAGCTTCTGGGGTTGCAACCCAGAGACCTGCGCCAGGCAATCCCCTCAGTAGCCTGGAGAGAACAAAAGAGAGCTCGTGCATGTCTGTTTCCAGTTTTTGAAGAGACCTCCCCCCCATGTTCCGTCTTGAGTCTTTAAGTGCTAGTAAAAACAGACTGCGTGGATTGATGTAGAGGAAATATGGAATACACAGGGGGTTTTTTGGGGTCACCTAGGTCACCTAGGACACTCCCCAAAGTTTATATACTGATATTGTATGGTATGGAATATCTCTTTGGCCAGTTCAGGTCAGCTGTCCTGGCTATGCTCTCTCCCAGCTTCTTGTGCAGCTCCTCACCGGCAGAGCATGAGACACTGAAAGGCCCTTGACTCAAGGTAAGCACTGTTCAACAGCAACTAAAACATCAGTGTGTTATCGGCATTAATCACTGAATCACAGAATGGTTAAGTTTGGAAGGGACCACAGTGGGTCATCTGGTTCAACCTCCCTGCTCAAGCAGGGTCATCGTAGAGCACATGGCACAGGATTGCATCCAGACAGTTCTTGAATATCTCCACCAAGGGAGACTGAACACCCTCTCTGGGCAATGTGTTCCAGTGCTCAGTCACCTTCACAGTAAAGAAGTTCTTTCTTCCTCATATTCGGGTGGAACTTCCTGTGCATCAGTTTCTGCCTTTTGCCTCTTGTCCTATTTCTTGGCACCACTGAGAAGAGTCTGGCTCCATCCTCTTGGCACCCTCCCTTCAGATACTTATAGACATTGATGAGTTTCTGTCTCAGTCATCTCTTCTTGATGCTGAACAGGCCCAACTCCCTCAGCCTTTAATTGTAAAAGAGATTATCCAGACCCTTGATCAACTTAGTAGCTCTCTGCTGGACCTGCTACAGGAGCTCCATATCTCTTGTACTGAGGAGCCCAGAACTGGACACAGGACTCCAGGTAAGGCCTCACCAGGGCTGAGTAGAGGGGCAGGATCACCTCCCTCGACCTGCTGGCAATGCT
This sequence comes from Amblyornis subalaris, assembly GCA_018881555.1. Lineage (NCBI taxonomy): Eukaryota > Metazoa > Chordata > Aves > Passeriformes > Ptilonorhynchidae > Amblyornis > Amblyornis subalaris. The sequence continues at coordinate 14,554 of JACAXG010000409.1, forward strand.
CTTTCTAATGGACCTCAGGATTCCCTTAGCCTTCTTGGCCACCAGGGCACTGCTGGCTCATGGACAGCTTGTTGTCCACCAGGACCCCCAGGTCCTTCTCTGCAGAGCTGTTTTCCAGCCGGTCACCCCCAGCCTGTGCTGGTGCCTGGGCTTGTTCCTTCCCAGGTGCAGAACCCTGCATTTGCATTTGTTGAATTTCAGAATGTTCCGCTCTGTCTATCTCTCCAGCCTGCTGAGGTCCTTCTGAAGGGCCACACAGCCCTCTGAGGTATTGGACAGTCCTGCCAGTTTTGTGTCATCAGTGAACTTGCTGAGGAGGCATTTACCCCTTCATCCAAGCCATTGATGAACAAGTTAAACAACACTGGGCCCAGTATAGAACCCTGGGGGACACCACCAGTGACAAGCCTCCTACTAGACCCTGTGCCACTGATCACAACCCTCTGGGATCTGCCACTGAGTCAGTTCTCAATTCACCTCATTGTCCACTCATCCAATCCACACTCCCTGAGTTTGCCTTTGAGGATGTTGTGAGAGAGTTTCAAAAGCCTTGCCGAAGTCCAGGTAGACAATATCTGCTGCTCTCCCCTCATCCATCCAAGTAGTTGTTTCATTGTAGAAGGCAATCAGGTTGGTCAAACATGGCTTACCTTTGGTGAACCCATGCTGACTACTCCTGATCCCCTTCTTGTCTTACATGTTGGTGGAGATTGCCTCCAGAATGAGGCATCCCATCACCTTTCCAGGGACTGAGGTGAGGCTGACTGGTTGGTAGTTCCCTGGGTCCTCCTTTGTGCCCTTTTTGAAGACTGGAGTGCCATTTGCTGTCTTCCAGTCCTCAGGCACCTCTCCTGATCTCCACAACCTTTCAAAGATGATCGTGAGTGGCCTCGCTATGATGTCTGCCAGAGCTCTCAGCACTCTTAGATACATCCCATCAGAGCCCATGGACTTGTGGATGTCAAGTTTGTTTAGGTGTTCTCTGACCCAATCCTCCTTGACAAAGGGAAGGTCTTCCTTTCAACATTCCTTTACCCTGGTGTCCTGGATCAGAGATCCAGGAGAGCTGGTCTTGGCAGTGAAGACCGATGTAAAGAAGGCATTCAGTACCTCTGCTTCTTTGTGTCCTATGTTACACCAGGGTCCCCCTCCATTTACTAATGGGCCCACATTATCCTTTGTTTTCCTTTTGTTATTGATATATTTGAAACAGCCCTTTTTGTTATCTTTTACATCCTTGGCCAGATTAAATTCTAGATGTCCCTTGGCCTTCCTTGTCTCATTTCTACTTACCCTGATCACCTGTTGAGCCCCAGTTCTCACTCAGCAAGTTTATTTAAAAGGGGCTTGAGGTACTACTTTTCCCTGAGATGGGTGCATGGCAGAAATACAACAACATTCTCAGGGGAGTAAAACCAAACTTTACTGGAAAACTATAGAGGATCAGAAATTTGGCAAGATTTAAAGAAACACATTCAATCAAAATAAAGCAGTTCACTTAGGAAACCTAACCTATCCAACCTTAAATTACCCATATTTCGAGAAGAGGAACTAAGGAGGAGAAATAAAGAGAAAGCGAGAAAGTGAGAAAGTGAGACAGCAAGAGAAAGACAGAAAGAAAGAGAAAGAGAGAGAGAGAAAAAGACAAAGAGAGAAAGAAAGTGTGCTGGTTTGACTGTAAACCAGCAGGGGAAATTAACCCCACAAAAAATACCTCGAGAGATTTTAGGTCAAAATTACATTTTTAATGAAAAAGGTTAAAATAAATGCAGGAATACAGAAACACCAGCCTAAACAAACTGACAGAATCACGGTACAACTTGACACCCCGTTGGCCAGGGTGGTAGCTGTGTAGTCCAGTTAGGCACTGGTCCTGTAGAAGGTCTAGTCTTGAGATCTCTGGGTTTCCAGTCATCTGGTAGTCCAGTGGTCTGGTAGTCCAGTCATCTGGTAGTCCAGTGGTCTGGTAGTCCAGTGGTCCAGTGGAGTGGAGTCCAGTCAAGTGGAGTAGTAAAGGCTTTAAGGGTGGTGTTTCTCCTGAGCAAATTCCCTTCGTGGTTTATTCCCAAAACCTCCTTTGAGAAGAAGCAGTTCTGGGGGGTGCAGATTCACCAAACCAACTAGGGATATCGCCCGTGCGGTTGTTAGCACTGAGAAATACTCGCACCCGGTGTAGCCCAACCACAAGTCCAGAAATAAAGAGGCAGGAAGGCTCTTACGCACTACGTTCCACAGTCCAGGGAGTTTATTCCATCCAGCTAAGAAGGGAGTAGGAGGTGAAGAGAGTTAAACACGGATGATACTGGGTTTTTAAAACCGCACGCTTGGGGGGCCAGTAACCAATCACCATGGCTTAGGGGAGGGAAGAAGGCGGGGAGAAACTACCACAACTAATTACTAAGGAGGGAGGGCGGAGAGAACCATGGGCCAATCAGACAAGCCAATTTCTCATAGTATCTCAGAAAGCCGATAGGAGAAACTTCGTTTCACTATACCTATGTCCACCAGTATATTTTTCCATTATCAGGGTCTTTCAGCTCCTCAATCCTCCCAGCTTTTATTTCAGGGGACATGACAGAGTAGTCCTGAGTCCAGTCGAGTCCAGTCCAGAGGAGTGTCGAGTCCAGTCCAGAGGAGTGGAGACATTTCTCCCATCTCAAAACCTTGCTTTTATGTCATGGTTCCTGGCTGGTACCTCCCCCAGGGGCGGGGACTTCCACAATGGAAGAGGATTTTCCTGACGTTCTATTGGTTGCATCGGCAATGAGCTCACATGAGGCTCTTGAAGGAGTGCACGGTTTCTGACATTCTATTCTTATCAAGTCCAGTAATGAGCCATTAATCAAGATAATTCACTCATGGTGGTTCTGAAGTTCTATTGGTCTATGCTTATAAAACCCAGTAATGGGCCAATAATCAAGATAATCTACTCAGGACGGGTGGTGCAATGGGCCATTAGCTGAGATGATCTACTCAGGATGAGTGGTGCTTGCTGTCACCGGAGTGGTTATCTCAGTTGAGATAAGGAGGACCTCATGCACCAGCTGTGTAACTGTGAACTATCCAGTTTATGTGGGTGGTAATAGAATATATAGTTAACCCAGGACGTAATCCACCCCTTATTCTATACCATCCACATATTGCTGGAATTAACATCACGGACAGTGCTCACTCAAAATTAAGTCCCCTTGAGGTACACAACGGGTTTCCCCATCTGTCTGCATTACCCACCATGTGTGACCAGGTCCTTGAGCAAAGACAATCCCACGAATGGGTTTGCCTTTGCCTGAGGTGGGACTAATCCAAACAGTCTTTCCTAACATACCTCTCATGTGCACCACAGGGACGTTATCGCCATCTATGGTGTGCAAGGGTCCTGACTGGTCAGGGCCAGCCTGATTGACAGAGCCTTGGGTGTTGACCAACCAGGTGGCCTTCGTCAAGTGCAGCTCCCAGTTTTTGAAAGTCCCTCCTCCCAGTGCCTTCAAAGTGGTCTTAAGCAGTCCATTGCACCTTTCTACTTTTCTGGCAGGCGGTGCATGATAGGGGATATGGTATACCTATTCAATCCTGTGTTCTCTAGCCCAGCTATCAATAAGGCTGTTCTTTAAATGAGTCCCATTGTCCGACTCATTTCTCTCAGGGGTACCATGTCTCCACAGGACTTGCTTTTCTAGGCCCAGGATGGTATTCTGGGCAGTGGCATGAGGCACAGGGTAGGTTTCCAACCATCCAGTGGTCGCTTCTACCATGGTCAGCACATAGTGCTTTCCTTGGGGGGTTTGGGGAAGTGTGATGTAGTCAATTTGCCAGGCTTCCCCATACCAGTATTTTGACCACTGTCCACCATACCATAGAGGCTTCATCCGCTTGGCCTGTGTGAAGGGTTGACCTGGAGGTAAACTCCAGATCTCCACACTTAGTTCTTCAGAGGAGAAGAGACAGCAAAAATAGGCTGCAAACTTGAAAAATGATTAAATGATTTATTTTCTAACTCTACTAAGAATAGAAAGAATAAAAAAATAATGAAAATATTAAGGCATAATATACAAATATCATTCTCCTCCTATACATTCCAATCCTTCTCACTGATCACATAAAAGACATAAACATGATATTCTGATCTTATGATTAAGAGTTCTTATTGCCACCTCATGGGATAAAGAGAGTTCTTTCTCTAGTGTAGTGGGATTCATCTCACGGAAGACAGTTTCTTAAAGAAGTATCTTCAGCGTGGTTCCAAACTTTTCAGAAACACCACAGCCCACCCAGGTTTTGCAGTGGTGTATTCTCTCTCCCACAAACACTCTGCAGTTTGTGGGCCACAAGAAAAGTCTGTTGGGGTTAAACATTTTAAGAGTAAGTCATTCCAGCCTAAAGGCACTAAAGGCAACAGGCTCCTGTTTTACAATCTCCAAAGGCTGCCAGCTTCATCTGCACACAACATGAAAATGTTCTTAATTTAGGCTGTAAATTTCTCGCTCCCCCATGGCTCAATATTGTGATTTAAAGAGAAACTTAGTTTGGTATTACTTCAGATCACACAGCACAGCTCACAGAAAAATATATGAATCTCTTTGCTGGTAAACATGGCTTCCTTGGCACTTCCTGCCACTCCTTGTTTTCTCTTCTGTTTGGCTGCTGGCTCCATGTTTAGTCTTTCACGTGACTGCTTTCCTTTCTCTCTAGCTTAGAGAAGAGGTTAATATTTGCAGAAAATGCCTACAAAAGTATTTATAACAACTACATGCTCCCACTGTAATGAGGTTAGTTTTTTCTGGGGCACAAGGCTTGCTTCCCCTGTATGCTCTGCACTGGCAGCCATCCAAAATTTTGAGTAAGTCTCTTGGCTGCTACTAATTCTTATCTGCGACAGCAAAGTCTCTCTTCAATCTTACAAATACACCTCCGAAGTCGAAAGGAGTGTTTTTTTCCTCTTCTCAGCCTCGGCTTTTCTCGGCTTGGTGGCTTTGCTACTTGGCCTTGGTCCAGATGGCATCAGACCAGCTCCTCTCAGGTCTGGAACAGCACAGGACTAGTGGGGGGTGAGGCCGGCTGCCCCCCCGGCCCCCCGGGCCATGAGCCCCTGGCCCGGGGGTCAGAGGAGAGCCACTCCCTTGCTAGTGGTCAGCAGGGAGCCAGGGAGCAAGAGAGGAAGTGAGAGAGTCTTGCATCACTTCCTAGGGATTTTTTTTATAACATTCCTTTCACAGAGACGTCACAGGAACACTAAATGGCTCATAGAACTGTCCTTTACCTGTTTTTAACCAATCAAATTGTCTCACACCAGGTCAAACCATGACAGCCTGCTTGATTGCAGCACACGTCTCGCAGTTGTGGATGACTTGTGAGATACTGTCCATAGTTAAGTCCACCCCTCGGTCACGAGCCCATCGGTATGTCGCATCTCTGCCCTGATGATCAGAGGCATCATGGGCCCAACGAGCAAGGAAGAGTTCTCCTTTGTGCTGCCAGTCCAGATCCACCTGCGATACTTTAATCCTGGCAGCTCGATCCACCTGTTAATTGTTCTGATGCTCTTCGTTAGCCCGACTCTTGGGTACATGGGCATCCACGTGACAGACCTTCACATTCAGCTTCTCAACCCAGGCAGCGATGTCTTGCCAAATCTCAGCAGCCCAGATGGGTTTCCCTCTGCGCTGCCAGTTGGCCTTTTTCCACCTATTCAGCCATCCCCACAGAGCATTGGCTACCATCCATGAGTCGGTGTAAAGTCTCGGCCACTTCTCTCACTCGGTGATATCCAAAGCGAGTTGGACGGCTTTAAGCTCTGCAACCTGACTCGATCCACCTTGTCCCTCCGTAGCTTGTGCGACTCGTCGTGTGGGGCTCTAGACAGCAGCTTTCCATTTCCTTTTGGTCCCTACAATCTGGCAGGAACCATCGGTGAAGAGGACATATCACCTTTCACTCGCCGGTAGCTGGTTATATGGCGGCGCCTCCTCAGCACGTGTCACCTGCTCATCATCTTCTTCAGAAGACAGTCCAAAGCTCTCACCTTCGGGCCAGTTTATGATGATTTCCAGTATCCCAGGGTGATTAGGATTTCCTATGCGGGCTAGGTGCATGATCAGAGCGACCCACTTGCTCCATGTAGCATTGGTGGCATGATGTGTTGAAGGGACTTTCCCTTTGAACATCCAGCCCAGCACTGGTAGTCGGGGTGCCAGAAGCAGCTGTGCTTCAGTGCCAATCACTTCTGAGGCAGCTCGAACCCCTTCGTAGGCAGCAAGAATCTCCTTCTCAGTTGGGGTGTAGCTGGCCTCAGATCCCTTGTATCCCCAACTCCAGAAACTGAGAGGTCATCCTTAGGTTTCGCCAGGTGCCTTCTGCCAGAGGCTCCAGGAAGGACCATTCTCTCCGGCTGCGGTGTAGAGCACATTATTAACATCTTGCCCTGTTCTGACTGGCCCAAGGGCTACTGCATGGGCAATCTCCTGTTTAACCTGTTCAAAAGCCTGCTGTTGTTTAGGGCCCCACACGAAGTTGTTCTTCCATGTTACGAGGTAGAGAGGGCTTACAATGCTGCTGTACTTCGGGACGTGCATCCTCCAAAAGTCCACGGCTCCTGGGAAAGCCTGTGTTTCCTTTTTGTTGGTTGGTGAGGACATAGCTGCTATCTTGTTAATTACTTCTGCTGGAATCTGGCGACATCCATCCTGCCACTTTACTCCCATAAACTGAATTTCTTGGCAGGTCCCTTAACCTTGCTTTGTTTAATGGCAAAAACCAGCCTTCAGGAGAATCTGGATAATCTTCTCTCCTTTCTCAAAAACTACTTCTGCTGTGTTCCTATCATGGTTTGACCCGGTGTGAGACAAATATGATTGGTTAGAACAGATGAAGGACAGTTATGTAGACCACTTAGTGTTCCTGTGATGTCTCTGTGAAAGGAATGTTATAAAAAAACAATCTAGGAAGTGACGCAGCACTTGCTCTTTCTTCCTCTCTTGCTCCCTTGCTCTCAGCTGACCACGAGCAGGAGAGGCTTCCCCCCCACCCCCGGGCCAGGGGCCCACGGCCCGGGGGGCCGGCGGGGGCAGCCGGCCTCACCCCCCATGGGTCCCGTGCCATTTTGGACCCGAGAGGAGCTGGTCTATTGCCATCTGGACCAAGGCCAAACATAGAAGCAGCTAAGCTGAGCCAAACTACGCAGACAGCGCCAAGATTTGCCGGAGAAAAAGCACCCTTTTTCGGAGGTGGATGGGCGAGATCAAAGGGTGACCTTGCTGTTGCAGATAAAAGCGAAGTGCAGTACTTAGCAGCCAAAAGACTTACTCAAAATTTGGACGGCTGCCAGTGCAGAGAAGCATACTGGGGGGGAAGGAGCCTTGGGCTCGGGAAGCAAGCCTCATACAGCTGCATTATCTTATGGGAGCATGTAAACTGTTATAAATACTTTTGTAGGCATTTTCTGCAAATATTAACCTCTTCTCTAAGCTAGAGAGAAAGGAAAGCAGTCACGTGAAAGACTAAACATGGAGCCAGCAGCCAAACGGAAGAGAAGACAAGGAGTGGCAGGAAGTGCCAAAGAAGCCATCTTTAAAAGCATTCACCTTTTTTTTTCTGTGAACTGTGCTGTGTGATCTGGAATAATACCAAACTAAGGTTCTCTGTAATCACAATAACAAGATGTGGGGGAGTTTGAAATTCAACAGCCTAAAATTAGAACATTTTTATGTTACGTTGTGAGCAGATGAAATTTGCAGCCTTTGGAGATTGTGATTAAAGCAGGGGACTGTACTGAGTGCCTTTAGGCTGGAATGACTTACTCTTAAAATGTTTAACCCCATTAGATTTTCTCGTGACCCACAAACTGCCGAGAGTATTGTGGGAGACAGAATACACCACTGCAAAACCAGAGCGAGCTGTGGTGTTTCTGGAAGGTTTGGAACCACGCTGAAAATACATCTTAGGGAACTGTCTTCCGTGGGGTGGATCCCACTACACTACAGAAAGAACTCTCGTTATCCCATAAAGTGGCAAAAAGAACTCTTAATCATAAGATCAGAATCTCATGTTTATGTCCTTTACATGATCAGTGAGAAAGCTTGGAATGTATTGGGGGGAGAATGATATTTATACATCATGCCTTCTGATTTTTATTTTTTTTTTTATTCTTTCTATTCTTAGTAGAGTTAATAAATAAATTATTTAATCATTTTTCAAGTTTGCAGCCTGTTTTTGCTGTCTCTTCTCCTCTGAAGAACTAAGCGTGGGGATATGGAGTTTGCCTCCAGGTAAACCCTTGACAGTTCCCTTATACAGTGATGTCATCAATGTACTGGAGATGTTCTGGAGCCTCACTCTTTTTCGGTGCAGCCTGGATCAGTCCGTGGCAAATGGTGGGACTGTGCTTCCACCCCTGGGGCAGTCGGTTTCAGGTGTATTGCACACCCCTCCAGGTGAAAACAAACTGTGGCCTGCACTCTGCTGCCAATGGAATCGAGAAAAATGCATTGGCAATGTCAATGGTTGCATACCACTTCGCTGCCTTGGACTCCAGCTCGTACTGGAGCTCCAGCATGTCCAGCACGGCAGCACTCAGTCGTGGCGTGACTTCATTCAGGCCATGGTAATCCACAGTCAGTCTCCACTCTCCGCTAGACTTGCGCACTGGCCATATTGGGCTGTTAAAGGGTGAACGGGTCTTGCTCACCACCCCTTGGCTCTCCAAATTGCGAATCATCTTATGGATGGGAATCACAGAGTCTCGGTCGGTGTGGTATTGCTGTCGATGCACTGTTGCTGTGGCAATTGGGACTCGTTGCTCTTCAACCTTCAGCAGTCCCACAGCAGCAGGGTCATCCGAGAGACCAGGCAAGGTATTCAGTTGTCTGGTTTCCTCCTTTTCTACAGCAGCTATTCCAAAGGCCCAGCGATATCCTTTTGGGTCTTTGAAATACCCACTCCTCAGATAGTCTATGCCAAGGATGCACGGGGCTTCCAGACCAGTCACGATGGGGGGTTTCTGCCACTCCTTCCCAGTCAGGCTCACTTCAGCTTCCAGTACAGTCAGCTGTTGGGARCCTCCTGTCACCCCAGAAATAGAAATAGATTCTGTCCCCACATACCTTGACGGAATCAGAGTACATTGAGTGCCGGTGTCACCTAAGGCCGTGTATCGTTGTGGGTCTGATGTGCCAGGCCATCGGATCCACACCGTCCAATAGATCCGATTATCCCTCTCCTCTACCTGGCTAGAGACAGGGCCCCTCTAATTCTGGTCACAGTGCACGTTTTCTTCTGGTAAATATGATCTTGAAGTCCCTTCCAGAGGACCAGTAATATCATCACTCCTATAATGCCTGGAGTCTTGTACACGACAGACTGGAGCAGCATTTACTCTGGATGAGCTTCTCGTATTATTTCCTTTTTTCAATTCATGTACCTGGGCTGCTAAGGACAAGGTGGGTTTTCTGTCCCACTTCCTCATATCTTCTCCATGCTCCTTGAGGAAGAACCACAGGTTACCTCTCGGAGTGTATTCTCTTCCTTTGGCTGGAGGATGCCTGCTCCGGATAGCAGAAACTCTGGTTGGTGCTGGGGAGAAGTTGTGGGAAACAACAGCTGGTCTGGAAGTTTCACAGATCTCAACCCTGATACAATTACTCTGTACCCATGAGAATTCGGTTTGTACCCTTGAGAACTGTAACACCAACAGAAGCAAGAATTAAAACAATGAAGGGAGGACGAGCATCTGTGAAGGGAGGATTGCTAGCTTGATATGTAGCAAGAATGTGTGCCAGTTTTAAGCAACCAGTAATATTGTGTTGTAGTTAGCCATTAGCCAATGAACATTTAACGCGAATACCAAGAAACTGTATAAAAGATGCTACGTAGTATTAAAAATAGCTTTTTGCTGGAGCAGTTGGTGTGTGTGGGTGTATATGTCGTGACCGCCTCAACAGCGACATCTGGTGACCCCTACATGATCCAACAGCTCCACAGATGCTGCAGGACGGCAGCCTAGGCCATGTGGATAATACGGTGGAGACAGTGCCCAGCGGCAGTAAGCGGCCTGGAGAGCTGCCACTGGTCCGGACCCGAAACTGTAACCCTTTGAGGTGAGCTGTTTGAGAACAATGGGAGCAGATGTATCCCAAGAAGAAAAGGCGATAGTGAACATTTGGAGGCTTATGCTAGACAAATGGGATATTAGGTATGATAAGCATTCCTTAAGAACCCTGTTATTGTGGTACAAGAGCCAGGGTTTGGAATCTACCTCTGAAAATGCATTTAGTGTGAAAACCTGGGAAAAAATCGGACAGCTTATATTTGACTCTGCTTCCCGGAGTGATGGGACTGCGGGGACTCTATTGACTCCTTGGCAGGTACAGCTAGACACTTTGAAAGCGGTAAAAAAGGAGCGGGAGTTAAAACAAGTCTCTGCAGATGCAGGGGGGCAAGGTGAGATGGAAGGGCAAAAAGCAGAGACAGACGGTCCCGTGTCAGTGCCGGCAGATAAAACTGGCAGTAAGCCAAGCGGGGGGGCACCGACAGAGCCCACCTTGCCGGCTCCACTTCTTGCGGTCAAAATGGATTTCGCGGGGCCGCTTGGTGGTAGTGCTGGTCCTGCCTGCCATTGCTGCGCTACCGCCCCATCTGCGCCGCCCCCGCCACACGGTCCGTGTCAAGCCCTGCGACCATCCCAGAGCGGGCGGCCGTGCACCCCTCCCTGCAGCTGCTCCACCGGCGGTAGCTGCTCCGGCCATGGTGGCGAGCCGTGCAGCACGGCACCGGCGGTACCAGGCTATGTACCACCTATAAGCCCTGGAGCAGGCTACGCTACTTCTCCTGCTTCCGCAAACCCGCTTTATCCACCTTTGCCCATTGATGAGTGGAGCGATAGTGAAGATGAGCTCATGCCTTTAGCTCCCCTCGCTCCTAATGTCTTGGATATGCCTGTGCTGCAGCAGCCACCGCCATTTTCATCTGTGCAGGCACTCGCGGTCCCACTCGACCTAGCCCCGCCCTGCGTGGCACTGCCTGCCCAGGTGCCGGGCAGACCCCTGCCTGCGCACTTTCCAAGCAGACTCACGCCAGTGCAGGTGCCGAACGGACCTGCTCCTGCTCAGCCGTCCACTGAGTCAGGGCAACTGAAGTGGCCCAGGGAGCTTCCCCCACTGATAGATCTGTGAGAACCAAGCAGGGGGGACCTTCCTGCTGCCCGCCTGCTAATCCTCTGAAAGAAGTATTCACTATGCAGCCAGTATCGGTAACTGTATCTGCTTATGATCCAATTAGTTTTTAGAAACAGATGAAAACCATGGCAATCGCTAATGGAGATTTTGAAATGGCAGAATGTATTTCTGGACCCATGCAATCTTCCATTATAAATAGTCAGATGAGTTCTGGGGGGAGGGATTGGAGCGTTTCCTGTGATCAGGGGGCAGACAAATGCCTGATCAGCACCCTCCTTTCAAATGGCAAGTGCTCTCAGAGCTTCGCCAGCTGTCTGCGAAACATGGCCTTTGGGTCTCCTGCTGTAGTAAAAATGCTTGCATTTTTAGCTGCAGAGGAACTGACACCCTTTGATATAAAGCAAGTGGCAAAATTAATTTGCTCTCCAATTCAATATATGATGTTTGAGTCCGTTTGGAAACACCTTGCTGAGGAGAGGTTGCTGGCCAATTTTCAAGTGTCACAAGATGACCCTCGATGTGGGGCAGGCGTGGCTCAACTGCTGGGGTTACCTCCTGTTGATAACCCACAGTTGCAAGCTAGTCTGCATCCTCTAATCTTAGCCCAGTCTTGAGAGACAGGCATGCAGGCTCTTATGAAAGTTGCATACCTGTCTACACCTACACAACAGTATGCAACGATAAAACAAGGGCCTCAAGAGCCCTACATGCAATTCATTGAACGCCTGCAAGATGCCATGGAAAAGCAAATTTCAAATTTCCATGCAAAAAATCAATTGATACTGCAATTGGCCAAGGACAATGCGAATGATGACTGTAGAAAAGCCATAGATCTTATACCAAGAGAAAACCCTACTTTAGCTGAAATGATAAATGCCTGTGCTAAAGTAGGAACCACCTCCTATCAACTGGCTATGCTAGCCAATTCCCTTGCAGCTGCAGTCAAAATAGGCCATCATTGCTATGGCTGTGGACAGCAAGGTCATATGAAAGCTAATTGTCCCCCAAAAATCAGTCATTTGGTGTGCCAAAGAGTCCAAAAGGAACAGCCAGGGTAGAAAATTTTAAGAGATGTGGAAAGGCAGGACATTATGCAAAACAATGTAAATCTAAATTCCGTGTGAATGGGCAATCTCTCAAGGAGCAGGGAAACGGGAAGAGGAGCACGAAAGAGAAGCACACTCAGACACAAGCACTTTCCCAGGGGGCATGCCCAGTACAGGCTTATGCAACCGACTCATCGGGAGGACAAGAGGATCAGCTGGCATAGATGTTTCCACCGCTGACACAGTAACTTTAGATTGGTCAAAGGTACATAAAATTCCCCTAGAAGCATGTGGACCCATAGGGCAGGAACTAAGTGCGTTATTAATAGGGAGATCAAGTGCGACATTGCAAGGTTTTTTGTACATCCAGGGGTTGTGGATGCTGATTACACGGGACAAATACATGCTATGGTGTCAACACCTACTCCCCGTCACTATACCTGCTCAGACTCGTATTGCTCAACTTGTACCTTTTAAGTCTTGTGTCCCAAAAACAGACTCCAGACCGCGAGGGGACCAAGGATTTGGATCAACAGGACCACCTCAAGTGTATTGGGCTAAAAACATATCGGACCATAGGCCACAGATGGTTTGCACTTTGACGATGCAAGGTATGACTCCATCACACATAGGAATCATGGGACTAATCGACACGGGAGCTGATGTTACTATCATATCTGCTACTGTGTGGCCGCCCTCGTGGCCTACAATGCCAATGGGATCTGTTGTTGCTGGCCTTGGTGGCGCTACACAAAGCTGCCTGAGTAGCAACCCTGTGTTAATCAAAAACCCAGAGGGACAAATGGCCACTGTCCGTCCCTACATCACTGTGGCACCTCTCAATCTGTCGGGACGAGATGTTCTGGCAGCCTAGGGGGTGAGAGTGGGGACGAATTTTTGATTTGGGCCACTGTGCAGAAGGGCGCAAAGTACCCTATGCTACCTTTACAGTGGCTCACAGAACAACCTATCTGGGTTGAGCAGTGGCCCTTGACAAAAGAAAAATTAGCTGCCCTTCACAAATTGGTTCAGGAGCAGTTACAACAGGGACACATTGAACCATCTACTAGCCCTTGGAATACACCCGTATTTGTGATCAAAAAGAAATCAGGAAAAATGGAGGTTGCTCCATGACTTACGCCGACTTAATGTAGTAATAGAGAGTATGGGTGCTTTGCAATCTGTGATGCCATCCCCTACCATGATACCTGCTGAATGGGACATATTGATTGTTGATTTAAAAGATTGGTTTTTTACCATTCCACTGCATTCAAAAGATGTTCCAAAATTTGCATTTACAGTGCCATCTGTCAATCATGCTGAACCTGTGAAACAATATCAATGGAAAGTGTTGCCACAAGGTATGAAAAATAGCCCAACCATTTGTCAATGGTATGTTGCACAAGCCTTATCAACAATTGGAGAACAATTCCCTGCAGCCTATTGCTATCAGTATATGGATGATATACTGGTAGCAACTCCCACAAAAAGAGACCTGTTACAAATTCAACCACATTTGCTTGGAGCACTGCAAAGTTATGGTTTGCAGGTAGCTCCAGAAAAGGTACAACAACAATCCCCTTGGAAGTATCTGGGAATGAAAATACTTGAACAAACGATACAGCCACAAAATGTTCAGTTTGAGAAATCAATTCAGACCTTGAATGATGCACAGAAACTCCTGGGTACCATAAATTTGCTACGACCCTATCTGGGTTTGACCACTGCACAGTTATCTCCATTGTTCAATATTCTTAAAGGTGACCCAGACTTGGCCTCGCCAAGGAAGCTGACCCCTGAGGTGGAACAAGCGCTGAAACAGGTGGAATGGGCTATTGCAAACTGTCAGGTTCACCGAGTGGACCTGACCGTTGATATCATTGTGTTTCTTGTCACCCCAGATTTCCAACCTACGGGCATGATTGGACAATGGAATCACCAATGGCCTGACCCTTTGCACATTTTGGAATGGGTCTTTTTGCCTCATAGATGTAAGAAAACAGCACCAACACTGTTTGAACTAATTGCCCAACTGCTTATCAAATGTCTGCAGAGATGCCTACAATTGATGGCCAAAGACCCTGCAAAGATCATACTTCCCGTTCAACAAGAACATTTTGAATGGTGTTTTGCAAGCAGTGCTCCTTTACAAAGCGCACTGCAAAACTTTTTAGGACAGATTGCTTATCATCTGTCCAGCCACAAATTGTTGCAACTGGCAAAATCAACCAGCTTGTCTTTTCGGCCAAAGAACAGTCGTGTGCCATTGCAAGGACTCACTGTTTTTACTGATGGATCAGGAGAAATGGGAAAGGCCATTGTCACCTGGAGGGATGAGTCTGGGTGGCAGACGCTGAAAGGCCATGAGTCAGGCTCTGCCCAGCTTGTTGAATTAAGAGCTGTGGCCATGGCATTCCAGTGCTTTTCTAATGTACCACTGAATCTTGTTACTGATTCTGCTTATGTTGCAGACATTACACAACACCTTGATTGCTCACTTTTAAAGGAAGTTAAAAATGCTGCCCTTTTTTCCCTCTTGAAAACCTTGTAGTGTGCAATTCAGAGCCGAACCCATCCTTATTACATTTTGCACATAAGGAGCCACACCAATTTGCCAGGATTTATAGCAGAGGGGAATGCCAGAGCTGACAAATTAGCTAATCCCGCATGGACGACACCTCAACCAAACAAGATAGCACAGGCCAATGCCTCACGACTTTTTCCACCAAAGTTTGTGTACTTTGCAGAAGCAATTTTTGCTAACGCCTACTGAGGCTCTTGACATTGTTAGTTCTTGCTCTGATTGTCAGGGATTCACCACACCTCTACCGGCAGGCGTCAACCCCAGAAGCTTACAAGCTTTGCAAATTTGGCAGACAGATGACATCCATATTGCTGAATTTGGTCATTACAAATATGTGCATGTTTCTATTGATACCTTCTCCTCTGCCATGTGGGCATCCGTACATACCAGAGAAATGAGTCATGATGCTATTGCCCATTGGCGACTGGCTTTTGCTGTTCTAGGAGTGCCTTCCTGTGTGAAAACTGACAATGGCCCCACCTACATCTCTCAGAAGATGCGGCGGTTTTTGCAACTGTGCGGTGTGACACACAAATTTGATATCCCACATTCTCCCACTGGTCAAGTTATTATCAAACGTGCTCATGGTTATTTAAAACGTGTTTTGGAAAAACAAAAAGGGGGAATGTGTGGAGAAGCCCCACAGAGCCGACTGACAAAAGCTTTATATACAATTAATCATCTAACAGTGCCACCAAATTCTAATAATCCTGTACTTTTAAATCATTTTTTCTCACCGTCTACGAGTGAGACACACCTACCCCGAGTGAAAGTATGGGTATGAGATTTAATCACTAATAAGTGGAAAGGCCCGTGGGACCTTGTCACTTGGGGGCACAGGTATGCTTGTTTTTCCACAGATACTGGTGTCCGGTGGATACCTGCAAGGTGTGTTTGCCCTGATTTGCGACATCAGTGACATCAAAATCATCATGAAACCAACAAGCAAACTTCAGAAGATGATGATGGTGTGGATCATCTGTTGGATAGTTCTCCTTTGGATTAAGGCAGAGCAAGGGTTTGCCATGTTACCCCCGATGCCAAAAGGAAATGTGTGGATAACCCTTGCCAACGCCTTGAACCAATCATTATTATGTATGTCTCTTGCAACACCACAATCACCTTTTCTCACATGTTTGGTTGGGGTACCAACTGAACCTTCCTTAATAATTCAGGAAGCCCATGGCCATGTTCCTCGAGCTGCTTGTAGCGATACCTTGGAAATGTGCCTCAATTACACTGACTCATGGGATCACAGACTTCCTGTCGCCCTTGAGCCACAGGAAATAGATATTCTGGGGTCATTAAGGACACCAGCGTGCTTATTTTTTAATTACTCAAAATCTAGGTGCAGGAGTGATCTGTTGTGTGACGTTACTCAAAACGTGTCACCTGGCAATCCTGCATTTCGAAATGTCTCAACTTGGTGCAATTGGACAGTTTTAGATACCAACAATAAGGCATACTATCAAGCCCCCTCAGATCAGTTTCCACGCAAATTACCTTGAGGGGTGCTCTTAATTTGTGGAGATCGCGCTTGGCCTGTATTACCTTCACGCGCAATTGGTGGTCCATGTACTATTGGCCGCCTGACTATGCTTACCCCAAATTTAACTATGCTTATAAATCACACACATGTAACCCATGAAAAATGGTCCTTGCATCTTTTTGCAAGCAACTGCGATGACACTTCAGATTTCTGGGAATTAGAAAAATGTTTTAGTTTTCCTTTTTGCCCCAGGAGTAGCAGCTAGAAAAGTGTTAGGATTGTTAAATAAGTTAGGTTGCTGGCTTGCTAAACAGACTAATGCCACTTCGCTTGCTTTATCAGGATTCTTGACTGATGTTGATTCTGTTAGACATGCTACTTTACAAAATCAAGCGGCCATTGACTTTTTGCTGTTAGCACATGGACATGGTTGTGAAGACTTCGATGGCATATGCTGTATGAATCTTTCTGACCACTCTAAATCAGTGTTTGCTAATATCAAAGAGTTACAATTGGATGTTTCGAAATTAAGGGAAGAGAATGGGTCCGATTGGTTTAATGCTTTGTTTGGCAAGTGGCAACTTGCTAAATGGGTCAAAGACCTCATGAAAATGAGATGTTTAGTTGTAATTGGTATCCTTCTTATTTTACTCCTTGTGCTGTGTTTGTTATCCTTTCTGCAAAGAGCCCTGCAGAGGACCATAAACGCTGCATTTGTAGTTGAAAGACAAAAAAGGGGAACTGTGGGAACTGACAGCTGGTCTGGAAGTTTCACAGATCTCAACCTTGATACAATTACTCTGTACCCGTGTGTCAAGGGTTAACCTGGAGGCAAACTCCAGATGCCCACGCTTAGTTCTTCAGAGGAGAGGAGACAGCAAAAACAGGCTGCAGGCTTGAAAAATTATTAAATTATTTATTTCACTAACTACTAAGAATAGAAAGAATGAAAAATAATGAAAATATTAAGGCATAATATACACATATCACTCTCCCCCCATACATTCCAATCTTTCTCACTAATCACGCAAACGAAATAAACATGAGATTCTGATCTTATGATTAAGAGTTCTTATTGCCAGCTCATGGGATAAAGAGAGTTCTTTCTGTAGTGTAGTGGGATCCATCCCACAGAAGACAGTTCCCTAAGAAGTGTCTTCAGCGTGGTTCCAAACCTTCCAGAAACACCACAGCTCGCCCTGGTTTTGCAGTGGTGTATCCTCTCTCCCACAATACACTCCGCAGTTTGTGGGTCACAAGAAAAGTCTGTTGGGGTTAAACATTTTAAGAGTAAATCATTCCAGCCTAAAGGCACTCAGGTACAGTCTCCTGCTTTTACTCATAATCTCCAAAGGCTGCAAAGGCTGCAAAGGCTGTAAATTTCACCTGCACACAACATAAAGATGTTCTTATTTCAGGCTGCAAATTTCAAACTCCCCCACGTCTAAATTGTGATTTATAAAGCTATTTAATTTTGTATTACTCCAGATCACACAGCACAGCTCAGAAAAAGATGGATCTCAATGCTGGTAAAGATGACTTCCTTGGCACTTCCTGCCACTCCTTGTCTTCTCTTCCGTTTGGCTGCTGGCTCCATGTTTAGTCTTTCACGTGACTGCTTTCCTTTCTCTCTAGCTTAGAGAAGAGGTTAATATTTGCAGAAAATGCCTACAAAAGTATTTCTAACAGTTACATGCTCCCACTAGATAATGCAGCTGTATGAGGCTTGCTTCCCCAGGCCCAAGGCTCCTTCCCCCCCGTATGCTCTCTGCACTGGAAGCCATCCAAATTCTAAGTAAGTCTCTTGGCTACTACTTAAATCTCTACCTTATCTTAAAAGCAAGGTCACTCTTCAATCTCACCAGTACACCTTCGAAAGTTTTTTCCGGCAAAATCTCGGCTCACTCTCTCTCTGCGTAGCTTGGCTTGGCTTAGCTTAGTTGTTTCTCTGTTTGACCTTGGTCCAGATGGTGATAAGATCAGCTCCTCTCAGGTCCGGAACGGCACAGGACTGGTGGAGGTGAGGCCGGCTGCTCCTGCCGGCCCCCTTGGGCCGTGGGCCCCTGGCCCGGGGGTCGGAGGGGAAGCCTTTCCTGCTCGTGGTCAGCAGGCAGCAAGGGAGCAAGAGAGGAAGTGAGAGCAAGTGCTGCATCACTTCCTAGGTGTTTTTTATAACATTCCTTTCACAGAGACATCACAAGAACACTAAGTGGCTCATAGAATTGTGCTTTACCTGTTTTTAACCAAGTCTCACACTGGGTCAAACTGACACACCGTGAGAATTAGGTTTGTATCCGTGAGAATTGTAACACCAACAGAAGCAAGAATTAAAACAACGATGGGAGGACAAGCATCTGCGAAGGGAGGATTGCTAGCTTGATATGTAGCAAGAATGTGTGCCAGTTTTAAGAAACCAGTAATATTGTGTTGTAGTTAGCCATTAGCCAATGAACATGTAACGCGAATACCAAGAAACTGTATAAAAGATGCTACGTAGTATTAAAAATAGCTTTTTGCTGGAGCAGTTGGTGTGTGTGCATGTATATGTCGTGACTGCCTCAACAGCGACAAGAAGTGGGAAATTCCCTTTAGCTCCTTCCTCAGCTTCTGGTGGCTCTCTTCAATTTTCTCCTCCAGTCTCCGGACGTGCTCGGCCAGCTTGGTTTCCACAGATGAAACATGGCTGCGTAACGGGGCAGTGACAGTGTCCTCATAGATCCTCAGTTTATTAACCAATGCGCCCACCTTTCCCTCTCCTTCCCTTCATTGCAGTGTCACTAAGTACCAGGAGTAGATCTCTGGTCCCAGCCGTGTGAACTTTAGCCACATCTGCGACATGCAGTGGACACTGTCTGGGCTCTTGGGGAATCTTTCATCTTCGGAAAAGATGATCTCCAGGACAGCAAATTCCCTCAGGCACTGGACACCTTGCTCCATCGTGTGCCATTTGACTTGTTGCACGTGGAGGTCTTCCTTGCAAAGGTATCTTTCCCTGATGCTTGCCAGTAGTCGCCACCAGAGGCTGAGAGTCTCCTGGGTTCTCCCGATTCCCTGGTCAATGACCATATCCCAGGACAGCGATCCCAGTTGCCTGGCCTCACTGCCATCCAGGATGGTGTCGTTTGCTGTGGTGTCCCAGATGCAGAGCAGCCAGGTCAATATGGACTCATTTGCCTGGCGAGTGAACTCCCTCCACAGCTCCCACAGCTCACCCAGGGATAGAGAGCGAGTGATGATCTCTGGCTCCGTCTCTTCTACTGGGTGTGAAGGCCCTGTTGCCTCCTCATCAGTCACAATGCGGACTAATTTACTCTTGCATTTTCGCTTCTGGACAGGGGTGACTGCTACCAGCTTAGGGTGGCCTTCTGGTTCAGTGCCAGTTTGTGTGGATGTGATGGCTGTTGCTGTGTTCTCTTTTTTCTCTGGCTCAGCCATGCTTTGTGAGGAGATGGTGCCTGTTGATTCAGTCCTTTTCTCCTCCTGAGGGTGCTGTACTACACCAAGCACCGACCTGATGGCAAGCATGGTGTAGACAGTGCAGGCCGTACAGAGAAGACAAAACAGAACAACAAGATTATAATGTCCTTAACATCCAGGGGGAACTCAATATTTTCAAAAACTGCAGTGTCAGGCTGGAAAAAACCATTCTCTCCCCTTCCCCCCACAGGCCGGGTGTGATTATAAATGAGCCCCCAGAGATAGGAGCCCAGACTAGGACAGGCAAACAGAACCGAGTATATATTCCGGATAAGGTTCATTGCTTCTGAAGTTATCATGCAATAGGCATAATAAACTAACAGAGCAATTTTCATACTGTTCCCCAGTCTCAAAAGGAGCAATGTGGCAGGCAGATAGCTTCTCGTGTGCGGAAAAATGTATAGAGCCACGTACAAAATCCAGGTAAACATATGGAGTATCATGGGGACTAAATTGTTTCTGTAATGCAAAACTGTAATTCTGACTTTACTCACGCGCCTCACATTGGGTGCCAAAATATGTGCTGGTTTGACTGTAAACCAGCAGGGGAAATTAACCCCATACAAAATACCTCGAGAGATTTTAGGTCAAAATTACAATTTTAATGAAAAAGGTTAAAATAAATGCAGTAATACAGAAACACCAGCCTAAACAAACCGACAGTCACGGTCCAACCTGACACCCTGTTGACCAGGGTGGTAGCTGTGTAGTCCAGTTAGGCACTGGTCCTGTAGAAGGTCTGGTCTTGACATCTCTGGGTTTCTAGTTGTCTGGTAGTCCAGTGGTCTGGTAGTCCAGTCGAGTGGAGTAGTCCTGAGTCCAGGCGAGTCCAGTCGAGAGGAGTGTCGAGTCCAGTCCAGAGGAGTGGAGACATTTCTCCCATCTCAAAACCTTGCTTTTATGTCATGGTTCCTGGCTGGTACCTCCCCCAGGGGCAGGGACTTCCACAATGGAAGAGGATTTTCCCACGTTCTATTGGTTGCGTCGGCAATGAGCTCACATGAGGCTCTTGAAGGAGTGCACGGTTTCTGACATTCTATTCTTATCAAGTCCAGTAATGAAACATTAATGAGGATAATTCACCCATGGTGGTTCTGAAGTTCTATTGGTCCATGATGATCAAGCCTAGTGATGGGCAATTAATCAAGATAATCTACTCAGGACGGGTGGTGTAATGGGCCATTAGCTGAGATGATCTACTCAGGATGGGTGGTGCTTGCTGTCGGTTGGAGTGGTTATCTCAGTTGAGATAAGGAGGACCTCATGCACCAGGTGTGTAACTGTGAATTATCCAGCTTATGTGGGTGGAAGTAGAATATATGGTTAACCCAGAACAGAAAGAGAGAAAGTAACAGAGAAAGAAAGAGATAGAAAGAGAGAGGAAAAATGAAAGGGAAAAAAGAGAGAAAAAAGGGAATACTAAAATAAAAAGAGAAAAGAGAAAGAAAGAGAGAAAGGGAAAAAGGGAAAAAGGGAAAAAAGAGAAAGAAAAAACCAAGGAAAGTGGCAGAAAAAGAGAGAGACAAAAACAAAGAGAAAAATAGAGAAATAGAATAAGAGAGAAAGAGCAAAAAGAGAAAGAGAGAGAAAATATAAAGCAAAGAGAAAGAGCAAGGAGAGAAAAAGAAAGAGAAGACGAAAGAGAAAGAGAAAGAGAAAAAGAGAAAAGCAGAGAGAGAAAGAAAGAATAAGAGCAAGGAAGAGAGAGAGCGAGAAAGAGAGACAGAAAGAGAAAGAGAAAAAGAGAAAAGGAGACAGAGAAAACGAGAAAGAGAAAGAAAAATAAAGACAGAAAAAAGAGAAAGAGAAATAGAAATAAAAATAGAAAGAAAAAGAGAAGAGAGAGAAAGAAAAAGAGAAAAAGAAAGAGAGAGAAAGAAAAAGAGAGAGAGAAAGAGAAAAAACGATAGGGATAAAAAAAGAGAGAGAAAAAAGAGAGAAAGAGAGAGAAAGAATAAGAAAAGAAAGACGAAGAGAAAAAGAGAACGAGAGAAAGAGAGAGAAAGAGTAAAAGGGAAAAGAGTGAATGGGAGAGAGAAAAAGAGGAAAAGAGAGAAAGAGGAAAAGAGAAAAAAAGAGAGACAAAATTAGAAAGAGAGATAAGGAAAATGAGAGACAGAGAGAGAAAGAGAAAGAGAAAGAGAGAGAGAGAAAGAGAAAGAGGGAAAAAGAGAGTGAACGAGAGATAGAGAGAGAGAGGAAGAGAGAAAGACAAAGAAAATTAGTAAAATGAAAAAATGAAAAATAAAAGAGAAAGAGAAAGAGAGAGAAAAAAGAAAGAGAAAGAATAAAAGCTAAAAAAGTGAACGAGAGAGAAAAAGAGAGAAAAAGAGAAAGAAAATGAAAGAGAGAGAGAGAGAAAGAAAGAAACAGTAAGAGGAAGAAAGAGAGAGAGTAAGAGGGAAAAAGAGTGAACGAGGGAGAGAAAACGAGAGAAAGAGAGGGAGAGAAAGAAAATGAGAAAAGGAAAAAGAGAAAGAGAGAGAAAGAGAAAGAAAATGAGAAAAAGAGAAAAAGAGAAAAGGAAAAAGAGAAAGAGAGAGATACAGAAAAAATAATAAGACAGAGAGAGAGGGAAAGGGAAAGGGAAAGGGAAGGGGAAAGGGGAAAGGGGAAAGGGGAAAGGGGGAAAGGGAAAGGGAGAGAAAAAAAGGAAAGGGAAAGAGAAAGAAAGAGAAAGAGAAAGCGGGAAAGGAAAAGGGAAAGGAAGAAAGAGAAAGAGAGAGAAAAAAGGGAAAAAGAAAAAGGGAAAAAAGTGAATGAGAGAGAGAAAAAGAGACAAAGAGATGGAGATAAAAAGAAAGAGAAAGAAAATGAAAAAATAGAAAAGGAGAGAGAAAGAGAGAAAGAGAAAGAGAGAGAAAGAGAAAGAGAGAGAGAAAGACAGAAAGAGAGAGAGAAAGAGAAAGAAAGAGAGAAAGAAAGAGAGAAAGAGAGAGAGAGAAAGAGAAAGAAAGAGAAAGAGAAAGAGAGAGAAAGATCAAAAGAGAGAAAGTGAAAGAGAAAAAAGAAAAAGAAAGAGAAAGAGAAGGAGAAAGAGAAAGAATGAGAAATAAAACGGGAAAGGGAACGAAATAGAAAGAGGAACAGACAGAGAAAAAGAGAGAGAGAAAGAAAAAGAGAAAAAGTAAGAGAAATGGAAAAAAGAATAAGAAAGAAATAGAGAAAAGAAAGAGAAAGAGAGAAAGAGAAAGGGAAAGAGAGAAAGGGAAAGAGAAAGTAAGAAATAAAGAGAAAGAGAAAGGGAAAAAGAGAAAGTGAAAGAGAAAGAAAGAAAGAAAAAGAGAAGTAAAAGAAAGAAGAGAGAGAAAGAGGAAGAAAGAGAGAAGGAGAAAGATAAAAAGAGAAAATATAAGATAAAGAGAGAAAGCAAAAGAGAAAAAAGAAAAAGATAGCGAAAGAGGAGAAAGAGAAAGAGAACGAGAAAGAGAAAAAGAATTAGAAAGAGGAACAGAGAGAGAAAAAGAGAGAGAGAGAGAAAGAGAAAAAAGAGAAAGAGAAAGAGAAAAAGTAAGAGAAACGGAAAAAAGAATAAGAAAGAGAAATAGAAAGAGAGAAGAAAAAAGAAAGAGTGAAAGTGAAAAAGACTGAACGAGAGAGAGAAAGAGAAAGAGAGAAAAAGAGAGAAAGAAAATGAGAGAGTGAAAAGGAAAATGAAAGAGAGAGAGAAAGAGGAAGAAAGAGAAAGAGGAAGAAAGAAAAAGAGGGAAAAAGAGAGCGAACGAGAGAGAAAAAGAGAAAGAAAGAAAATGAGAAAATGAGAAAATGAGAAAATGAGAAAATGAGAAAATGAGAAAGAGAAAGAAAGAAGAAAGAGAAAGAGAAAGAGGAAGAAAGAGAAAAAGTAAGAGGGAAAAAGAGAGTGAACGAGAGAGAAAAAGAGAAAATGAGAAAAAGAGAAAATGAAAAAGAAAAAGGAAGAGCAAGAGAGAGAATAAGAAATAGAAACAGAAAAAAGAAAAAAAGAGAGAAGAGAGAAGAGAGAAGAGAGAAGAGAGGAGAATAAGAAAGAAAGAAAGAGAAAGAGAAAGAGAAAGAGAAAGAGAAA
>JACAXG010000409.1:41570-53396 GCA_018881555.1 Amblyornis subalaris
GAGAGAGAGAAAGAGAGAGAGAGAAAGAGAAAGAGAAAGAAAGAGAAAGAGAAAGAAAGAGAAAGAGAAAGAGAAAGAGAAAGAGAAAGAGAAAGAGAAAGAGAGAGAGAAAGAGAGAGAGAGAGAAAGAGAGGAAGAAAAAGAGAAGAAAAACAGAGAGAAAGAGAGAGAAAAATCAAAAGAGAGAAAATGTAAGATAAAGAGAGAAAGCGAAAGAGAAAAAAGAAAAAATAAAAAAGAGAAGGTGTAAGAGAAAGAATGAGAAAGAGAACGAGAAAGGGAAAAAGAAAGAAAGAGGAATAGAGAGAGAAAGAGAAAGAAACAGAAAAGGAACAAGAAAGATATAGAAAAAGAGAAGAAAGAGAGAAGAGAAAGAGAGAAGAGAGAAGAGAAAGAGAAAGAAAGAAAGAAAGAGAAAGAGAAAGAGAAAGAGAAAGAGAAAGAGAAAGAGAGAAAGAGAGAGAGAGAGAGAGAGAAAAAGGAATAAGAAAGAAAGAGAGAAGAAAGGGAAAGGGAAATAGAAAGGGAAATAGAAAGGAAAAGAAAAAGGAAAACAAAAAATAAAAAAGAAAGGGAAAAAGAGAAAGAGAAAGAGAAAAAGAAAGGGAAAAAGAGAAAGAGAAAGAAAGAGAAAGAGAAAGAGAAAGAGAGAGAAAGAGAAAGAAAGAGAAAGAGAAAGAGAAAGAGAAAGAGAAAGAGAAAGAGAAAGAGAAAGAGAAAGAGAGAAATGGAAAAAGAACAAGAAAGAAAGAAATAGAAAGAGACAAGAAAAAAGAGAGAGAGAGAAAGAGAGAGAGAGAAAGAGAGAAAAAAGAAAAAGTGAGAAGAAAAAGACAAAGACAGAGAAAGAAAGAGAAAGAGAAAGAAACAGAAAAACAGAGAAAAAGAGAGAGTAAGAGGGAAAAATAGTGAACGAGAGAGTGAAAAAGAGAGAAAGAGAGGGAGAGAGAGAGAAAAAAGAAAATGATCAAAGCGAAAAGGAAAAGGAAAAGGAAAAGGAAAAGGAAAAGGAAAAGGAAAAGGAAAAGGAAAAGGAAAAGGAAAAGGAAAAGGAAAAGGAAAAGGAAAGAGAAAGAGATGGAGAAGGAGAAGGAGAAAGAGAAAGAAAAGAGAAAGAAAAAGAAAGCAAGTAGAGAAAGAGTAAGAGAAAAAAGAAAAAGAGAAAAAAGAAAGCAAGAAGAAAAAGAAAGAGACAAAGACAAAGACAAAAAAGAGAAAGAGAAGGGCAAGGGGAAGGGTAAGGGTAAGGGTAAAAGAAACGGAAAGGGAAAGGGAAAGGGAAAGGGAAAGGGAAAGGGAGAGGGAGAGGGAGAGGGAGAGGGAGAGGGAGAAGAGTAAGAGGGAAAAAGAGTGAATGAGCGAAAGACAGAAAAAGAGGGAGAGAGAAAGAAAGAAAATGAGAAAAGGAGAAAAGGAAAAAGAAAGAGAGAGAGAAAGAGAAAGTGAGAGAAAGAGAAAGAGCGAGAAAGAGTAATAGGGAAAAGAGAGTGAACGAGAGAGCGAAAAAGAGAGAGAAAATTTAAAAAGAGAAAAGGAAAACTAAAGAGAGAGAGAGAGAGAAAGAGAAAGGGAAAAAGAAAGAGAAAGAGAGAGAAAGAGGAAGAGGAAGAAAAAGAGAGAGAGAAAGATCAAAAGAGAGAAAATGTAAGAGAGAAAGCAAAAGAGAATAAAGAAAAAGAATAAAAAAGAGAAGGAGAAAGAGAAAGAACGAGAAAGGGAAAAAGAAAGAGGAACAGAGAGAGAAAAAGAGAGAAGTGAAAGAGAAAGAGAAAAAAAGAGTAACAGAAAGAGTACAAGTAAGAGAAACGGAAAAAGAAGAAGAAAGAAAGAAATAGAAAGATAAAAGAAAAAGAAAGAAAGAGATGGAGAAAGAGAGAAAGAGAAAGGGAAAGGGAAAGAGAAAGAGCGAGAAAGAAAAAGAGAGAAAGAAAAAGAGAAAGAGAAACAAACAGAAAAAAGAATAAGAAACAAAGACAGAAGAAAGATGGAAAGGGAAAAGGAAACGGAAATGGGAAAAAGAAAGAGAAAGAGAGAAGAGAAAGAGGAAGAAAGAGAAACAGTAAGAGGGAAAAAGAGTGAACGAGAGAGAGAAAAAGAGTGAACGAGAGGGAGAGAAAAAGAGAGAGAGAGAAAGAAATGAGAAAAACAAAGAAAGAGAAAAGGAAAAAGAAAAATAAAGAGAAAGAGAAAGAGAGAGAAACAGAGAAAAAAAATAAGAGAGAAAGAGAGAGAGAAAGAGAAAGAGAAAAAGAGAAAGAAAAAGAAAAAGAGAGAAAGAGAAAGAGAGAGAGAAAGAGGAAGAAAAAGATAAAAAGAGAAAGATCAAAAGAGAGAAAATGTAAGAGAGAAAGCAAAAGAGAATAAAGAAAAAGAATAAAAAAGAGAAGGAGAAAGAGAAAGAACGCGAAAGAGAACGAGAAAGGGAAAAAAGAGGAATAGAGAGAGAAAAAGAGAGACGTGAAAGAAAAAGAGAAAAAAAGAGTAACAGAAAAAGTACAAGTAAGAGAAACGGAAAAAGAAGAAGAAAGAAATAGAAAGATAAAAGAAAAAGAAAGAAAGAGAAGGAGAAAGGGAAAGGGAGAGGGAGAGGGAGAGGGAGAGGGAGAGGGAAAGGGAAAGGGAAAGGGAAAGGGAAAGGGAAAGGGAAAGGGAAAGGGAG
Source organism: Amblyornis subalaris (assembly GCA_018881555.1). Lineage (NCBI taxonomy): Eukaryota > Metazoa > Chordata > Aves > Passeriformes > Ptilonorhynchidae > Amblyornis > Amblyornis subalaris. Next base: position 44,230 of record JACAXG010000409.1, read on the forward strand.
AGAGAAAGAGAGCGAGGAAGAGAGTGAGAAAGAGAAAGTAAAAGAGAGAAAGAAAAAGAGAAAGAGAAACAAACAGAAAAAAGAATGAGAAACAAAGGGAGAAGAAAGATAAAAAGGGAAAGGGAAAAAGAAAAAGAAAGAGAGAAGAGCAAGAGGAAGAGGAAGAAAGAGAAAAAGTAAGAGGGGAAAAGAGAGTGAACGAGAGAGAGAAAAAGAGAGAAAGAGAGGAAGAGAAAGAGAGAAAGAAATGAGAAAAACAAAGAAAGAAAAAAGGAAAAAGAAAAAGAAAGAGAGAGAAACAGAAAGAGAAACAGAGAAAAAAATAAGAAAGAGAGAAGAGAGAGGGAAAGAGAGAGAAGGAAAGAGAAAGAGAAAGATAAAAAGAAAAAAGAGTAAAAACAATAAAAAAGAAGAAAAAGAAAAAAGAAAGAGAGAGAGAGAGAGAAAGAGGAAGAAAGATAAAGAGGAAGAGAAAGAGAAAGAAACAGAAGAACACAGAGAAAAAGACAAAGAATAAGAGGGAAAAAGAGTGAATGAGAGAGTGAAAAAGAGAGAAAGAGAGGGAGAGAAAGAGAGAAAAAGAAAATGATAAAAGCAAAAAGCGAAAAGGAAAAGGAAAGAGAAAGAGAAAGAGAGGGAAAGATAAGGAGAAAGATAAGGAGAAAGAAAGAGAAAGAGAAAGAAAGAGAAAGAGAAAGAGAAAGAGAAAGAGAAAGAGAAAGAGAAAGAGAAAGAACGAGAACGAGAACGAGAAAAAGGGAACGAGAAAAAGGGAACGAGAAAAAGAGAACGAGAAAGAGAGAGAAAAGGAGAGGAAATGAAAGAGAAAAAAGAAAGAGAGAAAGAGAGAAAGAGAGAAAGAGAGAAAGAGAGAAAGGAGAAAGATAAAGAGAAAGGAGAAAGGAGAAAGAGAAAGGAGAAAGAGAAAGAGAAGGAGAAAGATAAGGAGAAAGATAAAGAGAAAGAGAAAGAGAACGAGAACGAGAAAAAGTGAACGAGAAAGAGAGAGAAAAGGAGAGGAAATGAAAGAGAAAAAAGAAAGAGAGAAAGAGAGAAAGAGAGAAAGAGAGAAAGGAGAAAGGGAAAGAGAAAGGAGAAAGGGAAAGAGAAAGGAGAAAGGGAAAGAGAAAGGAGAAAGGGAAAGAGAAAGGAGAAAGAGAAAGAGAAAGAGAAAGAGAAAGAGAAAGAAAGAGGGACAGAAAGAAGGAGAGATTGAGAGAAGGAAAGAAAAAGAGGGAACGAGAGAAAGAGAGAGAGAGAAAAAAGAGATTGAGAGATTGAAAGAAAGAGAAAGAGAGAGAGAGAGAAAGAGAGAGAAATAGAAAGGGAGAAAGGGAGAAAGGGAGAAAGGGAGAAAGAAAGAAAGAGAGAAATAGAAAGGGAGAAAGGGAGAAAGGGAGAAAGAAAGAAAGAGAGAAATAGAAAGGGAGAAAGGGAGAAAGATAGAGAGAGAAAGAAAGAAAGAAAGAAAAACTAACAAACAAACAATTTTTGTGCTTTGGCTGAGAAAGTTACAAATCTGTTTTATTTACAATTTGGTTTTTCTTACTTTGTATTGGGGTAAAGTAGTCACCATGTGCTTTAAGGTACTGGTGTCTTTCAGGTCTCTAGACCTGTTTTAGGTACTAATGCTTTTCTGGTTTCTAGGACTGTTTGCTTAACCACAGATAGCACCAAATTTGTCCTTGGCATTTACCTTTTTCAAAACAGCGATATTAACCCAGATTTCTGTTTTTCTTTGCTCGATGATTCTGATTTATAGAAAGTTAATAGAGGTACTGGGAGTTGTTCAAGGTTTGTATGGTCTGTTTTTTATGCGTCCTAGTCTCAGTTTCCTGTTCAGGGGGTCTTCCAGTAATTACACTCAATTTGTAGGAGAAGATGGCTTCCCCTTTAAATTTGATGCATCATCTTTTGAGAATGTTCAGTTTCCTCTGAATGTTAAAGAAACTGCTTTCCTGGTGCTTAATCTCACAGGTTTATTCTATATGGTTTACAGCCTCTCTAGAGTCAGGGCTGAGATGTCCAGAGGGGCTGATGAGACACCTGACCCAGGCGTGGAAAATCCTAAGTGGTGTGGGGAATGGGAGAATATGGGCCGAGCCCTGAAGGAATTCTCTGACCCGATAGCCTGGAATTCCCCCCCTGAACAAATTCAGAACCCAGCTGAGGTGGGGAAATATTTACTAGAGAAGTGCAATGACAACTCTAAAGACAAAAAGCCTATCGCAATATGCTGGGCCTTGGCATATGCTTATCGCACAGTGCTAGGTATTGCAGGGCAGCAGATAAAGGCAGAGGGGCAGGAAGATAAATCAGCAGACACCCTAGTTACTCAGGCTGCAGCCAAACCAGAAAGGGAGCCTAAGCCAATGACAGTTGCTCTTGTCACGAGAAGAAAACACAAAACCAAAACCAATCACCCAGTGAAGGATGATGATGATGGGGGGGAAGGACCCTCAAGGCCAGCAACCAACTCAGAGCAAGAAATCATTCTTGAGTCCATGTCCCTGAAGGACCTTTGTGGCCTAAGAAAGGATTACACCCAATGGTCTGATGAATCCATATTAAGTTGTTTGGTCCGTATTTGGGATGCTGCAGGCGATACTACAATTTTGGATGGCACTGAAGAGAGGCATTTGGGATCCCTGTTACCTGATCTGGCTATCGATCTAGAGATGGTAACGCTGCCTGACCCTCTCAGTCTGTCAAGGGTTAACCTGGAGGCAGGCTCCAAGTCCCCATGCTATATTCTTCAGAGGAGAGGAGACAGCAAAAACAGGCTACAAGCTTGAGAAAATGATTAAATAATTCATTTACTAACTCTACTAAGAATAGAAAGAATAAAAAAAAAAAATAAAAATATGAAGGCATAATGTACAAATATCATTCTCCTCCCAATACATTCCAATCCTTCTCTCTGATCATGCAAAGGACAAACATGAGATTCTAATCTTATAATTAAGAGTTCTTGTTGCCACTTTATGGGATAAAGAGTTCTTTCTGTAGTGTAGTGGGATCCATCCCATGGAAGACAGCTCCCTACAGAGTGTCTTCGGCATGGTTCCAAACCTTTGGGGAAACACCACAGCTCGCCCTGGTTTTCTGCAGTGGTGTATCCTCTCTCCCACAATACTCTCGGCAGTTTGTGGGTCACAAGAAAAGTCTAATGGGGTTAAACATTTTAAGAATAAGTAATTCCAGCCTAAAGGCACTCAGTAGCATAGTCTCCTGCTTTACTCGTAATCTCCAAAGGCTGCAAATTTCATCTGCTCACAACATAAAAAATGTTCTTTGTTGAATTTCAAACTCCCCATGGCTCATATGTGATTTATAAAGAAATTTAGTTTGGCATTATTCCAGATCACACAGCACAGCTCACAGAAAGAGATGAATCCCGATGTTGGTAAAGATGGCTTCTCCAGTGGCACTTCCTGCCAATCCTGTCTTCTCTTCCGTTAGGCTGCTGGTTTCCATATTTAGTCTTTCACGTGACTGCTTTCCTTTCTCTCTAGCTTAGAGAAGAGGTTAATATTTGCAGAAAATGCCTACAAAAGTATTTATAACAGTTTACATGCTCCCAGAAGATAATGCAGCTGTATGAGGCTTGCTTCCTGCGCCCAAGGCTCCTTCCCCCCCGTACTGCTTCTCTGCACTGGCAGCCGTCCAAATTTTAATAAGTCTCTTGTCTGCTAATTAAATCTCTTATCTACAACAGCAAGGTCACTCTTCGATCTCACCCATACACCTCTGAAAGGGGTGCTTTTTTTCCCTCAGCCTTTTCTTGGCTCGACTTCTCTCAGCTCGGCTTTTCTCGGCTTAGCTGCTTCTCTGTTTGGCCTTGGTCCAGATGGCAATAGACCAGCTCCTCTCGGGTCCGGACAGCGCAGAACCGGTGGGGTGAGGCCGGGGTTGGGGGGGCCACTCCTTGCTCGTAGACACTAGCCCGGAGCAAGGGAGCAAGGGAACAAGGGAGCAAAGGAGCAAGGGAGGAAGTGACCTTATTTCCTGGGTGGTTTTTACAACATTCCTTTCACAGAGACATCACATGAACACCAAGTGGTCTATATAACTGTCCTTCACATGTTTTAACCAATCAGATTTGTCTCACACCGGGTCAAACCATGATACAGTCTCTGGATACGGCTCTTGATAAGTGTGAGTGAAAGATACCAGTGCCGATATGATCTCTATTTGAAGCAAACCTCGTGGAAGACCATAGAACACACGATTCAACGCATGACAGAACTGGCGGCAGTAGAGATTGTCTTCACGCATGACCCAATAAATGCAAATAGGAATCCAGACGTGATAAGAGTTACACCAGTGATGTGGCTAAGACTCATATGACTTGGGCCACCAGAATACACTTCTGCTTTAGCAACGATGGAGCCGGAGGGGACCGTGCGTGATATGTCAAAGAAGCTCCGAGCATATGAAGATGCCGTGCACGGCCCAACACATGCAAGAATTTCAGCTGTGGAAACACGTCTGCAGAAAATGGAAGATAGGATGGAGGAGAATTACCGGGAACTCAAGGAGGAGATTAAAGAGAACCTTCTCCAAATCTCAGTGGTACAGACCAGAGGTTCTGTTACCAGATACAGATGTCCCCCAGCTAGAGATAAAAGGTACACCCCACGAGGTGAGCTGTGGTTTTTCCTGTGTAATTGTGGGGAAAACATGAGGAGGTGGCATGGACAACCCATCGCTGCTCTGGCATGATGAGTGCGTGAATTAAAGGAGAGCAAGGCTCAAAAAGGAAGTTCCACCAGAAAGGAAGCAGCTCCAGTTGCCCATAGCTGAACTGCCAGGTATGATAGAGGACATGACATGTCCAATCCCCTTGAAGGAACCTCTAAAATGTATGCCCAGGGAAAGAAGGATAACCAGGACTAGAGAGGCCCTGCCTCTAGTCAGGTAGAGGCTAGGGAAAACTGTGTTTTTTGGACTATGTGGATTTGTTGGCCTGGCACATCAAAACCACAAAAATATGAGGCTTTGGTCGACACTGGTGCACAGTGCACACTAATCCCATTGCAAAATGTTGGGGCAGAACCTGTCTCTATTGCTGGCATGACAGGGAGATCACAGGATTTGACCCTGGTGGAAACTGAGGTGAGCCTGACTGGAAACAAGTGGGAAAAACATCCCATTGTGACTGGCACAGAGGCCCTGTGCATTCTGGGCATAGACTTCCTCCGAAGTAGGTATTTCAAAGACCCAAAGGGACTCAAGTGGGCATTTGGGATAGCTACGGTGGAGACAGAGGCCATTAAGCAATTGAATACTTTGCCTGGACTATCAGAGAATCCATGTGCAGTAGGCCTTCTAAAGGGGGAAGAACAACAAGTACCAATTGCCACTTCGACAGTGCATCACCGACAGTACCGGACAACTCGAGATGCTGTGATTCCCATCCACAAGATGATCCATGAGCTGGAGAGCCAAGGGGTGATCATCAAAACCCACTAACCCTTCAACAGTCCCATTTGGCCTGTGCGCAAATCTGAAGGAGAATGGAGATTGACTGTGGACTATCATGCCTTGAATGAAGTGACTCCACTGTTGAGCACTGCTGTGCCGGACATGTTGGAGCTCCAGTACGAGCTGGAGTCCAAGGCAGTGAAGTGGTACGCCACTATTGACATTGTCAATGCATTTTTCTCCATTCCTTTGGCAGCAGAGTGCAGGCCTCAGTTTGCCTTCACCTGGAGGGGCGTGTAATACACCTGAAACTGACTGCCCCAGGGGTGGAAGCACAGTCCCACCATCTGCCATGGATTGATCCAGACGGCACAGGAAAAGGGTGCTGATCAAGAACATCTGCAGTACATCAACGACATCATTGTGTGGGGGAACATGGCAGCAGAAGTGTTCGAGAAAGAGAAAATCATCCACATTCTCCTGGATGCTGGTTTCGCCATGAAGAAGAGCAAAGTCAAGGGACCTGCTCGAGAGATCCAGTTCCTGGGAGTGAAGTGGCAAGACGGATGACGTCAGATTCCCATCGAGGTCATCAATAAGATCACAGCAATGTCTCTGCCAACCAACAAGAAGGAAACGCAAGCTTTCCTAGGTGCCATAGGCTTTTGGAGAATGCATATTCCTGAGTACAGCCAGATTGTAAGCCCTCTCTATCGCTGTAGCCCGAAGGAGTACAACAAAGTCCGGAGAGAATGCAGCAATGCCAGCCTTTAATTAATTAATTATGATTATACAGAGGCTTATATCCCTTAACTGGCTTGAAGTTTACAGAAGTGTCAAGAGTCTATTGGACCCTTGGTCAGCCACCTACCAAGTTCATTGGTTAATTCTAACAACACCTATTCCAAAACATTTATCTGAGTAAGAATGATAACAAAGCGCAGCTGCACAGAACTTAGTCAAAACTTAGTTAATTTACAAAAGCTCCTAGGATTGTTTATAGTAGTATTGCTTGGGAAAAGTGAGACAGAGAGAAGTCTCACGAAAATGCTGGGAAAGTTAGAAAACCKCTCTGCTGACAGCTTTTCAGCAACCACAACTCCCCTTTTTTGTTTAAGGACCAAATGGTGTTTGTAATCCCCTGCAGGATCCTATGCAGCAAGCAGGACAAACACGATTTATGGGGTCCGTTCGGTAATCAGCCAGATACTGAACAGGACTTGAATTGGATGCTGACTTGGAGTAGGCAGAGAGAGACTCCAGCAATTCCCTGGGAGATACATTTAACAAACTTAACTCTACATATACATTTATCAAATTTAACTCTACAGTCCAAAGAGCCTGAAGGGCTTTAAACATTCTGACTCCATAACAAAGGAAACTTAAAGTTCAGTCTCTGCTTGTAGAGGGACCATCCGCCTGATGGTCAACATCTTGGTCATCATCAGAAGGATCGTTYGRTTGRTGATCTGCATTCTGGTCATCAGCTGCAGGTTGCCTTGGAGGTTGCCTGTTTTGCTCCTGGTGCCGCAGGTCAGGGCGAACGCATCTTGCAGGTAGCCATCGCACCCCGGTATCTGTGGAAATGCAAGCATACCCATGACCCCAAGCAATAAGCTCGTGTGGACCTTTCCACTTCTTAGTGAGCAGGTCCCGAACCCAGACTTTCGCTCGAGGCAGGTGCGTCTCGCCTGAAGACTGCAATGAGAGGAAATGGTTTAGAATGACAGGATTGTCTGAATTTTGTGGCACTGTAAGATGATTAATTGTATACAAAGCTTTTTCTAGTCGGCTCTGTGGGGTTTCTCCATGCATTCCTCCTTTTTGTTTTTCRAGAACACGCTTCAARGTACCATGAGCGCGTTCAACAATGGYTTGGYCAGTAGGGGAATGCGGAATACCCAAAGTATGATTCACACCCCATAGGTGCAGAAACTGCCACGTCTTCTGTGAAACGTAGGCGGGGCCGTTATCGGTTTTCACAGAGGACGGCACGCCCAGGATTGCGAAAGCTAATCTCCAATGGGCGATGACATCGCGGCCTTTCTCTCCAGTATGAGCAGATGCCCACATAGCTGAGGAGAAAGTGTCAATAGACGTGCACATACTTAAACCTGCCGAATTCAGGGATGTGCGTGACATCCGTTTGCCAAAGCTGCAAAGCTTTCAAACCTCTGGGGTTTACTTCAGATGGCAGAGGTGCAGCGAGTCCGTGACAGTCAGCACAAGTGCTGACAACGTCCCGAGCCTCAGTTGGCGTTAGATGGAACTGCTTCTGCAGGGTATGCACGCTTTGATGGAAAAAGCTGTGCGATGCCTTGGCTTGTGCGATTGTGTCAGGTTGAGGCGCTGCCCAGACAGGGTTAGCTAACATGTGGGCCCTGGCATTACCTTCTGTTATGAAAGCGGGCAAATTGGTGTGGCTTCGAACATGCAAGATGTAATATGGATGAACTCGAGCTTGAATCGCACACCACAARGTTTTCAATAGCAAAAACAGAGCCTTATTGTGGACTTCTTTTAGAAGCGAACAATCTAAGCGTTGAGTGATGTCTGCTACATAAGCAGAGTCAGTGACCAAATTCAAAGGCACCTGAGAAAACCGCTGGAAAGCCATTGCAACAGCCCTCAGTTCAACCAGCTGGGCTGAGCCTGATTCACGGCCTTCCAGCACTTGCCACTCAGACCCTTCCTTCCAGGTGACAATGGCTTTCCTGGTTTTTCCAGACCCATCTGTGAAGACGGTGGGTCCTTGCACCAGCACCCCGACTATTCTTGGGCCGCAAGGTGAGGCTGGTCGATTTTGCCAATTGCAATAATTTATGGCTGGGCAGGTGATAAGAAATCTGCCCCGTAACGTTCTGCAGCACACTTTGCAGGGGAGCGTTGTTGGTAAGGCTCCACTCAAAGTGTTCCTGCTGTACTGGAAGAACAATTGTTGCAGGATCCGTTGCCATCAATTGCAAGCACCGTTGGCGGCATTTGATTATCAAACAAGCGATCAATTCAAACAATGTGGGTGCTGTCTTTCTCAGCTGGTGAGGCAGAAAAACCCATTCCAGGATATGCAAAGGGTCAGGCCATTGTTTATTCCATTGGCCAATGATACCTGTAGGATGGAAATCCGGAGTGGTAATAAAAACAGTGATATCAATGGAGGGATCCACTCGATAAACCTGATGAGCAGAAACAGCCTGTTGAACCTCCTCCAGCGCTTGTCGCGCCTCAGGAGTCAATTTCCGATGTGAATTCAACTCGGGGTCCCCTTTTAAAATATTAAAAAGCGGGGAAAGTTGCACAGTGGTTAGCCCTAAATAAGGATGTAACCAATTGATGACACCTAGCAACTTCTGAGCATCATTCAGAGTCTTAATAGAATCTGAGAATTTCACCTCCTGGTGTTGTATGGTCTGATCCAGAATTTTGACTCCCAAGTATCTCCAAGGAGGTTGCCGTTGGACTTTCTCCGGAGCCACCTGCAATCCATAAGAATGCAGAGCATCGAGCAGCAGAGGCTGTATCCTCAGCAGCTTGTCCTGGGTGGATGCCGCCACCAGGATATCATCCATATAGTGATAGCAGTACACTTCAGGAAACTGCTCTCGGACTCCGGACAAAGCTTGGGCAACATACCACTGGCAGATAGTCGGGCTGTTCTTCATGCCCTGAGGCAGAACCTTCCATTGATATCTCCGCACAGGTTCAGCGTTGTTCACTGCAGGCACAGAGAAAGCAAATTT
>JACAXG010000409.1:61027-91337 GCA_018881555.1 Amblyornis subalaris
GAGAGAGCGAGAGAAAGAGAGAAAGAGAGAGAGAGAGAGGAAGGAAGGAAGGAAGGAAAAGAAAGAAATTCTTTTACCTGGCTGAGCATCGTTATCGCCTTGGCCGTTCCTGGATAGGGGTTTCAACCCCTCCTGGGAACTTAAAGCATTTTATCCGGCCGAGTATTTCGCCATAGCCGCATCCGCAGTAAAGAGAAAAAGAAAAAAACAAGGGGAGAGAAAAACTGTTATACGTGCTGCGATACCCACGTACTGTTTTGACTGTGCTGCTGGACTCCCTCCCGCCCCGCGAGCGCTGTGTTCTGAACTCCGAGTGCGGGCAAGAGCCAGGGGGCAGGCAGGGTTCCTCTCCCGCCGTGGCTTAGTCACTGCTCCACTCAGACGCGGCAAAGCGCATGGCCACCGTCACCTTGGGCCCGAGCGGTGGGGGGAGGAAAGAAGGAAGGGAAAGAAAAACGGGTTTACAACATAGAAGCCTGAGCCCGGCCCCAGCCGCTGCCACCGCCAACCCGGGCGGCTTCCTTGCCCCAAGCGGCAGTCCTGATCACAAGCCTGGGCAGCACCCCCCGCCCGCTGAAACCTCCGTGGGGACTCTCTGCATCTGTATAAAATAGTTGTTGAATTTGCTTTCTGACAGTTGTTGCTTGTATTATCGAATATGGGCATGGTTTCTTCTAAAACTAAAGTGGGAGATGATATTCTGAATTCTCTGTTGAAATGTATATTGAACCACTGAGAAAAGATGGGAGGAAACCCGCTACTTAAATCTCAACTAATAGTAAAGTTTATTCAGATGCTGTGAATTCCGTCTGGACTGGGAGTGTGTGTGTGGGAGTGAGTAGCGTGTGTTGATTTGAGTTTGTCGGCATGTGAACATGGGGATGCCCATGATATACGTTGCTGGGAGAGTGTGGAAACATAGCCAACTGTCTGTTGGAGTTTTGAAATGATTGGGCTCTGTTTTCTGTGCGTGGAAAGGCAAAAAGACTGGAAGAGGTTTGAAAGTGACCATTTTACAACTGATGTCGCCTGGTGGTAGCCTTGTGTACTCTGTGTGTGCCTTCTGTGCACTGTGTCTGTGCTGTGTCTGTGCACTGTGTCTCTGTGTGTCTTGTTTCTGTGTATACATTGAATGTCAGTGTGTGCTCTGTGTGTGTGTCTGAGAAAAAAAAATGAGAGACTGCAGTACAAAAAGCTTAATATGTAGTCTAAAAGAGGTTTTCAGAACAATACTGTGCTCAAATGTTAAATACTCTCAGTTGCTCCAAGTGTAAACAGGCAGTCATCTTCAAGGATATCAGAAATTGCCGGAGACTGCTTAAATGGAAACAGAAAACTGGCTTTTTAATAGACACTGGGGCTACTTATTCAGTACTAAATACAAACCAGAGAGAATTAAGCCAAGAAACTGTAAATATTGTTGGTGCAACAGGGAGAACAAAAAAGCAAATATTCTTTAACATCATTACTTTTAAATTTGGCAAATGATGGATCTATGTATGCCAGACTGTTTGATTTCTCTTTTCCTAAAAGACCTATTAAGTAAATTGGAGGATCAAATTATATTTAAATATGGAGAAATACAATTATTGGTACCTGAGACTAAAGCCATCAAGACCAGAACATTTATGTTACAGGGTACACTAGAACCAGAATACTCTGGAGGAATACCAGAGGCTATAGAAAGTGCAGTAACACCCTTGGTTTGGGCCAGTCGAACTCCAGGACGTTCCCGATGAGCTCAGCTTGTAAGCATTACCATAAAACCTGGATCAAAACTGGTAAGGTAGAAACAATATTCTTTAAAATTAGAAGCTAGAAGAGGAATAGAGAGCCTAATAGAGAATTTCAGGGAATTTGGATTATCGATAGAATGTGAATCAGAATCTAACCCTCCTGTTTTGCCAGTTAAAAAACCTAGAACAGACAGGTACAGGTTAGTACAAGACCTATGAGCAATCAATCAAATAGTTCATGATATCCACACTGTTGTAGCCAATCCCTATACCTGTTAACATCCCTTACAGAACATCACCAATGGTTTACAGTAATAGATTTGAAGGATGCCTTCTTTTGCATACCTCTTGATAAACAAAGTCAGGGTATTTATGCCTTTGAATGGGAAAATCCCCAAACTGGTCGGAAGACTCAGCTTACCTGGACTGCACTACCGCAAGGATTTAAAAATAGTCCAATGATTTTTGGGAACCAATTGGCAGAGGAATTAGAGACCTGGAAGAAAGAAAACCCTGCCATGTGTTGATGACATCTTACTAGCAACTGCAACTAATGAAAAGTGCATAGAAGTGACTATCAGTCTTCTAAATTTCCTAGGCCAAGAAGGCTATAAAACATCTCGGGAAAAAGCTCAAATCATGAAGCAGCAAGTTGCCTACCTAGGGTTTGAAATAATTCCAGGACAGCGGAAATTGGGAACAGACAGAAAAGAGGCCATCTGCCAGGTACCTCAACCTGCGACTGCCCGAGATTTAAGAGCATTCTTGAGCATGGTGGGGTGATGTAGATTGTGGGTCTTGAACTATGGACTTTTAGTTAAACTGAAGCTACAGAAAAGGGATTTCAAATTACAAAAAGGCAAATACAGGAAAATACTAAACTGATATTAAAAAAATGACTAGGCTAGATCTAATGCTGATCAAAGAACAAGGGCTTTGTGGGTACTTAAAACTGGTGTCCTGGAGTGACTTTATGATGCTATATATCCCAATCACCTGCTTAATGAAAAATATTAACTCTGTGTCTTTAAGCTGGCTTGAGAAGCCAGGAGCTATGTTTTGGTTTTCTTCCAAGGATATTTACATTCTTTTACTTATCAGCTCGCTATGTTATGGTTCTCAGGAGAGAAAATCTCGGCAATTGCTTTCTCTATAGTTGAAGGCGAAGGGACACTTTTTTTACTTTTACCTTTTTTTCTTGTGAGCTTTTTGCCCTGCTTTTACTCAGCTGAGGGATATTCAGATGGAGTTAAAACTTGCTTTTTGGCTTTTTCCCTCCTCTGCCTGAGGCAAGGAGAGAAGACAGTTTTTTTCCTGGGATTTTTTTTCTTCTTCCTTTGGAACTTTACAACAGACCACTGAACTCTGAGGCCTACACCCTGGGCCCGGGAAGAGAGGCCTACACCACCCGGAGGGAGACAGCAGAAGACCACACCTGCAAAGGACTCAGGACTTTGATTCATCCAGGTTATCCTCCTCATGAGAGGCTTACTATCTAACATTATTCATTTTTTTATTTTCCTTTTCCCTTTCCCCTGGTGCCTGCGTGTACACCTCCCCCTCCCCCCCCAGCTGCCGGGTTTTGTTAAATAAACAGGTTTTTTTCACTTTCCTGCAAGAAATTCTGAAGGGGAGGGGAAGGGAGTTTTGAACCCTATCTTTTGCAGAGGAGGCTCTTTGAGTCTTCCTCCTAAGTTTGTCCAGGCCGTGACAAACGTATTTGGTGCCTTGGCCGGGAATTGAACCCGGGCCACGGCTGTGAGAGCTCCGAATCCTAACCACTAGACAAGGGTTAACCTGAGGGTAGACCCCAGACCTCCATGCTATATTCTTCAGAGGATATGAGACAGCAAAAACAGGCTGCAAGCTTGAAAAATGATTAAATAATTTTATTCACTAACTACTACTAAGAATAGAAAGAATAAAAAGATAATAAAAATAGTAAGGCATAACGTACAAATATAATTTTCCTCCCAATACATACATCCCAATCTTTCTCACTGATCACGCAAAGGACATAAACATGAGATTCTGATCTTTTGATTAAGAGTTCTTATTGCCACTTTGTGGGATAAAGAGTTCTTTCTGTAGTGTAGTGCATCCATCCCACGGAAGATAGCTCCCTACAGAGTGTCTTCAGCGTGGTCCCAAACCTTCAGGAAAACACCACAGCCCGCCCAGGTGTTGCAGTGGTGTATCCTCTCTCCCACAATACTCTCGGCAGTTTGTGGGTCACAAGAAAAGTCTGATGGGGTTAAGCATTGAAGAATAAGTCATCCCAGCCTAAAGGCACCAATAGTACAGTCTCCTGCTTTTACTCATAATCTCTAAAGGCTGCAATTTCATTTGCTCACAACATAAAATGTTCTTATCTTAGGCTGATGAATTTCAAATTCCCCCATGTCTCATATTTTGTGAATTACAGAGAAATTTAGTTTGGCACTATTCCAGATCACATAGCTCACACAAAGGTGAAATACCCGATGCTGGTAAAGATGGCTCCTCCTCTGACACTTCTGTCTTCTCTTCCGTTAGGCTGCTGGTCGCCATATCAGTTTTTCACGTGATTTGCTTTTCTTTCTTTCTGGCTTAGAGAAGAGGTTAATATTTGCAGAAAATGCCTACAGAAGTATTTGTTACAGTTTACATGCTCCCATCAGATAATTCAGCTGTACACCTGCATCTCTAGTCTATATCAGACTCTCTTCCTGGACCCAAGGCTCTTCCCCCCTGAACTGCGTCTCTGCGCTGGCAGCTACCCAATTTTGCAACAGCCTTATTAGCTGCTAATTAATTCACTGCAATTTGCCTTATCTGCAGCAACAAGGTCACCCTTTGATCTCTCCCATCCACCTCCGAAAGGGAAAAGGAGGGGGTTTTTTCTCCGCAAATCTCGGCTTCTCTCGGCTTCTCCTTGGCTTCTCTCGGCTTTTCTGCTTGGCCTTGGTCCAGATGGCAAAAGACCAGCTTCTTGGGTCCAAACAGCACGGGACCGGTGGGTGTGAGGCCGGGGCCCCCTGCTGGGCCCCCCCGGGCCATGGGCCCCTGGCCCGGGGTGGGGGGGGGAGGGACGCCTCTGCTGCTCGTGGGTGTAGCAGGGAACAAGTCAATAGTCACTTCCTGGATGGTTTTTTATGACATTCTTTCCACAGAGGCGTGTTCTGAAATCAAGTGGCTTATACAACTGTCCATCACCTGTTTTAACCAATCAGATTTGTTTCACACAGGGTCAAACCAGCACAACTGGATAGAGAACACTGTTGTGTACACATCCCAAATGTAACAGAAAATCTCCAAAACCAGCTTAATATAATGCAGCAAGTGGCTGAGGACAGCAAGGCTATCCAAAAAGCCTCTGAAACAAATTGGTTCAATAAAATTCTTCAAGGAATAGGGGGATGGTCCCTGAGAGGATGGCTGGCTGGAATACTGGAAACCATCATAATTATAGTTGTAATCATAGTAGTTATCTTTCTATTGGCTGTGTTTGCAAAATGATCAATCCTAACCTTGTGGGAGTGTATGTGACTATAGATAGAAATCAAGTTGAAACTTATCAAATGGCCTTAAGAAATTTGAGAAGTTTCAAAGGGGGGAACTAATAACAGGTTAATTCAATTTCTACTGTAACTGTGAGCTTTTAGTAGAAAGACACTGTGACTGTGAGCTTTTAGCAGAGAAGCACTGTGACTGAACTTTTAGCAGAGAAGACACTGTGTCTGTGGACTTTTAGCAGAGAAGCAAGGCATGCAGAAATTGCTCCCCATGCAGGGACGGACATTAGAAGATAAAGAGGAGACATCTGGCTCAGGAATGCAGCTACAGCCAAAACAAGGACTGAGTTTGGGAATTTGGGGAACATGGGGAGGGTTTTTATGGTAATAGGCAAATTATAATATGCATGTAGTGACTGTATATTAGCAACATGCTTGTAATAATTGGGGGGCATGTTAGGAGGAGTGATCCCCCATGCATTCCAGGCACCTAAATAAATGATGCCCTCTCTAACACAGAAAAATTGGTGCTAAGGAGTCTTATTCTAGTTTTTGGAAATTTGGTAACAATCCAGTGGTTACTTCTACCATTGTGAGCACCTAACACTTGCCTTGGCAGGTTTGCACCAGTGTGATGTAATCAACCTGCCAGGCCTCTCCATACCTATACTTATTCCAACGCCCACCATACCACAGGGGGTTCACTCTCTTAGACTGCTTAATTGCAGCACGTCTCACACTCATGGATAACCTGGGAGGTGGTATCCATGGTTAAATCCACCCCTCAATCTCACGCCCACTTATAGGTGACATCTCTGTCCTGATGACCTGAGGCATCATGTGCCCATCGAGCTAGGAATAACTCTCCCTTGCGTTGACAGTCCAGATCTATCTGTGACACCTTGATTTTTGCAGCCCGATCCACCTGTTCATTGTTGCAATGTTCCTCATTAGCCCAACGTTCAGGAACATGTGCATCCACATGATGGACTTTCACTGTCAGCTTCTCTACCTGGGTGGCGATGTCTTGCCATTCTTCATCAGCCCAGACTGGTTTTCCTCTACATTGCAAATTGACCTTTTTCCACATTTCCAGCCACCCCCACAGAGCATTAGCTACTATCCATGAGTCAGTGTAGAGGTAGAGCTTTGACCACTTCTCTCATTTGGCAGTGTCCAAGGCCAACTGGACAGCTTTGAGTTCAGGAAATTGACTCGATCCACCTCCTTCAGTAGCTTCTGAAACTTGTGTGGGACTCCATGCAGCTGCTTCCATTTTCGATTCATCCCTACAATGCAACAGGAACAGTCAGTGAAAAGAGTGTAGCATATCTCTCCTCTTGGCAGTTGATTGTATGGGGGCATCTTGGTTTAAAAGACAAATGTCTGCTGAGGAAGGCGGGAACCTTCCTGGAATGGGAAGACAACCCCTCCCCCCAAAATTATTGTAACCTTGAAATTATGGGGCTTCCAGGCAAAATTGTAGGAAAAGGAATAACAGTTCTTTACTAGAAAATATATATAACAATATCGATAATCCGATTGTTGGAACAGACGAACACACACCGAGTGCTTTTCAAAAAAAGGGCTTCTTCTCTATTCTAACAAGCTTTTTATATACCTTGCTTAAAGCAGTGCTGTTGCAACAGCGTCTGGTTAGTACAAAAATTTTTGCTGAAAGATAAGATAAAAATACTTTTTAACAATGTTCCCGCCAACATCTGTTTTGTGGTTTCCTGGAGTTGCATTCATTCGTCTGGCTTGTAGTTCCTCAATCTATAAAAAAGCTAAAAAGCCTTGCGTTTGCATTATTCTCGCATTATTATCACATCTTTAAGGATACACTTTAAATGTTTCATCCCCTGGTTCTAGTTCCATAAAGGTGATGGGCCAGCCGTCCTCAGGTATAAATTCTCCCATATCTCCTCCTTTTTTATTTAAAATTGGAAAGGCTGTGTGTCATCTGCTGTAGGGTCCTCCACAGCAAATGCAACAAACATGGCAAAAATAACAAAATGAGAATAACTACCAACACAATTAAGAATCCTATCTTTACCAGTTCCTTGAGCCACCCTGAGACTTTCCACCCCCCCAATAGGGAGTCAAACCACCCACGTTCTTCTTGTAGTTTTGCAACTCCTGCCTGCAGCTCTTTGATGTTGGCAGAGATGGATTTTGAATGATCAGAGATTCATACAACACATTCCTTCAAAATCTTCACACCCATGTCCATGAGCTAAAAGCAGAAAGTCAATAGCAGCGCAATTCTGCAGCGAAGCTTGGCGTACTGATTTAACATCGGCCAAGAGATCGGTCAGTGCTGCAGATGTGGCATTTGTTCGCTTTGTCAACCAGCAGCCTAGTTTATTAAGGATTGCTAAAGCCTTTGCTGCAGCCACACCGGGGTAAAAATAGAAGCAAGCATGCGTTTTTCTACCCCCCAAAAATTCGCATCATCCCTGCATTCAGGCATAAGTCCTGACAATTCCCTTCGGTGACAGTGTGATGGGGAAGAAAAATGTTTCATTATGGTCATGTTTGGTAAAAACATAGTGAGGTGGACAAACGTGCAGGGGCCCCCTTCTATTCGGGACGGGATACCTGCCCATGCTCGATTGCCACAGATAAGAAACACCTCATGTGGTAACTGACGAGGGATGTGTAGGTTCTTCCCTCCTATACCTATTGTTTGGTTGCACCATGCCGAGGAATTGCGATACCACGCTTTGGATGGAGTAACGGACCAGGAGCCTTTTTGGGGCCAACTGTATGTCACGTTTTGACTGAAGGCGAAACATGCCGCCACCCTCAGGGACCCCAAAATATCAAGCTCCTGCGGCTCCACCAAATTTAGCATCGGCAGGAGCCTGTCAGGGACGGATTCCCCCCCATTCTTAGACCCGTTGGCCCACCGCTTAACAAGTGTCTGATTAGCAATTGGCACAGCCACTAAGCGTGTTTGAAAAGGCGATTGCGGGGTAGCAAGCGACAGACATATAGATGACTGATTCAGGGCCTGGGCTAAGGTTATCCACACATTCTCTTTCGGGAGCGAAGGCACTATCAACGCTCCCGGTCCTGCACCGCAACACAGCATCGTGAGCATGATTCTAAGTGTGGGATCCATCCTTGTCGTCCAGGGGACGGCCACGCCATTGCAGATCAGGTCTCACACACCGTGCCGGTATCCAACGAGGACCGGTATCTGTGGAGACACAAGCATATCCACGTCCCCAGGTAATAAGGTCCCAAGGGCCCTCCCACTTACCAGTGATGAGGTCCCTTGCCCACACCTTTCCACAGGGAAAAGCCAGTGCCCCATCAGATCGTAGTGAAAGAAAATGGTTTAAAATAACAGGAACATCAGAATCAGAAGGTATCATGAGATGGTTGAGCGTGTACACCGCTTTCTGGACACGACTCTGGGGAGGCTCCCCCAGCATTCTCCTTTTTTGTTTTTGCAACATTCGTTTCAAGGAGCCATGTGCTCGTTCAACAACAGCTTGACCAGTGGGTGAATGGGGAATGCCAAACTTGTGTTCTACGCCCTACAGGTGTAAAAATTGTTTCACCAGAGCAGAGGTATAGACGGGGCCATGATCAGTTTTGATAACTGCTGGTACTCCCAGCACAGCAAAAGCCAATCGCCAGTGTGTGATGGCATCACGGCTCTTTTCACCTGCATGAACAGATGCCCATATGACAGAAGAAAAGGTATCGATTGAAACGTGTACATACTCGAGACAGCCAAATTCTGATACGTGTGACATCTATCTGCCAGAGCTGCAGCGCCCACAAACCCCTGGGATTAACACCCGTGGGCAAAGGCACGGCAAAGCCCTGGCAGTCAGGACAGGCACTGACAGTGTTGCGAGCCTGAGTTGATGTGAGTGAAAATTGTTTTAGCAAAGTGCGTGCACTCTGGTGGTAGAAATCATGTGATGCCTTGGCTTGTGCCATCCGGTCAGGCTGAGGTGCAACCCATGCAGGGTTGGCAAGCTGGTCGGCTCAGGAGTTACCTTCAGCCACAAAACCTGGAAGCGAGGTGTGACTGCGAACATGCAAAACATCATAAGAGTGTTTCCGCTTCTGAAGCACATCCCATAAGGATTTCAATAACAAAAACAACTTAGCGTTGTCCACCTCCTTAACAAGCGAACAGTCCAAACACTGTGCAAGATCTGCGACATAAGAAGAATCAGTAACAAGGTTCAGTGGTACATGAGAAAAATGCTGAAATGCCATAATTACAGCTCGTAACTCGACGAGTTGAGCAGACCCGGGCTCATGCCCTTCTAACACCTGCCAACGAGATTCATCCTTCCACATGACAATGGCTTTCCCAGTCCTTCCCGACCCATCTGTGAAAACAGTTGGCCCTGATACGGGCACACGACTGTTCCGTGGCCATAGTGATAGAGGGGTTGATTTTGCCAGTTGCAACAACTTATGGCTGGGTAAATGATAAACAATTTGGCCTGTAAAACCCTGCAGTGCTGCCTGTAAAGGGGCGCTGTTAGCAAAACTCCACTCAAAATAGTCTCGTTGTATTGGTAATACAATCTTTATGGGATGTCTGGCCATAAGCTGTAAGCAGCGCTGGCAGCGTTTTATTATCAGCTGAGCAATCAACTCAAATAATGTAGGTGCTGTCTTCCTCGATTGATGAGGAAGAAAAATCCATTCCAAAACATGCAGTGGGTCGGGCCAGCAGTCATTCCATTGTCTGGGGATGCCTGTGGGATGCAAATCTGGAATGGTAACAAAAACAACGGTATCAGTCGAGGGATCTATTCTATAAATTTGTCGTGTGGAAATAGCTTGCTGGACTTCCTCCAGCGCTTGTTGGGCTTCGGGAGTCAGGGTTCGAGGCAAATTTAAATCTGGGTCTCCTTTTAATGTATCAAACAAAGGAGACAACTGTGCTGTGGTCAGTCCTAGGTAAGGACACAGCCAGTTGATGATACCTAGCAATTTTTGAGCATCATTTAAGGTTCTAATAGAAGTTTGAAATTGTATGTTCTGATGCTGTATCATTTGTTCCAGAATTTTGACTCCCAAATATTTCCAAGGGGGGAACTTTTGGACTTTTTCCAGAGCCACTTGCAATCCATAAGAATGCAAGGCAGCAAACAATTGAGGTTTTATCCTCAATAACTCCTCCTGGGTCAGTGTTGCTACCAGTATATCATCCATATAATGATAGCAATAAGAGCCAGGAAATTGTTCACGAATTCCAGATAAAGCTTGTGCAACATACCACTGATAAATACTGGGACTATTTTTCATACCTTGAGGTAATACCTTCCACTGATACTGCTTTACAGGTTCAGCATTGTTAATCGAGGGTACAGTGAAAGTAAACTTCGGTACGTCCTGAGGATGCAAAGGAATTGTGAAAAAACAATCTTTTAAATCAATGACTGAAATGTCCCACCCCATAGGTAACATCGTAGGTGATGGCATGTTGCTGTAGCCCAAAGGAATACGACATAAAGTCCAGGGAGAGCGAAGCGATGCCAGCCTTTTAATTAATTAATTATGATTATACAGAGGCTTATATCCCTTAACTTGCTTGAAGTTTACAGAAGTTTCAAGAGTCTATTGGACCCTTGGTCAGCCACCTACCAAGTTCATTGGTTAATTCTAACAACACCTATTCCAAAACATTTATCTAAGTAAGAATGATAACAAAGCGCAGCTGCCCAGAACTTAGTCAAAACTTAGTTAATTTACAAAAGCTCCTAGGATTGTTTATAGTAGTATTGCTTGGGAAAGGAGAGACAGAGAGGTCTCACGTAAATGCTGGGAAAGTTAGAAAACCTCTCTGCCGACAGCTTTTCAGCAACCACAATGGCATCCCAGCCTGAAATGTTCCCATGCTCTCTATCACCGCGTTGACCCTCCTGAGGTCGTGCACCAGCCTCCATTTCCCCGATTTTTTCTTTGACGAAGACAGGTGTGTTCCAGGGGCTGGTGGAGGGTTCCATATGTCCTTGCTTTAATTGTTCTGCCACCAAGTCCTGCAGGGCAGCTAGTTTTTCTTTATTCAGGGGCCACTGGTCAACCCACACTGGTTGTTCTGTGAGCCATCGCAGTGGCAATGTTGCAGTGCTGCCTATCTGCACAGTGGCCCTTATTAAAGGTCTGTGCCAATCCTGACACCCCAAGCTGCAAGTACATCCCACCCCCATAGGTTCAGTGGTGCCATTGCAACATACGGCCGAATGGTGGTCGTCTGACCCTCCTTGTTTTTCACCAACACAGGGTGCGTGCTGAGAGTGGCTCTGTGTTGTGCCTCCTAGGCCCGCGATGGTTGATTCCACTGCGGTCAAAGGCCATGAAGGAGGCCATGCAGATGAAGAAACAATAGAAAATCAGCACCTGTGCCAATCAAACCTCAAAGTCGTATCTGTGATGGGCTGGCACCGGGTAGGACAAGAGTACATGTCACGTGTTGGCGCTGATCAGAGAGATTCCTGGCCCGAAAAACTTGAGGGGCCCCAGTAGATCCAAAGGTTCCAGTTCCTCGAGGCCGTTGCTCTGTCCTAAGGACACAGGACTTAAAAGGTACAAGTTGAGTGATGCGGGTTTTTTCAGGGATGGTGACTGGGGGTGTAGGAGTAGAAACCATGGCATAAATTTGTCCCATAAAATCTGCTCCAATTATCCCAGGATGCACAAAGATACTCTGTAATGTAGCACTTGATCTTCCCACTAACAATGCACTTAAGCCATGACCTAAGGGTCCATGTGCATTCAAGGGGACTTTATGCACTCGGTTAGAATTTAACGTTACTGATTCTGATGTGCACACATCCAGGCCGGCAGACCCCTTTGTGCTTCCACTGAGTTGGTTGAGCAAGCCTGTGTTTGTGGCATATTCTGGGGAGGTACTTGTGTCTGAGTGCTGTTCCCCATCGCGCTCCTCTGCCCGTTTCACGAGTTTCCCAAAGGCTGGCCATTTGCGTGAAATTTGGACTTACATTGTTTCACATAATGGCCTGGCTTACCACAACGATTGCACAAGAAACTATTAGAATTGCCATTCCCCTTTTGCTTTTGTCCTGACTGTCGCTGTTTGCAGTCTGCCTTKAGGTGTCCCTGCTGCCCACATGCAAAGCATTTTTGTGGTGGTCGCAGGACAGCTGCCAGAGCTGACATCTTATGTTCTACTGACCCAATTTTGKAACAGGCAGTGACCATATCATTGAGGGAAGGGTCTCCTGGTAAGTTCTCAATTACCTTGCGACAGTCTTCRTTAGCATTATCTCGAGCTAACTGTTTACACAACAACTGTCTCAAATTATCGTAATCAACTTGTTTTTTCAAAGCAGCAGCAACCTTTTCAACAAACTGGAGGAACGGCTCTTTCACTCCCTGCACGATTTTTACATATTGAGGTTTGGGAGAAGCCATTTCTATGGTTTTTATCAAAGCCCCTATTCCCAGTTTTTGACACATCTCAAGAACCAGGGGATCCCATCGCGCCTGCAGGTCTGGGTTTGCAAACATGCCAGTTCCCATCAGACCTTCAACCCCAACCCCCAAGCGTGGGTCTCCTTGGGCTCGTCTCATATTTTCCATAGCTGCCTTTTCAGCCAYTTGTCTCCAATTGCTCTCAAAAACTCCAAACTGCACTGGCTGGAATAAAATCTGTGCTAGRTGTTTAATATCAAAAGGAGCCAGCAAATCTGTGTTAATAACACRAATGATTTGCATAACTTCTGAGGATCCTAGACCATATTGTGCAACTCTTGTTTGCAAATCTTGAACCACGCGCCACGCTATCACACTGTGGCTGTCTGCTTGATTTGTGCCAGGGGCCGCTTTGAAAACCGGAAAAACCTCACAGCTGGGGGTATTCATACACGTGCCCCCTCCCCCAGTGTCCCCAGTGCTATTCATTGTTCCCTCAGGTATACCAAAACGCTCCGACAATTTCCATTCCCCACATTCCAATGCTTTTTTTCTCACTTCATCCCAGAACCGCCCCGGCTGTCTCAGTTGGACGGTCACTTTACAAGGAGGTAGCGCCCAGGGGCCTGTCGGTACCCATCGCACACGACCACAACTGCCCACCCTCTCCCTCCGTTCATGAGTCTGCATGATTAATTGTTCATCTTCGTTGTCACATTCTGGTGGTAAAGGGGGGTAGTCTAACTCGCTGTGGTTTTTAGAATCATGGGTTTCTTTGTCCAAAAGTGTCAGTTCCTCTATCTGCTCAGCCGGGGACTGGTACTTGGGCTTAACGAAATCTGATGGCACAAGATATTTTGGTTTTATATAATCTACAGGGGACAGATATTTCTTTGATGAATCTGTCCTCTGTTTCTCTGCTGAAGTCAGGGAGTTCTGTTGTTCAATTTCTTGCAATTGCCCCTCCTTGTCAGATTTTTCATCCCTTTTACCTTGTTCAGCTTTCCGTTCCTTTAATACCTCATATAGCAATCTCCACGTGGTGGCTAAACTGGACGCGGTCTTATCACTGTTCGAGATCGCGTCCCACATCTTCATCCCCACGGCCTGCCAGGAAGATATACTGAAGGCCGTTCCCGCGTCTGGGGAAAATCCCTGTTCCCTTGCCCAGAAAAGAGTGGGGCTTAAGGCTTCCTCCGTGGTTTTAATGCCTTTTCACGCTAGCAACGCTTTCCAAGTGGATACTACAGTCTTTTCCTCAGCAGTCAACTGGTTCCCCATGACTGCAGCTAATGTCAATGTCAATGTCACCRGCAGCTCACCTTAATCCAAGGTGTCGACACAGGTCCGGACCGTGGACGGACTCCTCTGCCTCTTCTGCTATGCCGGTCTCTGTCCCCACAGCGCTTCGCCCCGCTGTCTCCCTGCGACATCTGCGGCTGTTTCGCCAATCACGTCAGGCTCACCATATATCGATAATCCGATTGTTGGAACAGACGAACACACACCGAGTGCTTTTCAAAAAGGACTTCTTCTCTTTATTCTAACAAGCTTTTTTATATACCTTGCTTAAAGCAGTGCTGTTGCAACAGCATCTGGTTAGTACAAAAATTTTTGCTGAAAGATAAGATAAAAATACTTTTTAACAATGTTCCCGCCAACATCTGTTTTGTGGTTTCCTGGAGTTGCATTCATTCGTCTGGCTTGTAGTTCCTCAATCTATAAAAAAGCTAAAAAGCCTTGCGTTTGCATTATTCTCGCATTATTATCACATCTTTAAGGATACACTTTAAATGTTTCATCCCCTGGTTCTAGTTCCATAAAGGTGACGGGCCAGCCCTCCTCAGGTATAAATTCTCCCATATAACAAGACAGAACAAACAACAACAAAACAATAACAGAAGTTCCCCACCTGTTAAGCAGTTTCCCCTTTGGTGTAGTTATGAGCACAACCGGCGGGGGGCACTGGTGACTCAGGTGAGGCAGAGAGGCTGAGATGATTCCTCTGCGGATTCAGGGGGTTCTCAAATGCAAGCCCAGAACCTCCTCAGGTGGTGGTGGGGGCTCAGGTGAAGGAGAGGACAGGAGATTGCTCCTTTTGTAAACTTCACGGGCAGCAGTTGGTCTCAGTACCACCACCACCAGCAAGTCACAATGTAGCAATATTCCCGGAGCAGACACACACCCTCCGCAGCAGTGGGCAGAAACAGCGAAAGCAGGCAGACCCAGGCAGCAAGCTACAACATAGCAATATCCTGGAAACAGGCACACACCCTCTGTAACACACACGACCACTCTCTTCAATTGCTGAGAGGAAAAGGAAGGAAGCCAGCCCCCACCCCCTGGCAAAATCTTGGGTTAGCCCAAACATCTCTTGCTGCATTATGCTGCAATTCCCAAAAAAATCCCCAGTGGGGGAGCCCACCTCCCCTCCCCGGCAAGACTCCCAAACTCCAAAACTACTTCATTGGAATGCCAGAGCTATTAGCCACCTTCTTTTGTGTCTTAGTTGCTGCCTATTCACCTAGAAAGCCGCTCCGTGCCCCTTTTCAAGCATCTCTCCTGACAACAGTGGGAAGAAATTCACTTGAGAAACATAACCCCCAACATCATCCAGCCTGATTTTTTTCCCGTACCAACATGTTACATCAAACTTAGACTTTTAAACTATATATATACATGTATTATTCTAATTATATATATATAAAAATCCAAGCACAGTATCATGGACAGTTCACCCCAAAATAAGATCCCCTTGAGGTATACGTTGTGTATCTCCATCCTTCTGCATCACCCACCAGGTGCAACCTGGTCCCTGAGAAAAGACAACCCCACAGATGGGTTTGTCTTTGCTTGAGGAAGAATTAATCTGAAGAGGAGGAGTTGGGCAGCAGAGCACAAAGTACAGCAGAGCTGATGAGTAATATGGACATTCTGACCCTAGTGGGACAGAAGCCCTGGGAAATGCAAACAAATATGTAGAAGGAAGAATTAAGGGAGGTATAGTTGTTTTGTTTTAAGGAATTCATGTAAGACCGTGGTTAAGGTAGCATAGAAATGGCAAGAGTATATAAGGCTGCCGTGCTTTTAATAAATGGACTTTTACTTGCATCAAGCTGCGTCCTGTCTCTTCAATCACCCGACAAAATGGTGCCCTGTGTGAGGAACCGCCTATATGTGCGACCATCGGTGAACCCTACAGAACTTAAGTGCTGCTGAAAGGAAGCAGGAGCCGGCTGGCAAGGAATCCCTCCGGGAGAAGGAGGTGAGCTGTAGGGAAGATGGGTAGCAGCATGTCTGCCCAGGAAAGAGACGTATTTGAACTCATGACTAAATTATTAGATAAGCATGGCAAACTTCTGTCTTCGCATGACCTAAAAGTCATGCTGAAATGGACAGCGGCCAAGCTGCCCGGGGTTACCCCATCTACAATTTTACCAAAGAACTGTGGGATGATGTGGGGGTCAAGCTGTGGCAATATGCCACAAAAGGGGATAAGATGGATGCAGGCATGCTTCCCTCCTGAAGAGTGATTTTTGAGACTATGACAGCCCAGGAGGGGTCCCAGGAAAAGACTACAGGGAGCGCACCCAGCATACCTCCAGTGGAGGAACCCGAGGTCTGCGAGCAGTCTGAGGCTTCTCCTCCAGTGCAGCCATCCGCCCCCCCCATCGGAACCGCAATCTACTTCAGAGACCAGTCCTGCACGACATGTTGTGGCATTTACCTCGGAGCTTAACTCTGAGGAGTACGAGGAGGGGGAGGGCGATTCCTTTGATCCTGGACCTATTAATCCTGAGAAGGAACCGGACCTTTATCCCCCTGATCCCCATGATAATTGGGCTTGTTTGAAATGGGAGGCGTTGAAAGAGGGGGAACTGGACATTGCGGAGAAAATTGTGGCACCTGTTCTTTATCAGGGCCAGCATAATGGCCAACGGAATCCGCAGTGGGAGCCCCTGTCTTTTTTGGTAATTAAAGAGCTCCGTCAGACCATAACCGAGCATGGTTTAAGCTCTCCGTACTTCACGAGTTTGCTGTCTTCTGTGTTTAATGCTTATATTATGACCCCACATGATCTAAAATTGCTTGTTCAGCTTTTGTTAACCCCTATGCAATACTATCTGTGGGAAACCGAGTGGAGGAAAGGATTACAAGCCCTCCTTGTTACCTATGTGGGTCATAATAATCGGGCTATAGCAGCTCATGCTTAATCACCTTATGGGGACAGGGCCTTATACGGACCTCTTAGCCCAAACCCGGGACTGCCCTAGAGAGGCACTCGAAGCAACCTGTGAAGTGGCACGCTTAGCCCTTCTTAAGGTCCCTGATTCACAGAAACTGCAGAAAGCATTTACAACTATTTTACAACAATCTCCCAAAACCCTACATGCAGTTTATCGACCACCTTCAGCAGGCGCTGGAGCGCCAGGTTGAACGCCCCGAAGCTTGTGAAATTTTGCTTTTAAAGCTTGCTATCGAAAATGCGGAGACTACAAAAAGCTCATTAAATCATTGCCTAATCAAAATCCAAGCTTAGTAAAAATGATTGAAGCGTGTAACCGCATTGGCACTGTAGAACACAAATATGAAGCCATGGTATCATGGTTTGACCCAGTGTGAGACAAATTTAATTGGTTAGAACAGATGAAGGACAGTTATATAGACCACTTAGTGTTCCTGTGACATCTCTGTGAAAGGAATGTTGTAAAAACCACCCAGGAAGTAAGGGTCACTTCCTCACTTCCTCTCTTGTTCCCTGCTGACCACTAGCAAGGGAGAGGCTTCCCCCCCACCCCCGGGCCAGGGTCCCACGGCCCGGGGGGTCGGCGGGGGCAGCCGGTCTCACCCCCCATGGGTCCCGTGCAGTTTTGGACCCGAGAGGAGTTGGTCTATCACCATCTGGACCAAGGCCAAACAGAGAAGCAGCTAAGCTGAGCCAAGCTATGCAGAGAGAGCTGAGATTTTGCCGGAGAAAAAGCACCCTTTTTCGGAGGCGGATGGATGACATCAAAGGGTGACCTTGCTGTTGCAGATAAAAGCGAAGTGCAGTACTTAGTTAGCAGCCAAAAGACTTATTAAAAATTTGGATGGCTACCAGTGCAGAGCAGTTCGGGGGGGAAAGGAGCCTTGGGCCTGAGCTCGGGAAGCGAGCCTCATACAACTGCATTATCTTATGGGAGCATGTAAACTTTTATAAATATTTTTGTAGGCATTTTCTGCAAATATTAACCTCTTCTCTAAGCTACAGAGAAAGGAAAGCAGTCACGTGAAAGACTAAATATGGAAACAAGCAGCCCAATGGAAGAGAAGACAAGGAGTGGCAGGAAGTGCCAGAGAAGCCATCTTTAAAAGCATTCACCTTTTTTTTTTGTGTGAGCTGTGCTGTGTGATCTGGAATAATACCAAACTAAATATCTCTTTAAATCACATATGAGCCATGGGGAGTTTGAAATTCAACAGCCTAAAATAAGAACATTTTTTATGTTGTGTGCAGATGAAATTTGCAGCCTTTGGAGATTATGAGTAAAGCAGAAGCCTGTTACCTTTAGTGCCTTTAGACTGGAATGACTTACTCTTAAAATGTTTAACCCCAACAGACTTTTCTTGTGACCCACAAACTGCGGAGTGTATTGTGGGAGAGAGGATACACCACTGCAAAACCAGGGCGAGCTGTGGTGTTTCTGGAAGGTTTGGAACCACGCTGAAAATACTTCTTAGGGAACTTTCTTCCATGGGATGGATCCCACTACACTACAGAAAGAACTCTTTTTATCCCATGAGGTGGCAATAAGAACTCTTAATCATAAGATCAGAATCTCATGTTTATGTCCTTTGCGTGATCAGTGAGAAAGACTGGAACATATTGGGAGGAGAATGATATTTGTACATTATGCCTTAATATTTTTATTATTTTTTATTCTTTCTATTCTTAGTAGAGTTAGTGAAATAAATTATTTAATCATTTTTCAATCTCGCAGCCTGTTTTTGCTGTCTCCTCTCCTCTGAAGAATATAGCGTGGGGATCTGGAGTTTGCCTCTGGGTTAACCCTTGACACATGGCTAATGCCTTTGCATCCCTCAAGGTTCCCCAGGGAACTTCGGGGGTCTACTTTGTATGCAGCAAGCCTGGCCATCTCAAAAAAGATTGCTTTGCCCTAAAGGGGAGCCGATCTAAGGCTCCTGCTGTGTGCCCTCATTGTCACAAGGGGAGATGCTTTGCTAACCAATGTCATTCTAAGTATGTTTTTCAAGGGTGACCAATTCAGGGAAACAAGCAGCAGAGAGCGGGCCGGCACCACGCACAGACACAAATGCCTCCGCTGCCACCACAGATGCCTCAAGTCTTCACCCAGCAACTCCCGGGAGCCTCGGACTGGACCTGGCAACCTCCTACACAGTAACGTTGCTTGATTCCTCTGTTCACTTATTACCTACAGGAATTTTTGGCTCAGTACGACCCCACACAGGCACATTATTATTAGGAAGATCCTCCACAACCATATCTGGCCTTTTTGTCCTTTCGGGGGTCATTGATGCTGACGCAGTGGGAGAGATTAAAATCATGGCCTGGACCCCTTTTCCACCTTGCACGATTCTGAAGGGAACTCGCATTGCACAATTAATCCCTTTTCCACATGACCCATTTATTTTGCCTTCTGTGGGCGACCCTAAACAAAGAAAAGGGGGATTTGGCACTACAGGAACCCTGCAAATTTTGTGGGTACAGACTATATCTGACAGACATCCTATCGATTGTTGGGACAAACAACACACACCGAGTGTTTTTGCAGAAAGGGTTTTTAAATAAATACTTTTTTGGCAATATCCAAAGCTTTTGCAGTCTGAACATCTGTTGTGGTTAGCTGAGCTGCATCCATTCTTGTCTGGCTCGAAGTTCCTCAATTCTTAAAATAGCTAAAAGCCTTGCATTACAACATCTTTGCATTACAATATCTTTCTATATTTCTTTAAGCGTACAGTTTAATTATTTCATCTGCTGAATCATGTTCAATAAAGGTGACAGGCCAGCTGTCTTCAGGTATAAATCCCTCCACATCTCCTTTTTTTTAATTTAAAATTGGAAAGGTTGTGTGTGTCATCTGCTGTAGGGTTTTCCGCAGCAGATGCAACAGACATGGTAAAAATAACAAGATGAGAATAATTATTAATACAATTAAAAATTTTGTTTTCATTCATTTTTTGAGTTATTCTGAAACGTTTCACCTTTTTAACAGGTAATTAAGTTAACTACATTTTTGTTGTAGTTTTGTAACTTTTGTTTGTAGTTTCTTGATGTTGGCAGAAACGGATTTTGAATGGTTAGCGAGATTTATACAACACATTTCTTCAAAATCCTTACACTCATGTCTATGAGTTAAAAGTAAAAAATCAATAGTAGTACAGTTTTGTAGTGAAGTATGGTGTATTGATTGAACATTGGTCAAAAGATTGGTTAGCGTTGTAGATGTGGTATTTGTTTGTTTTGTTAACTAGTAGTCTAGTTTATTAAGGGTTGTTAAAGTTTTTGTAGTCACGCTAGGGGCAAAAATAGAAGTAAGTATGCTTTTTTATTTTTTAAAAAGTAGTATTTCTGTATTCAGGTATAAGTTTTGACAATTTTTTCGGTGACAGTGTGATGGGGAAGAAAAATGTTTCATTATGGTTATGTTTGGTAAAAACAGTGAGGTGGTTAAATGTGTAGGGGTTCCTGTTTATTTGGGACGGGATACTTGTTCATGTTTGATTGTCACAGATAAGAAACATTCTATGTGGTAACTGACGAGGGATGTGTAGGTTTTTTTTTCATACTTATTGTTTTGTTGTACTATGTTGAGGAATTGTGATATTACGCTTTGGATGGAGTAACAGACTAGGAGTTTTTTGGGGTTAGCTGTAGGTTACGTTTTGACTGAAGGCGAAGCATGTCGCCATTCTTAGGGATTCTAAAATATCAAGTTTTTGTGGCTCTGCCAAATTTAGTATTGGCGGGAGTTTGTCAGGGATGGATTCTTTTTTATTTTTAGACTTATTGGTTTACCACTTAACAAGTGTTTGGTTAGCAATTGGGACAGTTACTAAGTACATTTGAAAAGGTGATTGCGGGGTAGCAAGCGACAGACATATAGATGACTAATTCAGGGTTTGGATTAAGATTATCCATACTTTTTTTTTTGGGAGCAGAGGCACTATTGACGCTCCCGGCCCTGTATCACAACACAGCATTACAAGTATGATTTTAAGTGTGGGATCCATCCTTATCGTCTAGGGGATGGCCATATTGTTGTAGATTAGGTTTCACGCACTGTGTCGGTATTTAACGAGGACTGGTATTTGTGGAGACACAAGTATATCTACATCTTTAGGTAATAAGGTTCTATGGGTTTTTTCACTTATCAGTGATGAGGTTTTGTACTCACATTTTTTTACGGGGGAAAGTTAGTGTTTCATCAGATTGTAGTGAAAGAAAATAGTTTAAAATAATAGGGACATCAGAATCAGAAGGTATCGTGAGATGGTTGAGTGTGTATACTGCTTTCTGGACACGGCTCTGGGGAGGTTTTTTTAACTGTTTGTTTGTTTGTTTTTGTAACATTCGTTTCAAGGAGTCGTGTGTTCATTTAACAACAGTTTGACTAGTGGGTGAATGGGGAATGCTGAACTTGTGTTCTACGCTTCACAGGTGTAAAAATTGTTTTACCCAAGTAAAGGTGTAGGTGGGGTTATGATTAGTTTTGATAACTGCTGGTACTCTTAGCATAGTAAAAGCTAATTGTCAGTGTGTGATGGTATCACGGGTTTTTTTACCAGCATGAACGGACGCTTATATAACAGAAGAAAAGGTATTGATTGAGACGTGTATGTACTTGAGACGGCCGAATTTTGATACATGTGTGACATTTGTTTGTTAGAGTTGTAGTGTTCGCAAACTTTTGGGATTAACACTTATGGGTAAAGGTACGGCAAAGTTTTGGTAGTCAGGACAGGTACTGACAATGTTGTGGGTTTGAGTTGATGTGAGTGAAAATTGTTTTTGCAAAGTGTGTGCACTTTGGTGGTAAAAGTCATGTGATGTCTTGGTTTGTGTCGTCTGGTCAGGCTGGGGCACAACCCATGCAGGGTTGGCAAATTGGTTGGCTTGGGAGTTACTTTTGGTTACAAAATTTGGAAGTGAGGTGTGACTGTGAACATGTAAAACATAGTAAGAGTGTTTTTGCTTTTGAAGTATATTTCATAAAGATTTTAATAACAAAAACAACTTAGCATTGTTTACTTCCTTAACGAGTGAACATTTTAAATGCTGTGTAAGATTCGTGACATAAGAAGAATCAGTAACAAGTTTTAGTGGTACATGAGAAAAATGTTAAAATGTTATAATTATAGTTTGTAATTTGACGAGTTGAGTAGACTCGGGTTTATGTTCTTTTAACACTTGTTAATCAGATTCATCTTTTTACGTGACAATGGTTTTTCTAGTTTTTCTTGACTCATCTGTGAAAACGGTTTTGGTACTGGTACATGACTGTTTTGTGGTTATAGTGATAGAGGGGTTGATTTTGTCAGTTGTAACAACTTATGGTTAGGTAAATGATAAACAATTTGGTTTGTAAAACCTTGTAGTGTTGTTTGTAAAGGGGTGTTGTTAGCAAAACTCCACTCAAAATAGTTTTGTTGTATTGGTAATACAATTTTTATGGGATTTCTGGTCATAAGTTGTAAGCAACCCTGGCGGTATTTTATTATCAGCTGAGTAATTAATTTAAATAATGTAGGGGTTGTTTTTCTTAATTGATGAGGAAGGGAAATCTACTTTAAAACATGTAGCGGGTTGGGTTAGTAGTCATTTTATTGTTTGAGGATGTCTGTGGGATGTAAATCTGGTATGGTGATAAAAACAGTGGTATTAATAGAGGGATTTATTTTGTAAACTTGTATGGAAACAGTTTGCTGGACTTCATCCAGCGCTTGTTGGCTTTCAGGAGTTAGGGTTTGAGGCGAATTTAAATTTGGGTTTTCTTTTAATGTATCAAACAAAGAAGACAACTGTGTTGTGGTTAGTCCTAAGTAAGGACGTAGTCAATTGATGATACTTAACAGTTTTTGAGTATTATTTAAGGTTCTAACAGAAGTTTGAAATTGTATGTTTTGATGTTGTATTGTTTGTTTTAGAATTTTAATTCTCAAATATTTCCAAGGGGGGAATTTTTGGACTTTTTCTGGAGTTATTTGTAATCCATAAGAATGCAAGGTAGTAAACAATTGAGGTTTTATCCTGAATAATTCCTCTTAGGTTGGTGTTGTTACCAGTATATTATTCATATAGTGATAGCAATATGAGCAGGAAATTGTTCACGAATTTTAGACAGAGTTTGTGTTACATACCACTGATAAATACTGGGACTATTTTTCATACCTTGGGGTAAGACTTTCCATTGATATTGTTTTACAGGTTCAGCATTGTTAATCGAGGGTACAGTGAAAGCAAACTTCAGTATGTCCTGAGGATGCAAAGGAATTGTGAAAAAACAATCTTTTAGGTTAATGATTAAAATGTTTCACCTCATAGGTAACATTGTAGGTGATGGCATTCCAGCCTGAAATGTTTTCATGTTTTCTATCACCACGTTGACTCTCCTGAGGTTGTGTACTAGCCTCCATTTCTGTGAATTTTTTTTTATGATGAAGACGGGTGTGTTTTAGGGACTGGTGGAGGGTTCGATATGTCTTTGTTTTAATTGTTTTGTCACAAAGTCGTACAGGGTAGTTAGTTTTTCTTTATTCAGGGGTTACTGGTTAACTCACACTGGTTGTTCTGTGAGTTATTGTAGTGGTAATGTTGTAGTGTTGTTCATTTGTGCAGTGGTTCTTATTAAAGATTTGTGTCAATCCTGACACTTTAAGTTGTAAGTACATTTTGTCCTCATAGGTTTAGTGGTGTTATAAGGCTGAATGGTGGTTGTTTGACTCTTCTCATTTTTTACCAACACAGGGTGTGTGCTGAGGTGGTTTTGTGTTGTCTCTTAGGTCCACGATGGTTGATTCCACCGCGGTTAAAGGCCATGAAGGAGGCCATGTGGAGGAAGAAACAATAGAAATGTCAGCACTTGTGTTAATCAAACTTTGAAGTCATATTTGTGATGGATTGGTACTGTGTAGGACGAGAGTACATGTTATGTGTGGTTGCTGACTGGAGAGATTCTGGGTTTAAAAAACTTGAGGGGTCCCAGTAGATCTGAAGGCTCCAGTTCTCCGGGACCGTTGTTTTGTTTTAAGGACACAGGACTTAAAAGGCACAAGTTGAGCGATGCGGGTTTTTTCAGGGATGGTGACTGGGGGTGTAGGAGCAGAAACCATGGTATAAATTTGTTTTATAAAATCTGTATTAATAATTCTGGGATGTACAAAGATACTTTGTAATGTACCACTTGATCTTCTCACTAACAATGTACTTAAGCCATGACTTAAGGGTTCATGTGTATTCAAGGGAACTTTATGCACCCGGTTGGAATCTAACGTTACTGATATTGAGGTGTACACATTTAAGTTGGTAGACTTTTTTGTGTTTTTACTGAGTTGGTTAAGCAAGCTTGTGTTTGTAACATGTTCTGGGGAAGTACTTGTGTTTTAGCGCTCTTCTCTTTCATGTTCTTTTTCCCATTTTCCGAACTTCTCAAAGGCTGGCTATTTGTGTGAAATTTGGACTTACATTGTTTTGCATTATGGTTTGGCTTATTACAACGATTGTAAAAGAAACCTTCAGAATTGTTGTTCTTCTGTCTTTGTCCTGACTGTCACTGTTTGTAGTCTGCTTTTAAGTGTTTTTGTTGTTTACATGCAAAGCACTTTTGCAGTGGTTGCAGGACAGCTGTCAAAGTTGACATCTTATGTTTTACTGAACCAATTTTTGAACAGGCAGTGACCATATCATTTAGGGAGGGGTTTCCTGGTAGGTTTTCAATTACTTTGTGACAGTCTTCATTAGTATTATCTCGAGTTAACTGTTTACACAACAACTGTCTTAAATTATCATTTTTAACTTGTTTTTTCAATGCAGTAGTAACCTTTTCAATAAATTGCAGAAATGGCTCTTTCACTCCTTGCACGATTTTTACATATTGAGGTTTGGGAGAAGCCATTTCTATGGTTTTTATCAAAGTCCTTATTCTCAGTTTTTGACACATTTTAAGAACTAGGGGATCTCATCGCGTTTGCAGGTCTGGGTTTGTAAACATGCTAGTTCCTATCAGAGCTTTAACCCTGACTCTCAGGCTTGGGTTTTCTTGTGTTGTTTTCGTATTTTCTATAGTTGTCTTTTCAGCCATCTGTTTCTAATTGTTCTCAAAAACTCTAAACTGTACTGGTTGGAATAAAATCTGTGTTAGGTGTTTAATATCAAAAGGAGTCAGCAAATCTGTGTTGATAACACGAATGATTTGCATAACCTCCGAGGATCCTAGACTATACTGCGTAACTCGTGTTTGCAAATCTTGAATTATTTGTCACGCTATTACACTGTGGTTGTTTACCTGATTCGTGTCAGGGGTCGCTTTAAAAACTGGGAAGACTTCATAGCTGGGGGTATTTATACACATGCTTCCTCCCTTAGTTTCTTCAGTGTTATTCATTGTTCCTTCGGGTATACCTAAACGTTTTAATAATTCTTATTTCCTACATTCCAATGTTATTTTCTCATTTCATCTCAGAACTGCCCTGGTTGTCTCGGTTGTACTGTCACTTTACAAGGAGGTAGTGTTTAGGGGCCCGTCGGTACCTGTCTCACATGACCACGACTGCCCACCTCTTCCCTCCGTTAATGATTCTGTATGATTAATTGTTCGTCTTCGTCATCAGACAGTTCTTCTTGTGGTAAGGGTGGATAGTTTAGCTTGTTGAGGTTTTTAGAATCAGGGGTTTCTTTGTCTGAAATTGTTAGTTTCTTTATTTGTTCAGCCGGTGATGGATATTTGGGTTTAACAAAGTCTGACGGGGTGGGGTATTTTGGTTTAATATAATTTACAGGAGACAGATATTTCTTTGATGAATCTGTTCTCTGTTTCCCTGTTGAAGTCAGGGAGTTGTTCAATTTATTGTAATTGCCCCTCCTTCTCAGATTTTTCATCCCTTTTATCTTGTTCGGCTTTCCATTCCTTTAATGCCTCATAGAGTAATCGCCATGTGGTGGCTAGACCGGAAGTGTTCTTATTACCGCTTGAGACAGCATCCCACATTTTCATTCTCACAGCCTGCCAGGAAGATATACTGAAGGCAGTTCCTGCATTAGGGGAAAATCTCTGTTCTCTTGCCTAGAAAAGAGTGACGCTTAGCACTTCTTTCATGATTTTAATGCTCTTTCGCAATAACAACACTTTCCAAGTAGATACTACAATTTTTTCTTCAGCAGTCAACTGGTTCCCCATAACTGCAACTAATCAATGTCACCGACAGCTCACCTTAGTCCAAGGTGTCGACACAGGTCCGGACCGTGGACGGACTCCTCCGCCTCTTCTGCTATGCCGGTCTCTGTCCCCACAGTGCGTCGCCCTGCTGTCTGTGGCTGTTTTGCCAATCACTTCGGGCTCGCCATATATTGATTGTTGGGACAGACAAACAACACACACCGAGTGCTTTTGCAAAAAGGGTCTCTTGCTTTATTCTAACAAGCTTTTTTTATATCTTGCTTAAAATAGTGCTGTTGCAAACAGCATCTGATTGGTTAGTAGAAAATTTGCTGAGAGTTAGGATAAAAATACTTTTTTAGCAATGTCCAAAGCTTTTGCAGTCTGAACATCTGTTGTGGTTAGCTGAGCTGCATCTGTTCTCATCTGGCTCGAAGTTCCTCAATTCTTAAAATAGCTAAAAGCCTTGCATTACAACATCCTTGCATTACAATATCTTTCTATATTTCTTTAAAGGTACACTTTAATTATTTCATCTGCTGAATCATGTTCAATAAAGGTGATGGGCCAACTGTCTTCAAGTATAAATCCCTCCACAACGTCCCACATGTAAATGTACACTTTCCTTCTGCAGGTTCCAAATCACCCTCACTGGCATTATTGATACGGAGGCCGATGTGACACATAACTCAAAATAAATGGCCTCCTGTGTGGGTCCTCGCCAAAATCAATCAGGCCCTCACGGGAATCGGAGGAAGTACTCTTAGCTGCCAAAGCCATCATTTTATTCAAGTGACTGGGCCAGAAGGTCACACAGCATCCATTAAACCCTTTGTTTTACCGGTACCTATGGTATTGTGGGGGAGAGACTTGCTTTCACAATGGGGTGTTAGGATTCAATCAGGTTTTTAACAGGGACCATTGTGGTGCACGACACCCTAAAACTAACATGGAAAACCGAAACGCCTGTCTGGGTGGATCAATGGTCCCTGCCACTACCCAAATCACGTGCACTTGAAGAGCTCATTCAGGAACAATCAAAAAAGGGACATATAGTCCCCTCAATTAGCCTCTGGAACTCTCCTGTGTTTGTGATTAAAAAACAATCAGGCAAGTTGCGCTTGCTACATGACCTCCAAAAAATTAATGTGGTGGTGGAGGATATGGGGGCCCTTCAACTGGGTCTCCCATCTCCTACCATGATCCCCCGAAATTGGCATTTGACAGTAATTGATTTGAAGGATTGCTTTTTTACCATTCCTTTGCATCCTGATGATGCTCCTAAATTTGCCTTCTCTGTCCCAAGCACTAACATGCAAGCACCCTTGCAAAGATATCACTGGGTTGTCCTACCACAGGGAATGGAGAATAGCCCTACTATTTGTCAGTGGTTCGTTGCAAAGGTCCTCAGTCCCATCTGCCAGAAAATGCCTGATGTCCTCCTGTATCATTACATGGATGACATTCTCATAGCACCAGAAAAACAAGAGGTTATGGAGGAAGCCCTAGCCCTTGTCATTGCTGCTGTAATTCAAGCAGGACTTTGTGTTACTCCTGAAAAAATCCAGCACCAACTCTCTTGGAAATACCTTGGCTGGCGTATCAGGACCCAGACTATTTCCCCTCATACTTTACAAATTCAATCAGACATTCCCACCTTACATGATGCCCAAAAACTTTTGGGAACCATTAATTTGGTACGTCCTTTGTTAGGAATTTAAAATGCGGATCTAAGCCCTTTGTTTGCTTTGCTAAAAGGGGAATCAGACCTCCTGTTGCCTCGGCAGCTTACATCAGACGCTTCTGAAGCATTGCAACAAGTAGTTGATGCTATTTCAAACCGCCAAGCCGCCCGATGGGCCCCTGAGTTACGTTTTTGTCTAATAATCCTTAACTCAGGTAAGCAACAGCATACTTTGATTTATCAGTGGGATCCTAATGCGCCAGACCCTTTGCTGATTATAGAATGGATTTTTTTGTTACACCATATGTTTAAGACCATAAGCACTCAACATGAAATGATTGCTTTGCTTATTGTAAAAGCCTGACAAAGATTAACTGTGGTTGCTGAAAAGCTGTCGGCAGAGAGGTTTTCTAACTTTCCCAGCATTTTCGTGAGACTTCTCTCTGTCTCACTTTTCCCAAGCAATACTACTATAAACAATCCTAGGAGCTTTTGTAAATTAACTAAGTTTTGACTAAGTTCTGGGCAGCTGCGCTTTGTTATCATTCTTACTCAGATAAATGTTTTGGAATAGGTGGTGTTAGAATTAACCAATGAACTTGGTAGGTGGCTGACCAAGGGTCCAATAGACTCTTGACACTTCTGTAAACTTCAAGCAAGTTAAGGGATATAAGCCTCTGTATAATCATAATTAATTAATTAAAGGCTGGCATCGCTTTGTTCTCTCTGGACTTTATGTCGTATTCCTTCGGACTACAGCGACATCTGGTGACTACGACGTACTACAACCTGAAAAGGTAACATCGATCCGCGCCCCTCCCCGGGTTTTTTCGCTCTGGGCGCCCGGCTTTGCCCGAGAAACTGCAAAAAATGGAAGAAACGGACTTGAGGGAGAGTGAGGCTTTTGCCGCCTGGAAGATTGTCCTTAGGCTAATGAGAGCTGAGATCCCTGAGGACTCTGGTCTGCAGCTTCTCGCTTGGGCAATCAGCCATGAATTCTGCCTAAACTATGATAATGCATTTTGTTCAGACGCTTGGCAAGAACTGGGGCAAACATTATTTGGGGAGCTCGTTTATGGGGAGCAAGACGTTACAGAACTTCTCCGCATTTGGCTGCTTATGTATGATGTCCTTCTGCACCTTCAGCCCACGCTACGGGCTGACACTCCTTCAAGCTCGGAAGCAGAGATGGGAGATGATGCTACGTCCCTGGGGTCACTTAGCTCATCTCAAGATGCAGTCTTTGAGGACGCCGGGGATGGCGGGTCCTCGACGAGGTCCGCAACGTCTTCTTTCCGAGCGCAAGTCCCGGTGGTGGCATGGGGGTCGTGTGCAGTGGAACCCAGCCGAGACTCCCCTCGCTATGCAAACATCGGTAGGCAGCTGGAGGGAGCTGCGGCGCGTCCTCTCCATTATGCACCTGAATCAGTCCCTCCGTCGGGGCAACAGACCCACCCAGCGCTGTCCTCTGCTGGCGTTACAGGGCATGTAGTCCCTACAGCCCCTCCACTCCCGCCGGATCCCGCCCCAGAGCTCTCACGACCACCCGTGCGCCCGAGCTCCAATCTCCCATTTGCACAGTCCTCCGTGACGGAGTGTATGTGCACGGCGATTGAGGAGTTACTGGGCCTTTTTTTACTGGCTCCATCTCAGGGGTCGATGGCCGTACAAGCGCTCCTGGGGAGGGCTGCACACCTTGCGTCGGGAGCTCCAATTGCTCAAGGCGCGGGGCTCCCCCCAGCTCCGGCTGCACTGGACACTGCCCCTGCGCCTGGCGCCACGGCCGCTGTGCAACCGCTGCTAACATGCGCAGTTCCCCCCCCGGCTCCGGCCGCGCCAGGCGCGGGGTCCCCCCAGCCGCAGTTCCTGGTGGGAGCGTCGGCAGCTCCGGCGCCCACGCCCGCCTTCCCTGCGGCTGGTGTGCCCGCAGCTGGGGCTTCAGCCATGGGCCATGGGGCCCCCTCAGCCACAATTCCTGGCAGGGATGACAGTGGCTTCGGTGCCCACGGCTCAGATTCCCGTGTCTGCTGGCCCAGCCCTGCGGCTGGAGCGCCCAGGGCTGGGATCTCCCAGGCCCTGGCCCCCATGTCCGCCGGCCTGGCACCGCCGATCATTGCGGTGCCCCCCACGGGAGCTGTGGAGACGCCAATGCTGTTTGCACAACCCCCTGCCACTGTGCCTGCCTTTGGCTCAGTGCCCATACCTGCCTCACCCCCTTCGCTTGCCTTGGGGCCACCGGGTGATATGTTTGATCTACGGCAGGAGACAAGGGCTGCACAGCACTCGGCAGGACAGAACCGTTCCTGGATGCTTCCGTCATGCCGGGTGACCGTGCGTCCAAGAAACCCAAGACTTTTTTGGGAGGAGGTTAGGATGCGAGTCTCGGAGGAGGGGAATTGGGACCTGTAAGAGACGGTTCGAGAATCTCTCATCTGCCTCACGATCATCGACAAGGACAGAGACTGAAAACCCTAAAACACCCCAGAAGCAAAAGAGGACTTTTGCTCAGGAGTCCTGGCCTGGCCGAGGTGAGATGTTTGCCAAGTATTGCCTGTAGGTGCACCCATGGAGAAATACAAT
>JACAXG010000409.1:99400-135028 GCA_018881555.1 Amblyornis subalaris
CTTATCACCTGCCCAGCCATAAATTATTGCAATTGGCAAAATCGACCAGCCTCACCTTGCGGCCCAAGAATAGTCGGGGTGCTGGTGCAAGGACCCACCGTCTTCACAGATGGGTCTGGAAAAACCAGGAAAGCCATTGTCACCTGGAAGGAAGGGTCTGAGTGGCAAGTGCTGGAAGGCCGTGAATCAGGCTCAGCCCAGCTGGTTGAACTGAGGGCTGTTGCAATGGCTTTCCAGCGGTTTTCTCAGGTGCCTTTGAATTTGGTCACTGACTCTGCTTATGTAGCAGACATCACTCAACGCTTAGATTGTTCGCTTCTAAAAGAAGTCSACAATAAGGCTCTRTTTTTGCTATTGAAAACTTTGTGGTGTGCAATTCAAGCTCGAGTTCATCCATATTACATCTTGCATATTCGAAGCCACACCAATTTGCCAGGTTTCATAACAGAGGGTAATGCCAGGGCCGACATGTTAGCTAACCCTGTCTGGGCAGCTCCTCAACCTGACACAATCGCGCAAGGCAAGGCATCGCACAGCTTTTTCCATCAAAGTGTGCATACCCTGCAGAAGCAGTTCCATCTAACGCCAACTGAGGCTCGGGACATTGTCAGCACTTGTGCTGACTGTCACGGACTCGCTGCACCTCTGCCATCTGAAGTAAACCCCAGAGGTTTGAAAGCTTTGCAGCTTTGGCAAATGGA
Organism: Amblyornis subalaris; assembly: GCA_018881555.1. NCBI lineage: Eukaryota > Metazoa > Chordata > Aves > Passeriformes > Ptilonorhynchidae > Amblyornis > Amblyornis subalaris. The sequence goes on from JACAXG010000409.1 coordinate 100,102, forward strand.
TGTCACGCACATCCCTGAATTCGGCAGGTTTAAGTATGTGCACATGTCTATTGACACTTTCTCCTCAGCTATGTGGGCATCTGCTCATACTGGAGAGAAAGGCCGCGATGTCATCGCCCATTGGAGATTAGCTTTCGCAATCCTGGGCGTGCCGTCCTCTGTGAAAACCGATAACGGCCCCGCCTACGTTTCACAGAAGATGTGGCAGTTCCTGCACCTATGGGGTGTGAATCATACTTTGGGTATTCCGCATTCCCCTGCTGGCCAAGCCATTGTTGAACGCGCTCATGGTACTTTGAAGCATGTTCTCGAAAAACAAAAAGGAGGAATGCATGGAGAAACCCCACAGAGCCGACTAGAAAAAGCTTTGTATACAATTAATCATCCTACAGTGCCACAAAATTCAGACAATCCTGTCATTCTAAATCATTTTCTCTCATTGCAGTCTTCAGGCGAGACGCACCTGCCTCGAGCGAAAGTCTGGGTTCGGGACCTGCTCACTAAGAAGTGGAAAAGTCTGCACGAGCTTATTGCTTGGGGTCGTGGGTATGCTTGCATTTCCACAGATACCGGGGTGCGATGGCTACCTGCAAGATGCGTTCACCCCGACCTGCGGCACCAGGAGCAAAACAGGCAACCTCCAAGGCAACCTGCAGCTGATGACCAGAATGCAGATCATCAACCGAACGATCCTTCTGATGATGACCAAGATGTTAACCATCAGGTGGATGGTCCCACTACAAGCAGAGACTGAACTTTAAGTTTCCTTTGTTATGGAGTCAGAATGTTTAAAGCCCTTCAGGCTGTTTGGGCTGTAGAGTTAAGTTTGATAAATGTATATGTAGAGTTAAGTTTGTTAAATGTATCTCCCAGGGAATTGCTGGAGTGTCTCTCTGCCTACTCCAAGTCAGCATCCAATTCAAGTCCTGTTTGGTATCTGGACAATTACCGAACGGACCCCACAAATCTTGTTTGTCCTCCTTGCTGCATCGGATCCTGCAGGGGATTACAAATGCCATTTGGTCCTTAAACAAAAAGGGGAGTTGTGGTTGCTGAAAAGCTGTCAGCAGAGAGGTTGTCTAACTTTCCCAGCATTTTCATGAGACTTCTCTCTGTCTCACTTTTCCCAAGCAATACTACTATAAACAATCCTAGGAGCTTTTGTAAATTAACTAAGTTTTGACTAAGTTCTGGGCAGCTGCGCTTTGTTATCATTCTTACTCAGATAAATGTTTTGGAATAGGTGKTGTTAGAATTAACCAATGAACTTGGTAGGTGGCTGACCAAGGGTCCAATAGACTCTTGACACTTCTGTAAACTTCAAGCAAGTTAAGGGATATAAGCCTCTATATAATCATAATTAATTAATTAAAGGCTGGCATTGCTTCGTTCTCTCTGGACTTTGTCGTATTCCTTCGGACTACAGCGACAATTAACCACACTTGCAGGTGTGGATTTTTGTTTGTTCTGTTTACCTATTATTTCTGTTTATTTGCAGTGGTTGTTGCAAGTCAGAAATGTTTCAAATGGCCTTGGCTGACTTTTCTGGACAACTTTCCTCGCATCCCCCAAAGCACAAGCTAATAGCGGCCAGTTTTAATCTTTTAATGCGACCCAAAAGAAAAGAAATTCCTTTGTAGGCTTTAACTGTTTTTACAGATGGATCCGGCCGCACGCACGTGCTACTCTGGTGGGACGCAGAAGTGGCTGCTGAAAAGCTGTCAGCAGAGAGGCCTTCTAACTCTCCCAGCATTTTCGTGAGACTTCTCTCTTTCTCTCTTTTCCCAAGCAAAACTATTATAAACAATCCTAGGAGTTTTTGTAAATTAAATAAGCTTTGTGCAGCTGCGCTTGTTATCATTTTTGCTTAGATAAATATTTTGGAATAGGTGTTGTTAGAACTGACCAATGTACTTGGTAGGTGGCTGACCAAGGATCCAATAGACTCTTGACATTTCTATAAACTTCAAGCAAGCTAAGGCATATAAGCCTCTGTAAAATAATAATAAATGCTGGCATCGCTTTGTTCTCCCCGGATTCTATGTCGTATTTCTTGGGACACTTGCGACACACAGAATCCGACTGATGGGATTCAGATGTTGCTACTGTTTCAGGTTTGCCTCAAATTGTTGAATTGGCAGCTGTTGTACGAGCCTTTCAGCAATGGCCTATTCCTCTTAATTTAGTTACAGATTCTGCTTATGTTGCAGGGATTGTTGAGAGAGCCAAAGCTGCCGTACTGAAGGAAGTATCTAATGAGGAATTGTTTCAATGGTTACAACTACTCGGGTTTTTTTTGGATGCTAGGCAACAGCCTTACTTTGTAATGCATGTTCATTCTCATACTACTTTGCCCGGTTTCATTGCAGAGGGAAATCGCCAGGCAGACTTGCTTACCTTACCTGTTCAAGTGTTGCCTAACCGGCTTGCCCAAGCAAAACTTAGCCATTCTTTTTTTCATCAGAATGTTGCTGCACTGGCACGCACTTTTGATTTGACTAACTGCCAAGCCTCCAGCATTGTTACTGTATGTCCTGACTGCCAGAGGCACTCCTTTCCCTCCGTTGCGGGAGGTGTTAACCCTAGAGGACTCCAAAGCCTTCAGCTATGGCAAACATGTCACTCATTTTTCAGAATTTGGTCGACTCAAATACATCCACTCTTCCATTGACACCTTTTCAGGTGCCTTATTTGCATCATGTCATGCAGGAGAAAAGGCAAGAGATGTTCGCAAACATTTTGAGCATGCCTTTGCAGTATTAGGTATTTCCCTACAAATCAAAACTGATAATGGTCCAGCATATACTTCCCAGAGTGTGGCAGATTTCTTTGCCCTATGGAGAGTAACGCATGTCACAGGGATTCCCCATTCTCCAACGGGCCAATCTATAACTGAAAGAGCCCATGCTTCACTTAAGTGTCTTTTGCTACAACAGAAAGAGGGAATGGGGAATGCCACCCCAGTCGAGCGATTACAGAAGACGTATGTTTTTAATTTTTTAAATTGTTCATTAATGGATCCTAACCCTCCAATGGTAAGGCAATTTGGCAATAATCCTCAATTAGAGGTCAAACAAAAGGCCCCAGTGCTCATTAGAGATCCAGAATCAGGTAAAGTCCTGGGACCATACCCCCTTGTCACATGGGGAAGAGGTCATGCTTGTGTTTCTATAGAAAACGGCCCGAAGTAGATTCCGGTAAAGAACATGAGGCCATTCTGAGAATCCCTAGGCACCTCTCCTTTACCAGATCCTAGCCACCCTCACTCTGGCCTTCCATCCTCGCCACAAACCCCAGAGTCTCTGAGGCTTCCGCCACCGAGACCTGAAGGACATCGCAATGGTCATTTACCGAACCCTCGCCAACCCATAAACCTAGGACACTACAAACATCTGAGTGCCCAACAGAAACTCTGCCTCGCCGATGTGCTGATCGAGGAACAACAACTGTTGCGGATAGGTAAAACCTTGCAAAATGAAGGCCTTGTTACCCTTGTAAAATCATGGTTCACTTCTGTTACTTTGGCTAAGTAAAAAGGCCTCTGGGAACCAGTTCAGCTAACAGAAGTAGAGAAAACAAGTTACATAACTTTCGCATGATCACCTCGTGGCTTATGGTGGCTGGTTGAATTATTGTTTGTTGTGTTTCAATGGTATGTATTCTGATAAGGGCTAACTGCTTAAAAAGACTTGTTTTTTGTAATAAAGCTCGCTCTCCTTCGCACCTGCCTGGGAACTCTGTATCTCTCCATCGACACAAACAACAGTGTCGAGAAGAAAAAGAACAGCAAGTATTAAGAGACTGGGACATTACTACTGACAGGGCCCCTATACCTTGTTTTGTTTGTGCCAATTGGACTCATTGTACAAAAGTATTGTGTGTTTGTAATCGTTGTCTTAAGAGGTGGTGGTGTAGCTCAGAATCTCGCTGCCCCCTCTGCCCTCATTGTGATTGGTTTGGTATTTCAGAGGGGCCTGCAGATATTGTTGCCTTTGATTGTGTACGTAGGTATGAAAAACGCTTTAGGCCAGGTGATAAATATTGGGAACATGATTGGCCTCCTAGGACTGGTGTTAGGAGGATTCAGCATCCTCCTGCCCACTAAAGCCAGCCCCTTTTTACCAGTACCTCAAGGTAATGTTTGGCTTACACTTGCACAAGCCTTAAATGAGTTTATGCTGTGTCTATGACAACACCTAGTAATCCCTTTCAAACATGCCTTGTAGCAATACCTCTTAATGAGGAAGAGTGGGATGTGTTGTTTAACAATACTACACAACACGATTGCACTGCCCCTGGACGGCTACAGCCATGGTGGTGGTGCAACGCACAATACCAAAAAAACAGGGGTTGCCACGGGGATGGTACAAGGACAATTTTTCTGGCCAAGGAATGGATAAAGTTAATGAATTTCCCGCTTTACCTTTACAATCTCAAGAGCTTGACATCTTAGGATCTACCCAAGCATTTATGTGCTTTTTTTTAAACTATTCTACTGGCTTTTTTGTTCATAAGATTGGAATTTCAGTATCCAGGGCAGGTATCTATCAAAATGCCTCAGTGTGGTGCAACAATACCACTCCCCGACAAATTGCTCTGGGTAGAGATGCCATAGGTTTGCCAGACAATATTTTCCTAATATGTGGCAACTGGGCCTGAAAAGGCATCCCTGGTAAAGCTGTAGGAGAACCCCGTACATTTGGCCAATTGTCCCTGTTACACCCATCCCGAATGAATGTATCCATGTGGAAATATTCCCATAGGAGCAAACAAGAGACACATCAATTTATTTCAGACTGCGATGATACTGTTAAAAATTGGAATCTAGGAACTTGAGTCCTTGCCTCCTTGTTTGCGCCTATAGGCACGGCACACACATTGAAAACTTTGAACAAATTAAGCTGCTGGCTAGCCAAACAGAGGAATGCTACCAGCACCGCTTTATCAAGATTGTTGTTAGACGTAGACAGCGTTAGACATGCTACTTTACAAAATAAATCTGTAATTGATTTTTTGCTTTTAGTGCATGGACATGGGTGTGAAGATTTTGAAGGCATGTGATGTATGAATTTGTCTGACCACTCCGAATCTATTCACACTAGCATTCAAGCCCTAGAAAACAGTGTGAGTAAACTCCAAATGGTAGATGGATGGGATTGGTTTGAAAAATTATTTGGAGGTTTTGGAATTATGGAATGGCTGAAAAATTTGTTGAAAACAGGAATTTATGTATTAGGAATTTTGCTAGTGCTTTTAATTTATTTGCCTTATATTTTGCAGTGTGCTCAAAAATTTATTGATAAATCTATGAAGAGGGTTTTGCTGGTGGAAAAGAAAGGGGGGGATGAAGAGAAGCAGTTGGGCAGCAGAGTGTCAAGTACAGCAGAGCTGATGAGTAATATGGACATTCTGACCCTAGTGGGACAGAAGCCCTGGGAAATGCAAACAAAGATGTAGAAGGAAGAATTAAGGGAGGTATAGTTGTTTTGTTTTAAGGAATTAATGTAAGACCATGGTTAAGGGATTATAGAAATGGCAAGAGTATATAAGGCTGCCATGCTTTTAATAAATGGACTTTTGCTTGCATCAAGCTGCGTCCCATCTCTTCAATCACCCGACATTAATCCAAACAGTCTTTCCTAACATGCCTCTCATATGCACCACTGGAACTTTATCTCTGCTGTAAGCAGGGGTTCAGATTGGGAAGGGCCAGCTTGGTTAGTGGAACCTCTGCTGATAACTAACCATGTAGCCTTTGCTAAATGCAAATTGCACTGCTTTGAAGGTCCCACCACCCATTGCCTTCAATGTTCTTTTTAATAGTCCATTGCATGGCTCAACTTTCCCAGCAGCTGGCGCATGGTAGGGAATGTGGTACACCCATTCAATACCATGTTCTCTAGCCCAGGTGTTTATAAGGCTATTCTTGAAATGAGTCCAGTTGTCAGACTCAGTTCTCTCAGGGGTACCATGACTCCACAGGACTTGCTTTTCAAGGCCCAGGATGGTGTTCCGGGCAGTAGTGTGAGGCACCGGGTAGGTCTCCAACCATCCCGTGGTTGCTTCTACCATTGTGAGCACCTAACACTTGCCTTGGCGGGTTTGCGGCAGTGTGATGTAATCTATCTGCCAGGCCTCCCCATACTAATATTTGGACCACCGCTCACCATACCACAGGGGCTTTACCCACTTGGCCTGCTTGATAGCAGCACACATCTCACAATCATGGATAACCTGGGAGATAGTGTCCATGGTTAGATCCACCCCTCAATCTCTTGCCCACTTATAGGTGACATCTCTGTCCTGATGACCTGAGGCATCATGTGCCCATTGAGCCAGAAACAACTCTCCCTTGTGTTGCCAATCCAAATCTATCTTTGACACCTTGATTTTTGCAGCCCAATCCACCTGTTCATTGCTGCAGTGCTCCTCATTAGCCCAAATCTTGGGCACATGGGTATCCGCATGGCAGACTTTCAGAGTCAGCTTCTCTACCCGTGGCAATGTCTTGCTGTTCTTCATCAGCCCAGATTGGTTTTCCTCTACACATCCAATTGGCCCACCTTTTCAGCCACCCCCACAGAGCATTTGCTACCATCCACGAATCAGTGTAAAGGTAGAGCTTTGGCCACTTCGCTCATTCAGCAATGTCCAGGGCCAACTGGACAGCTTTGAGTTTAGCAAGTGGTGTCGATGCACCTTCTCCTTCAGTACCTTCTGTGACTTGTTGTGTGGGACTCCATACAGCTGCTTTCCATTTTCGGTTCATCCATACAATGTGACAGGAACCATCAATGAAAAGAGCGTAGTGTTTCTTCTTTTGGCAGTTGATTGTACAGTGGAGCTTCCTCAGTACGCATCACCTGTTCCTGCTCCTCTTCATCTGTCAGAACAAAGTTCTCACCTTCAGGCCAGTTCGTAATTATTTCCAAATCCCAGGCTGATTCGGGTTTCCAATAGGGGTACGCTGTGTAATCAGGGCAATCCACTTACTCCATGTAGCGTTGGTGGCATGATGGGTAGAGGGAAGCTTTCCTTTGAACATCCACCCCAGCACTGGTAGTCGGGGTGCCAGGAGAAGTTTTGCCTCTGTGCCAATCACCTCTGAGGCGGCTTGAACTCCTTCATAGGCTGCCAGGATTTCCTCCCCTGTTGGGGTGTAATTGGCTTCAGACCCTCTATAGCTTTGGGTCCAGAATCCTGGTGGTTGGCCTCAAGTCTCACCAGGCACCTTCTGCAGAGTAAAGCATGTTCTTCACCTCTGGTCCTGTCCTGACTGGGCCAAGGGCTACCACATGAGCATTCTCCTGCTTGATCTGGGCAAAAACTTGTTGCTGTTCAGGGCCCCAGTGGAAATCGTTCTTCTTGCAGCTTACCGGGTAAAGAGGGCTCACAATCTGACTGTACTCGGGAATGTGCACCCTCCAGAAACCTATGGTGCCAAGGAAAGCTTGCATTTCCTTCTTGCTGGTCAGTGGAGACATTGCTGTGATCTTGTTGACCTCAGTGGGTATCTGATGCCGTCCATCTTGCCACTTCACTCCCAGAAACTGGATGTCTCAGGCATGTCCCTTGACCTTACTCTTTTTGATGGCAAAACCAGCTTCCAGGAGAATCTGGATGATCTTTTCTCCTTTCTCAAATACTTCTGTTGCCATGTTCCCCCACACAGTGATGTCGTCTATGTACTGCAAATGCTCTGGAGCTTCACCCTTTTCCAGTGCAGTCTGGATCAGTCCATGGCAAATGGTGCGACTGTGCTTCCACCCCTGGGGCAGTCAGTTCCAAGTATACTGCACTCCCCTCCAGGTGAAGGCAAACTGGGGTCTGCACTCTGCTGCCAGAGGAATGGAGAAAAATGCATTAGTGTCATTGTTTGACCCGGTGAGAGACAAATTTGATTGGTCAAAAACAGGTAAAGGACAATTCTATAAGCCACTTAGTGTTCCTGTGATGTCTCTGTGAAAGGAATGTTATAAAAAACATCTAGGAAGTGACAAAGGATTTGCCCTCACTTCCTCTCTTGCTCTCTGGCTCCCTGCTGACTCACGAGAGGCAGGGACTCTCCCTCGACCCCTGGGCCAGGGGGCCCACGGCCCGGGGGGCCGGGGGCAGCCGGCCTCACCCTCCACCAGTCCTGTGCTGTTCCGGACCTGAGAGGAGTTGGTCTGATGTCATGTGGACCAAGGCCAAGTCAGAGAAGCAGCTAAGCTAAGCCAAGGCCGAGGAAAGATGAGAGAAGCTGAGCAGAGCCAAGCTACGCAGAGGGAGCTGAGTTGGTAAGATTGAAAGGTGACCTTGCTGTCACAGATAAGCGAGAAGTGCAGTACTTAATAGTAGCCAAAAGACTTACTAAAATTTAGATGGCTGCCAGTGCAGAGAAAACAGAAGGGAGGAGGAAGAGTTTTTGGGCCCAGGAAACAATTCTAATATAACAACATTATCTTAGTGGGAGCATGTACTGTTATAAATACTTTTGTAGGCATTTTCTGCGAATATTAACTTCTTCTCTAAGCTAAAGAAAAAGGAAAGCAGTCACGTGAAAGACTAAATATAGAGTCCAGTAACCCAAACAGAAGAGAAGATAAGGAGTGGCAGGAAGTGCCAGAGAAGCCATCTTGAAAAGGATTCACCTCTTTTCTGTGAGCTGTGCTGTGTGATCTGGAGTAATACCAAACTAAATACCTTTATAAATCACAGATTTAGCCATGAGGGAGTGTCACAATCTGCTAATACAAGCGGGAGTCGTGATGGTTCATTAACCAATCTCAGAATGCAAAAGACACAAAGGGGATTTCAATTTTAATCAAACAGTGCACTTTTATTGAGTGCCAACAACACGATTATGCGATAGAGGAGAGAGAGAAAGAGATATAAAGAAACAAAGTAGAGAGGAAGAGAGAGAGGGGGGAGGGGAATAGCTACCAACGGATGAGACGAAATCCTCGTGGTCTTCTGCCAATAGACTTGCCAGCGTCCGTGGGGAGATCTCGTCTGGGTTAATTCAGAAAGTCCCTTTATAGTCTTCTTTGAAAGCGGAGGGGGCAACTGGCCAGGAGGTGAGGAAATCTACAATTGCTGTTGTGAGGCCCATTGTTTTGGGATACGGGAGCGGGTGTACAGGACAGGTCATTCCTTCTCGCTTCAGTGCAGTCCTTCCCACCTAGGCAGTAAGAACAGTGCCACCATGACCTGCACTAATTTCCTCAGGAATGCACACCAGTTCTCAGCGGGCGCACCAACAGGCAACACTTGGCAAACATCCCACCTCAGCCAGGCCAGGACTCCTGTGCAAAAGTCCTCTTTTCTTTTTGGGGTTTTTAGGGTTTTCAGTCTCTGTCCTAGTCGATGATCGTGAGGCAGATGAGGGATTTTTGGACCGTCTCTTACAGGGAGTGAGAATTTCAACAGCCTGAAATAAGAACATTTTTATGTTGTGTGCAGATGAAGCTTGCAGCCTTTGGAGGTTATGAGTAAAGCAGGAGCCTGTTGCCTTTGGTGCCTTTAGGCTGGAATGACTTACTCTTAAAATGTTTAACCCCAACAGACTTTTCTTGTGACCCACAAACTGCGGAGTGTTTGTGGGAGAGAGGATACACCACTGCAAAACCTGGGCGGGCTGTGGTGTTTCTAAACAGTTTGGAACCATGCTGAAGATACTTCTTAGGGAACTGTCTTCTGTGGGATGGATCCCACTACACTACAGAAAGAACTCTCTTTATCCCATGAGGTAGCAATAAGAACTCTTAATCATAAGATCAGAATCTCATGTTTATTTCCTTTATGTGATCAGTGAGAAGGATTAGAATGTATAGGGGGAGAATGATATTTGTATATTATGCCTTAATATTTTCATTATTTTTATTCTTTCTATTCTTAGTAGTGTTAGTGAAATAAATATTTAATCATTTTTCAAGTTTGTAACCTGTTTTTGCTGTCTCCTCTCCTCTAAAGAACTAAGCATAGGGATCTGGAGTTTGCCTCCAGGTCAACCCTTGACAATTAGCAATGTCACTGGTGGTATACCACTTTGCTGCCTTGGACTCGAGTTCATACTGGAGCTCCAGCATGTCCGGCACAGCAGCACTCAGTGGTGGGGTAACTTCATTCAGGCCGCAAAAGTGGGCTGTTAATCGCCATTCTCCATCAGACTTGTGCACAGGCCAAATGGTGCTGTTGAAGGGTGAGTGGGCCCTTCTGACCAGCCTGTGGCTCTCCAGCTCACGGATCATCTTGTGGATGGGGATCACGGCATCTCGATTTGTTTGATACTGCTGGTGATGCACTGTCGAGGTTGCAATCGGTTCTTGTTTTTCTTCTACCTTCAAGAGTCCTACTGCAGAAGGAATTTCTGGCAGTCCAGGCAAGGTGTTCAACTGTCTAATGCCCTCTGTCTCCACAGCAGCTATCCCAAAAGCCCACCTGAGTCCTTTTGGGTCTTTGAAACACAACTCCAGAGGAAATCTATGCCAAGAATACCTGGTGCCTCTGGACCAGTCACAATAGGGTGTTTCTTCCACTCCTTCCCAGTCAAGCTCACCTCAGCTTGCATCAGGGTGAACTGCTGTGACCATCCTGTCACCTCAGCAACAGAAACGGGTTCTGCCCCTGCATGTCCCAGTGGTATTAAAGTACACTGCGCACCAGTGTCGACCAAAGCCTCGTATTTCTGTAGTTCTGATGGGCCAGGCCATCGGATCCATGCTGTCCAAAAGACCTTATTTTCTCCGGCCTCTACCTGGCTAGAGGCAGGGCCCCTCTAGTCCTGGCTACTGTTCCCTCCCTGGGTGTACATTCTGGAGGTTCCTTCAAGGGGATCAGACATTTCATCCTCCCTTCTCTTATATCTAGCCACTCGGTCACGGGAATCTGGGGCTACATTCATTTTGGTAGAACTCCCTCTGTTAGTAGTTTCCTTCTTTAGTTTACACACCTGTTCTGCCAGGACAGAAGTGGGTTTTCCATCCCACCTCATATCTTCCCCATGCTCACACAGGAAGAACCACAGGTCACCTCATGGGGTGTTGAAACACAGACCTCACTTGGCATAAGCACCTTAGCATAGGTATAAGTTTGCAAAAGCATTAAGGTATAAGTTTGCAAAAGAGTTTAATGTTACTGCTGTAACCACTTTCTGCAAAACAGGGACCTAGCCCTAAGTGGGCTAAGATGATAAGAAGGGAAGGGCTTGAAGCTGCTGCTGCTTCTGCAAAAACAGGAGTTTATCCCTAGTGGGTTAAGGAGATAGAAAGGAAGAGGCTTAAGTGTGACTTCTGTGTCTAACTGTAACTGCTGTAAACAAGGGTCCAGCCCTGGTGGGCCAAGAAAAATAAATTGGTTTAATAGGTAGGAAAGAGAAGGACATAATCAATAAAGCACAGTTATAGACAGAATATGTCTTGTAACAGTAAAGTAAGGTGTGTGTGATGAATGTTAGAACAAACAAGGGTGGATGCCAGAATTATAAAAGTATAAAAACCTGTGTAAAATGGACCACAGCCAGATATGTACATGGAGGTGTTAACCTCCACATGTTTCTGGCGCCAATAAAGGTGTGCTTTACTTTACAGTACCTGATGTGGAGTAGATTCCTTTGAATCAGTGTACGCCCTCTCCCTAGCTGGGGTCTGACGTCAGGGCATCTGGTTCACACTGGTGCCACATGGGAACTGATCTCCCTTGTGTTCTTCCTCATCTCCTCCCTCATCTCCTCTTTGAGACACTCAACCACAGCAGAGATGTGAGTCTGCATCAGGCCATGGACCATGCTCTCATAATTCCTGAGTTTGTTGGCTATGGAACCCACTGTATCTTGGTTGTCCTCTAAATGCATTGTTGCCATGAAGCTGGAGTGTTCAGGTGGCCCCTGATGTGCAAGGTTCCAGCACCTTGTCAGGGTCATTATTGTGTTGTCTGTCCCTTCCAAAAAGTATGTCCAAGACCGCCATTTCTCGCATGCATTGGATCCCTTCCTCAATGGTCTTCCAGGGCATTCAATGATGGTGCTCATGCAGTCTGTCTCTGTGAACAAACCTCTCTCTTACACTCATTATAAGCCACTCCCAGAGAGGAAGGGGCCCTGGCTCCCTCACGAATGCCTGATCGATACCCACATCCTTGGTCAAGGATCCCAAATACCTTGCTTTGCCACTATCCAGTTGCACACCTGGACCCATAAGGTCCCAAACTCAAATCAACCAGGTCGAGAAAGCCTAGCGCCCCCATTTCACAATGTCTTTTTGCAGATTGCGGAGACTGTCATGCAACAGGGACTCTCTTACGATCTCAGGCTCTGGCTCCTCTGCTGGTTGTGTGGGCCCTGGTACCTCATCATCCTTAATTGGGCGTACCGATTTGGTTTTATACTTCATCCTCTGCACAGGGGCGACTGCTGCTGGCTGTGGCTGCCCTTGTGGTTTAGCTGGTTCCACTGCTGCACCATCAGCCTTTCCCTCTTTGAGGCAGGGGAAGGGCTTCCCAACAGCTGGGGAAGAGTATTCAGCACCCGGCCTATCTCCTCCCATACCCCCATCCAATCCGAGTGATTAATTTCTAAGGTGGACTGCTGGGCAGTGATAGGCCATTGGGCAGTGTCCCTGGCCCCTGTGGCATGCTCCTGGGCAGCATACCTAGTCTGGGGTAGATGTCAGGGTAGTTACCCAAGGCAATCTCAGCTTGTCTCTAAATGCTAAATAGACTATAGCGAATAGGCCTATCAGCAACACGAGCCATTGTATGATATCATTAGCATCTAGAGAAAATTTGAAACCTTCAAAAGCTGTTGGGGTAGGCCCAAAGAAGTGGGTGAAGGGTTGAAAGAAAACTCCCCCCTGTATTGCTTCCTCTCAATAGGTGCCATTACTAAGGAAACCCCAAAGATATGAACTTTGTGATAGTTATATAGCCATGTGCCCATATTCCAGAGGAAGTTTACAAACATTGAATTCCTCATCTTATTGACCCATTCTGAAAACTGGATAACAGCCACAATGGCCTTAGTCATAGGACCCATGTTTAGATAAGGAGCTGCAAATGAGAAAAATGTAGCCACGATCATGTGCCAAGCAAACCAGGGTAAGCTAGACCACATGGTGCCACCTAACATGGTTTCTATATCCAGTACACAAATGGATTACCCAAGAACTGTTATTCTTTTTTCACCCTTTCCTCTTGATGCCCTCGAGCCCCACATTGGGTGCCAAAAGCTGTCCTAGTTTAAAAGATAGGTGTCTGCCAAGGAAGGTGGGAACCTTCCTGGAAGGAAAAGATGATCCCCTCCCTCCAAATTATAATTTTGAAATTACGAGGCTTCCAGGCAAAAAATATGGGAAAAGGAGTAACAGTTCTTTACTAGCAAATATATATATATATAAAACAGAACAAACAGCAAACAACAACAACAAAACAAAGACAGGAATCTTCTCACCCGTTAAGTGAATTTTTCCCTTTGGTTTAGTTACGACCACAACCAGCAGGAGGGACTGTTGGCTCCTGGTGAGGCAGAGGGGCTGCAGTGACTCCTCCGCGGCTTCAGGGAGGCGCTGTTTGCTTCTGGCAAGGCAGAGGGGCTGGGATGGTTCCTCCATGGCCTCAGGGGAGCTCCAACACGGGCTCGGAAAACCTCCTGAGGTGGTGTTGGGAGCTCGGGCAAGGGGGAGGACAGGAGATGGCTCCCTTTGCAAAACTCACAGGCAGCAGATGATGTTGGTAACACTCTGGGCAGTGAGCCAAACTGCAGTAATATCCCCGGAGTGGAAAGCATGAATGTGAAGGCGGGCAGGAACAGCAGAGACGGGCAGATCTGGGGTGGCAAGCTAAAGTGTAGCAATATCCCCTGGAGCAACCAAACCCCCTCTGCAATACACGACCGTTCTCCTAGACCACCGAGCCGAAAAAAGGGGCTGGCAACCAGCCCCACACCCCCCAGGTGAGAGTCTGGGACTCTGCCCCAAATACCTTTTGCGGTATTTACACCGCAGCTCCCAAAAACCCTCCTGCCCTCCAGCATGACTCCCAAACTCTTATCCCCCTGGCTGAGCCTTTACAGTGGTATGTGAGAGTGCTTGGCCATTTCTTTTGCTTCTTAATTGCCCCCCTATTTGTCTCCCGGACAACCCCCTCCCTTCACAGCATCTTCCTTTCAGGTAACAGATGGGAGAAAATTCCCTGAAAAACCCAAATCCACAACAGACATATACAGCTGTAAAGGTAGAAGGAATTAATTCCTAGATTTGTTACACTCAAGTAAAAAAAAAGCCCCAATATCGGAACAAGATAAGTCGATTTCAAGACAACTTGGAGCTCTTAAACCACAGCTGACTAAAAATCTTAAATAAATTGCACTTGGACTGAAAGAAGTGTTGGGAGAATTTAGATTGTCAATAAGGACTTATATTACTAATAGTAGGTATTTATCAGTACTGATTTTTCATTGCTAAATAGATCTGAAACTGCTAGAATTGAAAGCATTCATATGTTGTTGCTTCGTGATGACCCAGGGAAATCTAGTCCTACAACTTATCCAGTCATTTGGGGGAACCCGCAACTCTAGCAGTGTTAAACACTCAATTACAGGCAACTTTGAAGATGACCTTCCAGAATAGATTGGCTCTGGATTTATTGTGGATACCTAAATTTAACCAATAAAGATTGCTGATTTTAGCAAATGCATCTAGGGCATGACTACAGGGTGTTATTGAAGGTTTAATCATCAACTTGATGGAGTCTTAGAAATTTGATAAAAGAGAGCTGGTTAAACAAAAGATTGCATGGTTTTGGATTTTCCCTTACTGGTTGGCTACAAGTCTGCTTATAATCATTTGCATAAATGTAATCTGCATCTGTCATGGTTTGACACTAGCCAAATGCCAGGCACCCACAAAAAGCCTGCTCACTCACTCTCCTCTGCTCTGCAACTGGACAGAGGAGAGAAAAAATTTAACAAAGGGTTAATGAGTTGAGATAAGGACTGGGAGAAAACACTTCAAGGGCAAAACAGGCACAACTTAATGATATAAGGTGAATTTATTACTAACAAGATCAGAGTAGGAGAATGAGAAGCAGAAATAAGCCCTTAAAGACACCCTTTCCTCCCCCCAATCCCTCCCTCCTTCCTACTGACAGTGCAAGGAGACGGGGTGGGGGTTTTGGTCAGTTCATCACCCAAGATCTTCTTTCCACTGCTCAGGGAGAGGAGTCCTTTTCCTGCTGCACCGTGGGGTCCCTCCCACAGGAGACAGTTCTCCGTGAACTTCTCAAGCGTGGGTCCACTCTCACGAGCAGCAGCACTCCAAAAACTGCTTGTCAAGGGTTAACCTGGAGGCAGGCTCCAAGTCCCCATGCTATATTCTTCAGATGGAGAGGAGACAGCAAAAACAGGCTGCAAGATTGAAAAATGATTAAAAAATTTATTTACTAACTCTACTAAGAATAGAAAGAATAAAAATAATGAAAATATTAAGGCATAATGTACAAATATCATTCTCCCCCCAATACATTCCAATCTTTCTCACTGATCACGCAAAGGACATAAACATGAGATTCTGATCTTATGATTAAGAGTTTTTATTGCCACTTTATGGGATAAAGAGTTCTTTCTGTAGTGTAGTGGGATCCATCCCACGGAAGATAGCTCCCTACAGTGTCTTCGGCGTGGTTCCAAACCTTCGGGGAAACACCACAGCTCGCCCTGGTTTTGCAGTGGTGTATCGTCTCTCCCACAATACTCTCGGCAGTTTGTGGGTCACGAGAAAAGTCTAATGGGGTTAAACATTTTAAGAGTAAGTCATTCCAGCCTAAAGGCACTAAAGGTACAGTCTCCTGCTTTACTCATAATCTCCAAAGGCTGCAAATTTAATCTGCACACAGCATAAAAAATGTTCTTATTTTAGGCTGTTGAATTTCAAACTCCCCCAAGTCTTGTTATTGTGATTACAGAGAAACTTAGTTTGGTATTATTCCAGATCACACAGCACAGCTCACACAAAAAGGTGGATCTCGATGCTGGTAAAGATGGATCCTCTGGCACTTCCTGCCATTCCTTGTCTTCTCTTCTGTTGGGCTGCTTGTTTCCATATTTAGTCTTTCACGTGACTGCTTTCCTTTCTCTCTAGCTTAGAGAAGAGGTTAATATTTGCAGAAAATGCCTACAAAAGTATTTAAAACAGTTTACATGCTCCCAGAAGATAATGCAGCTGTATGAGGCTTGCTTCCTGAGCCCAAGGCTCCTTCCCCCCGTACTGCTTTCTCTGCATTGGCAGCCATCCAAATTTTTAATAAGTCTTTTGGCTGCTACTTCATTCTCTGCCTTATTCTTATCTACAACAGCAAGGTCACTCTTTGATCTCGCCCATCCACCTCCGAAAAAGGGTGCTTTTTCTCTGGCAAATCTTGTCTCTCTCTGTGTAGCTTGGCTCGGCTTAGCTGCTTCTCTGTTTGGCCTTGGTCCAGATGGCAATCGACCAGCTCCTCTTGGGTCTGAAACAGCACAGGACTGGTGGAGGGTGTGTAGATGTGAATTTGCAAAAGAAACGGCGCCAACCCCACCAGAGAAATTAACATCCATTGTCAAGCTATCACCTGTGATGAGACCCTGAAGACACCACCCGTTGTGAAGACATCTCCTGCCATTATCAGGGGTGCTTATCACACAAAGGCCTGAGGGCAAGAAAAAAATTCAGCTAACCCGGACCCTGATAAACTAACTAGATTTTACGGGAACTAAGCTTTTGAAGTTCTGCTGAACTTCGCATGTTTTACTGTATAAATATCGTGTAATTTCTGAAAAATACAGATTCACAGAATTCCCTCAGCCTGTGTGTCTTGCTTCTCATACACCACAGGGGTGAGGCCAGCTGCCCCCGCCAGCCCCATGGGCCATGGGCCCCTGGCCCGAGGGTGGGGGGAAAGAGGCCACTGCTGCTCCGCAGCAGGGAGCAAGAGAGCAAGAGAGGAAGTGAGAGCAAGTGCTGCGTCACTTCCTAGCTGTTTTTTTATAACATTCTTTTCACAGAGATGTCACAGGAACACTAAGTGGTCTATATAACTATCCTTCATTTGTTTTAACCAATCATGATACTGCTGCAATGTGAGTCCATCCCACGGGCAGACAGTCCTCCCAAAACTGCTGTGGCATGGGTCACTCTGCCATGAGGTGCAGTCCTCCAAGGACAGGCTGCTCCAGCCTGGAAGCAAGGCCTCTCTCTCCATGGGACTTCCTCTGGATCACAGCGTCCTGGCATCCACCCGCTCCAGCGTGGGCACCTCCCCCACAGGCTGCGAGTAGATCTCTGCATCCCCCGTGGACCTCCATGGGCTGCAGGGGGACAACCTGCTTCACCATGGTCCTCACCACAGGCTGCAGGGACATCTTGGCTCCCGCGCCTGGAGCACCTCCTCCCCCTCCTTCTGCACTGACCTTGGTGCCTCCATTGTTGTTCCTCTCACATATTCTCACTCCTACTCTTCTGTAGCTGGAAAATTACAACTACGAGCCAAACTTTGTTATGATTTCTTCTTAAATGTATTATCACAGAGGCGTTACCATCATCTCTAATTGGCCAGCCTTGGCCAGTGGCATGTCCATCATCAGAGCCATCAGGGACTGGCTCTGCTGGACATGGTGGAAGCTTCTAGCATCTTCTCAGAAGCCACCTCTGTGGCCCCCCCCGCTACCAAAAACCAGGCCCTGCAAAAGCAACACAACATCTCATTACGTTTTCTCAGGTGATTTATTATTCAGTCTACAGTAGGAACTTAGTTAATGATAGCAAAGAAGTCTCTGAAGTAGCAAATATCACCACACAGAACTGAATGGCTTTAGATACAATGTTAGCATCCCAAGGAGGAGTTTGTATTATAGTAAATACCAGCTGTTGCATGTACATAGATCAGAGTGGAAGGATTTCCACAGGTTTAAATGAGATTTGGAAACAGACTAAAGTTTTACATGAAATATAGAAGGATGACACTTCTTATGGATTTACCAAAGTTTGGAATTGGTTGACATCCTGGTTCCCTGATTTCAGTCTATGGGTCAAGAAATTACTATCTTAGTTACTTACAGTATTAGTGATGTTTGCATCTATGTAGTTACCCAATGTGTGTGCAGATGTTCCTTTGGGATATCAGAATCAAAAGAATGAGACTAATCTAAGAAATTGATTAGATGAGTCTCAAAGGGGAGAATTGCAAAATGTGGAATATGTAAAATTTTCTTAAGAAAGGATGTTCTTTATTGTTCTATCTTTGTATACTTTCAAGCCTAATCAACAAGGAAGGAGATTTAATCCATGAAACAGAGAGCAACTAACAAGCCCTGAGTGATGTCCAGGTGTTAGAAAGACAAACTACTTCTTGGTAGAATTGCCTTGTTAAGGTTTAGGGCTTGACATGTTTCAATGATCTCAGACCTAGGGGGAGGTTAACAACACTTGGGGAGAAGGATGTACCACTGATAGTGAACACAAAGAATGCAGAATTTACGGGCCACAAGGACATTTGGCAGAACGCCCAAGATAAGGGAGAAACTAATAAAGCCAACTCAGGAACTGTGCTGAATCAGCTCTGACTGGGTAAAAGGTAATTCCAGCAGGGGGAAATCACAACCACTGACTCACAAACCACTGACCCAAGAAACCCACTGACTCAAGAAATAGAGTGAGCATGCAGAATAATTAGCATTAGAAGCAAGGGAATCATTAACCAATAGAAGATAGAATAATAATTAATGAGAACTATGTAGCTTGTAGCCAATGAACACTAATTCCTTTGTTTGCTAAAATGCATAATTAGTTTTGATAGTTGGTGTGCTTGATTTGTGTAATACCACGGAGCACCCAGGCTTGTGCAACTCTGAAATAAATAATCGATGTCCCTCTTGAGTATGTAATTATTGGCTTGTTGCACACTGGGTAACGAATCCGATTTTTGTGGGCAACAGTATAGCCCACTGACTATTACCCACTATTGGTTTTCCAGGTGGGTATCGACAAAGTCCCAAGAAGAAGACTGTGGAGAATCAAGAGGGACCTTGAGGCCTTGGGACAACTGGTCGAGGGATCTGGAGCACAAGTTGTGTTTACTTCTGTTCTGCCAATTGCAGGAAATGATGGGGCAAGAAACAGGAAAATCATGCACATGAATACCTGGCTTCAAAACTGGTGTTACCAGCAGAATTTGGGGGTTTTTGATCATGAGTTGATTTACATGACACTGAGTCTGCTGGCAACAGATGGCATCCACCTGGTCTCAAAGGGGAAGAAGGAGTTAGCAGGGCTCATTGAGAGAGAGCTTTAAACTAGCTTTGAAGGGGGACGGGGTGATTCTTTTGAATCACCCCACAGTAAGGTACTGTAAAGTAAAGCATACCTTTATTGGCCCGGCCAGGGAGACATACAGGGGTTAAACCTCCATGCGTATGCCTCCCATGCTCTTCTTACAAAGGATATTTATATATTTACCAGTTTGGCCTCTGCCCGTGTTTTGTTCATTTATCTAAAGTCACAGCTTTAAGGGTTGGGTTCTTACATGACACTGTGGTTTTTTATCTTAGGGTTACAAACGCAACACACTATACATTCATCACACTTATTTTGCTAATACACACACTTAATTTTGCTAATTACACACTTTGTTACTATATTAGTTATACTTAATCTATAATTGTGTATTATTATGTTCCTATTCTCTACTGTATTTAAAAAAATCTGCATTTTTCTATCTTTTGTGAAAGCTCTGTTATTTGTCATTAAAAACTCGCTTCCTTGTTTAGCATGCTGCTTCCTTCTTATCGCTTAGCCCATAGGGGGCTAAGCCCTTGTTTTGAAAGAAAAAAAAATGGTTATTCTGATGCATTTAGTCCTCATTCCTTTCTCTTATCTTCCTAGGCCCTTCAGGCTAGACCCCTAGCCTTGTGAAAGCAGTTTATCTATCAGCAGCAGTTGTGGTTAGGAATAGCAGTCAGTACTTAACTTTCATTAATCTTATACTTTATACTAAGTTATTTTGTTATGTTTAAAGGGGTCCTGTGTTTCAAGTCCCCCTTTCTCTTACAACCGTTTGCAAATGCTTTTACAATTGTGATGTCATCCATACTTGCAATGTCAAGGTAGGTATTTTACACCATATCCACAAGTTTATGGCCATAAGGGCTATGGTTGTTAGTAACAAAATTAAAATTGGGTGGATCAAGAAATTAAACAGCTGGGTCATTGTGGGTGATTGAGTCCATCTGAGAAAAATGTCCCACCAGTGGTGTTCTCCTGTTTTTCTGATGGAATCCACTATTTCCTTGATTCATTCCAGATCACGTTTGACAGTTAGTATTGCTCGTTGACCAGTCTCTTTAACACATATTGCCATAGCATCCAAGTCTGGACGTTGCAGCATCTGTTCTAAGATACTATTGTCCATCCCAATTTTTACAGTTGGGACTTCATGGTAGGATATATATTCATCTTGCACAAGTTGATATGTGGTAATGGGGTGACGTTGATTCCTTTTTCTACCTAGAATTTGAAGCTGGACAATGTTAAGATGATAAGGAAAGTGGGTACCTTTATTTGGAGGTCCTCCAAGTGTACAAAATGTGTGCCACACAATAATCACTGCAGTCCTCGTCCCGTACCATACCGTACCATATCCTTACCTTACCCCCAATGCACTCTGACCTTTTTTTAAGTTTAGCAAATTAACATAATTGACCAAAATCTCCCAATTAAAAATACAGTTAATGAGGTAATTCCCCCTTGGTTCAGCCCCCTACTGAAGCCCCCCCCTTAAACTTCTAGCTCTACTGTTGTTTATGCTTTTAGGAGACATGGGATGGAGAAACGTCCCTAGTCCCAGAACACTAGGAGTGATAAGGTGGTTCAGGAATCTTGTTTTGTCTACAGGGTAGGGAAACTGCTAGCTAAGAATATGGAGTAAAAGGCTACAGGGCCACAAGGCCACTAATATACAAAAAGTACAAAAGCAAAAAAATCCCTTTGACATCAATGAAATTAAAGTCACATCCTACTATCCTTTTAAAATTACAAACACAAAAATTGGTATGATTAGTAGGTTCAACACAGTTATCTATAATTACATCTGGGCAATTAGTTCGAACACATGCACACCCATTTCCTACAAAATATGCCTGGGACTTACTTTTCCCAGAAGGGAACATCTCAAAGGTAAATGTGCTATCTTGTGTGTCCAAACATAATTCTTCTGTCTCCAGCACCGCATTTTCACAAATAAATCCCAGGTGATTATGGGGAATGCACCCTTCAATACTTACAGTTTGCCAATTTTTAGTTTTGTTGTTGTATTTTCCCCTGACATTATGTCCTATAGGCTTGATTATGGTTCCGTTATGCTTGGCTCCCAAAGCAGCAATAGGAAAAATGATGGTGACAGAAGCATTTTGTATGGTTAGAACATAAGCTGTAATGTTTTCGCTATGTGATTCATAAGTGAAATTAACTAGTTTCCACCATGACTGGTATTGTTTTTCAAATTTAGTAACATTTTTGGCAATTATTTCTCGTAGTTCATATGGCAAAATACCTGATCTCCCTTCTCTAATTACACCAGATACCACTGTTTGTATCCATTGCTGTGCTTGGACACATTTTAAGGCTACAGATACATTATTTTGAACTATTCCTAAAGCTGTTGCCATGTTAGTGAAAACTTGTTTCATTATTTCTTCTAATTTATGCAGTAAGTTTGCAGCCAAATGCTGAGTATCTGCTAATGTGAGCAAAGAGGATTGTAAGGGAGTGTCTATTGTACGTAATTCTGAAGTTACAGTGCTAATTTTATTGAGAAGCACCTCTTAATCAATGGAGTTTAGGATTCCCAATCCTGATCTGAACCATCCACTTATGTCTCTCTTTTGTCTGTTTGATTTGCTTTGAGGTCCTAACCAAGTTTTCCACTCCCGTAGAGCAACACTGATAAAAGGGGTGCATTCTGGTTTTACTGTTGATACATCTGTTTGAACTTTAGGGAGTATTGAGGATTCCATAATAACTTTTGCTCGTTGGATTGTTTTATTACATACGGTCCAACAAAAGTTCAGTTGTGATTTCTAACTGCACATTTTGCTGGTTTTGTTGCAGTAATTGTGGTGGGAATGTTTGTGGTAGTGGGTTCTATTTCCTCAAGTAACCAAGCACAAGAGGATTTTTGATAGGAGGAATTCTAATCTCCTGCTCTTAGCACAAATCCAGTACAGGAGATTCTTGTGGGTTCGGTAATTGTTGTGGTTTGTATACAAATGTTTTCAGTACATGAGATGATACTACATTTAGTAGCATCATGTGTGCTTTCAATTTTTATGTTTATGCTTGTACTAGTTGTTGGAAATATGCAGGCTACAATTATTGCCTGATTCATTGGTATATAGAATGTAGTTATTTGGTGATCCTGATTCCATTCTGTTCTCCTGTTGGTGATTCCTAACATGGACCCTGCCTGGCGCAAGCAAACAACACTGTGCACGAACAAAATCAACTTTATTGAGACAACATGTGGTTTATATACGTTCTTTCGGTCACCTGTATTATTCCTTATATGGTATTCTTTCGCTCACCCAACCAATCACACATCTTCAGTCCTTATATGGGTTATATATCAGTCTCATTCCTTATATGGTACTCTTTGGGTCACCTAACCAATCACACATCTTCAGTCCTTATATGGGTCCCAGGGCTTCACATTCACTCAAACCAAAAGCCCGCCGCCACTACCAGCTCTAGCGGGGGCCCATGGTCCCACATCTCCCCCTTTCTGTTCAACCATCATTATTTGCTTCATTGATCCATCAATCAGTCTGCGCACATATTTGCCGCTTTTCCTGCCCTTGCCTGGATTCAGCTGGGCTCGCGACCTCCTGGGTTCTCAGTCTACAGAAGCAGTACCTGAGGTTCGAGGCCTCAGTGGTCTGGTCTCACAGCTTTTCACAACAGGCAGTTTTGTTAAGGCAGTAGGGAAGGCACAAGGGATGAGAGAGACGGACCTCTGCAACCATATTCCAAGCTTTATTTTTCTCTGCCCTGGAGGGCAGGGTGCATTTCTTGAAGGGGGTTAGCAGAGAGACGATTTCCCGCTCTGTCTCTGCTGCTTTAAGGGGTAGGGATAACAGAGTGTAACCAGTCCGAGTAGAGATACATGAGAGAAAACCAATGAAACATCTCAGAGGAGGAACAAATTTAAACTGGCTAATTACATTATAGTTAGAGGGAATTTCAAATCAAGCTAACCTGTTACAAAGCTTAAGGTTTGTGACGAAGGAGAAACGTAAAGTGAGTGATATCTAGGGAATGTTGCTATGTGGCAGACTGCTCTTTTGATAACTAAGAATGCAGCACAGCAGCACATATTGAATCAAACAAGGCAAACATATCATTATAATTAACACCCCCAGAACATACATTCCCACTTTAATAACATTCTTAACCCAGCCAATAATTCCCCAGCCTCCGAAAGGGCTGTGGAGAGACATAAATGTCAAAAAGGCCATAACTATTTTAAGCGATGTAAAACTTTTCAAAGGGGAGCATGGGTCCCCTGTCCTCCCTCCAACGCTCCTTCCACACACAATGGTACAGGGAAAGCCCATACTTCCACCCACACACTAAAGTTAACACGATACAGGCTCCTGTTCTCCACCGTCGCAGAGGGTCTGGTCGGGTCCGGTGACAGGGGTCGCGGGCGTCTCGGTCTCAATGTCAGAGTCATCGTTCGATGTGGATGACGAGATGCACTCCTGCACTGGGCAGACATATCGTGCAGGTACCCACTTAGGACCTGTATCTGTGGAAACACAAGCATAACCTCTTCCCCACATTATAAGAGGGTAGGGTCCCAGGATCTTACCGGTTTCTGGATCTTTTACTAAGACAGGCGCTTTGGGTTCTTGCGCCGTAGCATCACTGCCAAAATGACGTAATATCAGAGGGAATTTGTGATCAGAGTAACAATTAAAAAATTAAAAACATACAGAGCTTTAGATAACCTCTCTTGTGGTGTGAGGCCCTGTGTTCCCCCTTTCTGTTGCCCAAGGTAAATGTTTCAGCGTATTATGTGCCTGCTCAATAAGAGCTTGTCCCGTTGGAGAATGGGGGATGCCTGTGGAGTGTTGAATCCCCCACAGGGCAAAAAAAGAGGCAACAGAATGAGAGATATATGCAGGATCGTTATCCGTTTTAATTTGTTTGGGGACACCTAGGGCTGCAAAAGCTAGTGCAAAATGACGGTGAGCATCCTTAGCTGCTTCTCCTATGTGGCATGAGGCAAATAAAGCACCAGAAAAGGTATCAATAGATAAGTCAATGTCGACCAAATTCCAGGTAATGGGTAATATCAGTCTGCCATAGCTGAAGGTTTTTTACAGTCTTTTGTGGGGGGTATATCACTCCTCCTTTTTTCATTTTAAAATGCGTAACATAGCATGTACTTTTTTTATTATGAACAGTAAAACAACACATCTAATAAAATAACAAGTATACACTGAGTAAAAATATCATAAAAACTATACCATCACCCAGAGTCTGTAATTGTTGGGGAAATCCATCTCACAGTGAGTACTTGGAAGACCTTTCCCAGGCAAGGCTTCCAAGCTTCCTGAAAGGGAGTTCAGCTTCCATATGACCAAATCAACAAGTCAAGGTGACTTGACTATACTTTTAGGGCAGAAACACCTGGGTTTGTTCGCTTACTTCCCTGTCCAGTCAGGGTTAAAGCTTGGCCAGAGCCTTAGCCTTGAGTGCAAAGGTTTTCCTAAAATACCTACAAGCAAATTTCTATTAATCTCAATTGGTAAAATTTCCTTAAAATGGTACATGTAGCAACACAATGGTATATAAAAGTTTTTAAATGTAAAGCAGTCGACTTTGTAATTACTGATCATATTAACTGTTTCTGCAGGTAGAAATACATTACATCCACACAGGTAACTTGCTCAAAATACAAAGTTAGGCTTAGTAAGAACAAAAAATGATTCTCTGATGAGGTAAAACTTATTTTCTAATAATAATAGTTTGCATTCACAAAGACACCAAAGTTGGAACAAAGCAAGCACCTCTTAAGAGTTCAAAATAAGACAGAAGTCCTCTTAACTGTAAAATGGCATGTGAACATAGTGATCTCTCTTAATTCCACAGGTTTCTGGGCAAAAACTGTTGTTGTTTTTTTTTCCTTTGGATGGGATAATTTCTCTGCAACTCAGACTCGTTAGTTAAAAGGGTATTTGAAAGAAACATGAATTTACAGATTAATAGTTGTGCTGGTTTGGCTGTAAACCAGCAGGGGAAATTAACCCCACACCGAATACCTCAAGAGATGTTAGGTCAAAATTACAATTTCAATAAAAAAGGTTAAAATAAATGCAGTAATACAGAAACACAGGCTTAAACAAACCGACAGTCACGGTCCAACCTGACACCCTGTTGACCAGGGTGGTAGCTGTGCAGTCCAGTTAGGCACTGGTCCTGCAGGAAGGCCTGATAATCCAGTCCCGGTAGTGGAGTGGAGTAGCTGAGTCCAATTCCGAGGAGTGGAGTGGAGTAGCTAGCTGAGTCCAATTCCGAGGAGTGGAGTCTAGTCGAGTCGAGTCAAGAGTCCCGTCGAGAGAGGAGTCACAAGAGAGGAGTCCCGTCACGCCGAGGGTATCTTCTCCCATCCAAAACCCTTGTTTTATGCTGTGCTTCTTGGCTGGCACCTCCCCCAGGGGCGGGGACTTTCACAATGGAAGAGGATCTTCCCGATATTCTATTGGTTGCTTCGGTAATGAGCTTGGATGAGCCCTAGGGTCCTCCAAGATGCTCCCGAGGGTTCTCAGAGATGATCCGGGGTCCTCCGATGGGGTTCAGGCTAATTAGTCAGGCTGGGTGGTGCTAATGGGCCATTAGCTGAGATCAGATAACCAGGGTGGGTGGTGCTAATGGGCCATTACGTGAGATCAGATAACCAGGGTGGGTGGTGCTTGCTGTCGGCTCAAGTGCTTATCTCAGTTGAGATAAGGAGTCCCAGGTGTGTAATTATGAAATTTATCCAGCTTTTGTGGGTGGTAATAGAATATATAACTAACCCAGGACAATAGTAAAGTACTGGATGGGTTTTCCGGCTTTCCCGCAGGGGTACGTGTCCTGGTCTCCCTCCACCGGGCTCGCCTGTCCTCACTGTCACTTCAGTGCGGCACCCTGCAGAGGGCACATGAGGTCGTCTCCGGGCCAGCCCCCCCCCGCCCCGCGCCTGCCCCGGCGGACTCACAGCCGCAGCCCAGCAGCAAAGGTGAAGTCCTCTCCCCACCCAAGGTGCGGGCTTGGTTGTCCCCGCTGCCTGCCGCTTTCTGCAGCAGCGTGCGTAGGAGACAGGAGCTCTGGCTGCGGCGGGAGCGGCGCGGCTCGGCCTGCATGTGGTCCGCCGGCTCCCAACATGGTGGTAGCGTGGGGCGGCCTGCATGTGCCCACCGCAAAATGGTGACCGTGCCTCCCCGTGGCCAGAGCAGCTCCAACCCACACTACAAGCCCCCAAAATCACAAGAGAATGCCTCCACCCGTGGGCAGGATCGGCGACAACAACAAGGGTCCAGGATGGCAGCAACACACGGGAGTCCTGGCTGCAGCAGAAGCACTGCTGGGGCGGCCTGCCAGCTCTCAAAATGGCGGCCACACCTCCCTGCCCCGCCGCGTTCCCGAGGTTGCTGTAAACTGTCCATATCTTGGACTGTGCTAAGCCCTCTCCACTCTGACATACAGACAGAGAACCGCACACGCATTAGCATAACTCACAGGACCTGCACAAGGTCTTGCCGTGCTAAATCATACAAGTTCACCGCAGTTTCCAAAACGTTAACAGCAAAAGGGCCAACCATGCCATTGTCTAAAGCAAAACAACGCAGCCTCTCCCCGACACCACAAGGCAAGCTTTCCCATTCAGGCAGCCGGCCGGGCTGGCAAATGGCTGAAAAAGCATTTTTGTCTGTGGCAGCCTGCCTTCCTGCTGCTGCCCATCAAATTGGGGGATAAAAGACCACACTTCCCCCGAGGGTCAAATACATGGGGTGCCCAGGGGTTGTCTTCTCCCATAGCCCCGACAAACTTACGATCAGAGTCTTGTATTTCATTTAGTCGGGGCGCAGAGGGCTTCAGCGCGGCAGGAGCCACGTCACAGTCCCTCTCCCCATCTCTGGATCGAGCACACACCACGAGTGTCTCGAACTCTGTCCCCCACAGAAACAAAAGCTCTGCCAGCACTTCATCGCGCTGCACAGTTTGGTCCCACAAAGAGTCTTTTTGATTTTTTAAAATCTGTTCCACAGTCTCAAATAATTCTTTTTGTTTCTGGGATATACCATTCTCCATCGTTCTCGGCTGCTACCTCCCATCCTGCAGAAAAGGTCGTTTGGCGCCATGGACTTCGTTTCAATCCTTTGAGCTTCATTTCAGCTCCTTGTAAAGTTCAGCCGAGTTTCACCATCGGTACAACCACTAGTTGTCTATTTTTGCCCCGATTTGGGGCACCATTTTCTCTCCCAAAGATCTTGGATCTTGTCTCTATTTTGGGTACGGCACACCGGATCCCCCCATCCCCCGCAGCCGCTCACCTTCAATCCCGAAGGGCTTGTGGACCAGTCCTTTCCTGCTTGCTTTCAGCAGCGCTTTCAGTTCCTCAGGGCCTGCTGTGTAAGGTTCACTAATCCTCTTAAATCTTACTACAGGAGTGCTTCTCCAACACTCCTGGCATTGCATCGGACGTTCTTAATCAGAGAGGCCGGACAAAAGCGATTTTAACAATTTATTGCTAAAATAACAAACTAGGCATCAGTCCCATCTGGCGTGAGATTTTAACAACACATTGTAAAATGGCGAATGTCAAGGGAGCTAGTATCACATGAGAATTTATAGTTTCCTAGACCAATAGGTCACTAGAACAACAGTTGTTTTGGTTTCTTGACCTATCCTTGTTAAAACCTGACCTCTGCAATGCGGCAGCACCTCCCCCAATCACTCATCATGTCACGTACTCATGAACACTTCTATTAACTTAACTTAACTTTAAACTATAAGGTTACATTATACTTAGAATCCTTCATCAAAACACTCAAAACATGCTCCTTGCTTATCACTACAAAAACACAGATCTGTAACCCTCCTGCTTAAAGCCATAAATCACTGTCAATTAAGCTAACCCTAACTGCTTCCAAGGTTATAAATCAAGGCTGCTATTAGCTTTTACTTCTCTGTTTCCTACACCACCGACCGGCTGCACAGTTAGGCAGTTATTCCTCTCAACCAGGGCACCATTTGTCGGCGATTCCTAACACGGACCCTGCCCGGCGCAAACAAACAACACTGTGCACGAACAAAATCAACTTTATTGAGACAACATGTGGTTTATATACGTTCTTTCGGTCACCTGTATTATTCCTTATATGGTATTCTTTTGCTCACCCAACCAATCACACACCTTCAGTCCTTATATGGGTCTCAGGGCTTCACATTCACTCAAACCAAAAGCCCGCCGCCACTACCAGCTCTAGCGGGGGCCCATGGTCCCACATTCTCCTTTTGAATGTCACTGTTCCCTCCCCCTCAGTTATCTCTCTTGGCTCAATTACTCCAAATAGAGATATTATGTTTTTTCCTTTATCCGGAAGGATTGTTCCTGATGGTCCTGAATAGCCAGAACTCTGTAGAGGTTCCCCATCAAAATTAAAGGTAAAAGAACTATTTACAAATAGGGAAAGATGTGAGTCTTTTGATGTTTTATAATTACAGGTTGTCCCCATAGGATCATTTGCTGTGGGTTTCTTACTCATTCTGTCAGGGGATCGTGCAGTTCGGGATTGTGAGACCTGTGATTCTTTCAGGAGTAAGGTGACACTCCTATAGGCCAGTCTCTGCCATCTGTCTTTCATTGTATATCCTGTACAATATAGAATTACATCATGGGTGAGAGTAAAATCATAAGTACATGTTTTTCCCTGAGTACAGGTTACAAGAGATAAGCAGTGGGTCATGTTTGTAGCATCTATTATATGAAATGATATTAAGGCTATTGGATGAAGCAGTTGCCTGGACTTCAAGTTACATCCTGTTGTTACTGATTCACTTTCTTGTATTTGGAATGGAGAATTCTGTTCTTTACTTTCCTACTCACCTTTTTCAATTTTTGTTTCACCTACCATTAATATAGTAGTAACTTTCTTAAAAACCTGTCCCCACTGGTCCGTGTTGTTTAGGCCTGAGTTTCCATCATATATGTATTTTTCCTAATCATTCCATGGCAGCTGTGATTTCTCATGTTCTAAGTCTATGTGCTCATCAAGTTTTCAGTTCTGTCTGTTTGTCCATGCAATTATCAGCAGCAGCGCTTTAATTTTAAGGATGTTGGTCCTAGTAGTTCCGTCCGCCATTGTCCCTCAGGTACTTTCTTAATCCTGGAGTAATGGATCCAGGAGGGTAGTTCATGGATTTTTACGGGTGTAAAGGTGGTTAAAAGGACCTGGAAGGGTCCTTGCCATTTTTCCTCCAGGGAATTTCCTGCAAAGGATTTAACAAAAATCCAGTCTCCAGGTTTATGAGGGTATATGGGTTGATCCAGGCCCCTTGCGCTGGTTCCAGCCACTCTTTTGGATATTTGATCGATATGTTTTCCCAATAAGATTAGATAATCTGTTAAATATCCTTCTCCCATTTGGTGAAGGTTTTCACCACAATACCAAGTTCGGTATGGTCTCCCATACAGTATTTCAAATGGACTGAGTCCTTCTTTGTGTCGTGGTTTAGTTCTGATTCTCAATAAAGCAAGGGGTAGAGCTTGATACCAATGTAAGTTAGTTTCTTGGCATATTTTAGTTATCTGTTGTTTGATCAAGTGATTCATTTTCTCCACTTGGCCACTTGCTTGTGGTCTATGAGGGATATGCAGTTGCCAATCTATGCCAAGTATTTTACTGATCTCCTTAATTATGACAGCACAAAAGTGTGATCCTCTGTCAGAGGATATGGTGGCAGGTATCCCAAATCAAGGAATGATTTGATCTAGTAAAATTTCAGTAACTTCCCTTGCTTTATTGGTTTGACATGGAAAGGCTTCTAGCCAACCAGAGAAAGTATTGGTTAATACTAAAAGGTATCAGTACCCCCCTTTTCTGGGCAATTCTGAAAAATCAATTTGTCACTTGCCCTGGGAGTGTACCTTTTCCTATAGTTCCCAACCGGACCTTGTTAGTGGTCTGTGTGTTATTCCACATACATACTTCGCATTGTTTAGTGACCTGCTGTACTGTAGTGTATAAATGTTTTCCTACTATTTTCTTGGTTTGGTCACTATACAAGGCATCTGCCCCCCAGTGAGTCTTGTTATGTTCTTCCTGTACTATTTTCCACAATATTCTACTTGGTACTACAATTTTCCCACTAGGGATATATGCTGGTTTGACCCGGTGTGAAACAAATCTGATTGGTTAAAACAGGTGATGGACAGTTATTTTAGCCACTTGGTGTTCATGTGACGACTCTGTGGAAATATGTTACAAAAAACCACCCAGGAAGTAACTCACTTGTTCTCTGCCACACCCACGGGCAGCGGGAGGAGGCCCCCCCCTGGGCCCCCTCACCCCCACGGGTCCCGTTCCATCTAGCCCATTCCATCTGACCCATGGCAGAGACTGAACCAGCCCAGCTCAGCTGCAGCCCGGAGACTGCTTAAGGAGAGAGAGAAACTGCTTCCCCCCCCTTCAGAGGTAGAAGTGGTGAGATCAAAGTGCGATTAGTGGCATTAAATCTGCTGTAAGCCATCATCAGCTAATTACAGCCATAAAGCTGCCATGAGCCACCAGGATGAATGGCATGGGGGGGAAAAGTGGGAAGAGGCAGCACTCCCTTCACTGATACTAACCAGATGCAGCATGGCCAAGAGGGAGAAAAAGCAGGTGGTATTATCCTGATGTGAACCCCATAAATACTTCTGTAGGCATTTTCTGCAAATATTAACCTCTTCTCCAAGCCAGAGAGAAAGCGAAAGCAGTCACGTGAAGGAGTTAAATATGGAGACCAGCAGACTACCAAGCAATAAGACAGAAGTAACAGGAAGTGTCAGAGAAGAAGCCATTTTATTTCTTTCTGTAAGCTGTGTGATCTGGAATAGAGCCAAACTGAATTTCTCTGTAATCACAAAATATGAGACATGGGGGAATTTGAAATTCATCAGCCTAAGATAAGAACATTTTATGCCTGAGCAGATGAAGTTTGCAGCCTTTGGAGATTATGAGTAAAAGCAAGAGACTGTATTATTAGTGCCTTTCAGGCTGGAATGACTTATTCTTAAATGCTTACCCCATCAGACTTTTCTTGTGACCCACAAACTGCCGAGAGTATTGTGGGAGAGAGGATACACCACTGCAACACCTGGGCGGGCTGTGGTGTTTTCCTGAAGGTTTGGGACCACGCTGAAGACACTCTGTAGGGAGCCATCTTCCGTGGGATGGATCCCACTACACTACAGAAAGAACTCTTTATCCCACAAAGTGGCAATAAGAACTCTTAATCAAAAGATCAGAATCTCATGTTTATGTCCTTTGCGTGATCAGTGAGAAAGATTGGAATGTATTGGGGGGAGAATGATATTTGTATATTATGCCTTAATATTTTTATTTTTTTATTCTTTCTATTCTTAGTAGTAGTTAGTGAATAAAATTATTTAATCATTTTTCAAGCTTACAGCCTGTTTTTGCCGTCTCACCATCCTCTAAAGAACATAGCATGGAGGTCTGGGGTATGCCCCCAGGTTAACCCTTGACAGGATAATATAAAGATTGTTTTCTAACTGAGCATTTAAATCTGTTATAAGTTTAAGGTCTTCTTTTGAATAAGGTATAGTAGTGTCCCAGGTTATGGGCTTACCGTCTGGTATCAGGGCCAATGCCTGTACCTGTTCTTTTTCTGCCGCCTTTTTGGCCTCTGTATCAGCCAATCGGTTTCCTATTTCCTGTTCTGTGTTACCTTTTTGATGTCCTTTACAATGCATAATTGCCACTTGTAAGGGTAGGTTGATGGCATCTAGTAGTTGTAGGATTTCCTCTGCGTGCTTAATTTGTTTTCTGTGTGATGTTAAAAAGTCCCCTCTCTCTCCATACAGCTCCATGGGCATGCACCACACTGAATGCATATCTTGAATCAGTACAGATGTTAATAATTTTTCCTTCTGCCAGTTCCAGTGCTCGGATTAAAGCTATGATTTCTGCCTTTTGCGCTGAATTTCCTGCTGGGCTTCGATTACCTTTTTAGTAGTGGATATTGCGTATCCTGCTTTTCGGGTCCCGTTTCTGACAAAGCTGCTTCCATCAGTATACCATGTTTCCTCAGCCTCTTCTAAAGGTGCTTCTTTCAGGTCTGGTCAGCTGGAATAAATGGTTTCCATAGTGTCTGAACAGTCATGTACCACGTGATCCCAGGTTGCTGATGTTTCACTGAGAAAAGAAGCTGGATTCTTAATGTTAGTTGTGATTATGTTTACATCATCTTGTTCCACTAGTATGGCTTGGTACTTAAGGAACCGAGAGGGAAACAGCCAGTGCCCCCCTTTCTGCTCCAGTATAGCTGATACCATATGTGAGACAAAGACGGTAATTTTTTGTCCTAGTGTGAATTTTCGGGCTTCCTGTATGTTGAGTACCACAGCAGCAACTGCCCTGAGACACCCCGGCCAACCTTTGCTCACTTCATCTAGTTGTTTTGAGAAGTAGGCTACTGCCCTCCGGTATGGCCCTATTTGTTGCGCCAATACCCCTAGGGCTATGCCTTGGCGTTCATGGGAAAACAACCAGAAGGGCTTTGTCACATCCGGAAGGCCTAAAGTCAGTGCTCTCATCAGTTTCTGTTTAAGCTGAGTAAATGCCTTTTTGGTCTCTGCAGTCCAGGCCAAGTATTTACCCTCATTTTTCAGCATGTTATATAAGGGTCTTACCAAAAGTCTGTAGTTATAAATCCACAACTGGCACCATCCTCTCATGCCTAAAAAGGTCTGGAGTTCTTTCACCGTCTGTGGTTGGGGAGTTTGACAAATGGCTTCCTTTTGGTCTCATCCCAGCTCTCGTTGCCCCCCCACAATTTCATATCCTAGATACATCACTTGTTTTTTTGTGATCTGGGCTTTCTGCTGAGAAACTTTATATGCATTAAGACCCAAAAAACTGAGTAAACTTACTGTCCATTCATTGTACTCCTCCTATGTTTCTGTTGCAACCAGAAGGTCATCTACGTACTGCAACAATACTCCAGTTTCCGTTGGTGATGTCCACTTCTCCAAATCCTTTGCTAGTTGTTTTCCGAAGAGGGTTGGACTGTTTTTGAATCCCTGTGGTAACACGGTCCAGGTTTGTTGTGTTTTCCTTCCTGTTTCAGGGTTCTCCCACTCGAAAGCAAAAAATTTTTGACTTTCTGGGGCCAGAGGCAGGCAGAAAAAGACATCTTTTAAATCTAAAACAGTAAACCACACTTGTTTATAATTTAATCTGGTTAACAATGTGTACGGATTTGCTACTATGGGGTGAAGATCTTCAGTTATTTTATTGATGGCTCTTAAGTCCTGGACCAATCTATAATTTACCCCATCCGGCTTTTTTTATTGGTAAGATTGGGTTATTATATTGTGATTCACATTCTATTATTAATTTGTATTTTAAAAAGTCATCTATAATTGGTTTAATACCTTTATGATCTTCTAATTTTTGGGGGTATTGTTTTACATGTATCGGTCCCATTCCAGGTTTTAATTTAATTATAATCAGGTCATCATTTTTGGCTTTTCCGGGTTTTCCACTTGCCCGTACTCCAGGATACATCTGTTTTAATATTTCTTGGGGCACTATAGTCTTAACTTCAGGTGTTGTTAGGGCAAGGCTTAGAATATCAATGATTTTGTCATCTTTTACTTTAAATTGTACATGACCAGCTTTGAATTCTATTGTAGCATCCAGCTTCTCTAACAAATCTCTGCCTAATAATGATTTTTGAGAATTTATGTATGCCAATGCTTTTTCCCAATTTGTATTTGAGTGGCTTCAGAAAATGGGCTTTCTGTCATTGGCCAGTTGCCCCTACTACGTTCACAGAGGCTTCATCCTGTAAAGACAAACATTGGTTTAATACTGAATAAGTAGCACCCATAACGATTAAGAATTCTAATTGTTTTTCTTCTTTGCCCAGCTTAATTATAACCAGTGGGCCTGCTAGGTGGGGATCCGCCAGTACCCATCAATTGTCCTGAAGGTCTGCGAGTAAGGGAGGGGGATTATTGGAAGGGTTACTTTTGTTCTGTGGACAATTCCTTTTCCAGTGTCCCTCTTGTATACAAAAAGCACATTGATTGATTCCTAGCTGAGGCAAAGGATTTCCTGCCCCAGCCTGTCTCCCCCCCCATCTAGGAATACCTCCAGACCTTGGTTTAAAGAGCCCCCTACTGCCCGTTCCGTGTTCTCTGAGCTGCAATAGTTGCATTGGCTAAGGTTTTACTTAATTTCCTTTTTTCCAGGAGGTCCCTATTTCAATATACTTGCCATGCTTCCTCAATTAGTTTCTCTAGGTTCCTTTGGTCCTCGGCTTTCATCCTTTGCAGTTTTTTTCGAATATCATCTGAGGACTGCCCAAGGTATAGACAAATTAATTGGTGCTTCCCCTGTTCCCCTGAGGGGTCCAGGGTAGTATACTTCTGCATTGCTTCCCGTAATCTATCGAGATATTCTGTAGGAGTTTCTATTGTGTTGTGTTTTACTGCATACAGAGCCCCCTGTGGCCCTGCATTTTGCAGTTCTTCAGATGTGCAGTGTTTTTGGTTCAGCGAAATAGTTTCTCACGCACTTTTGTGTAAACACGGATTGTTGACCTAACGGCAAAGATTGTTATGAATTCCTAACCTATATGATAGACAA